>JAKSZT010054565.1:3812032-3841091 GCA_026826555.1 Tolypeutes matacus | reverse complement strand
ATATATATATATATTTTTTTTTTTTTTTTTTTTTAAAGAGGTGCTTAACTTACCTAAATATTACATGGAACCTACAGGGATTCCCATGTTCCCCACCTCCCACACCTCCCACCTCATCCCACACAAACATCTCCCACAAGTGTGGCCCATCACCCTTAATGGACTTACACATCCTGGGGCCTTGCCATCAACCATGGACCACAGTTCACATCGTAGACCACACTCTCTCCCACACAGTTCTGTGTGGTGTGTGCTGATTTAAAATGGCCTACATCTGTTGCCACAACGGCACTCAGGACAATTCCAAATCCCGAAGAAGCCCCTGTATTTCAACTGCACATCCCCTCCCTGCCCCGAAAGTGTCCAGTGGCCACTGGCTCCACCTCACCGTTATAATTTCTTCCATTGCTAGAATCACCATATGTGAACAAGAGAATACCATCAAGTCCACTCTAGTCCATAGTTCTTCCCCCAATCCTGAGGGGACTGGGATGGTGAAGTCCACTCCACCTCCAAGTGAGAGAGTGCTTATATCCCATGGATATGGTGGGTGGGATGATCCTGCCTACAGATGCAGGCCCTCTCCATTCCCTGGGATGGCAGTTGCCCATCATTGTCTCCTCTCCAGGTGACTTGGATGAGTCCATTGAGCTGTAGGGTAGGCGTTGCAGCTCCACCAAGATTCCACGCACACGTGGCACATAGGTAGGCCAGAGCCTGCCACCACTTTCTTCTTGCTCATTCAACTTCTACTACATTAACCACGTTTCAATTCCTTCAAGCGCATTCCCAGCTCAGGGCCTGTGCACCTGTTGTTGCTCTGCATGGAAAGCACTTCCTTCACTTCCTTCAGGTCTCTGCTGAAATATCACCCTATCAGAAAAGTCTTCTTTGACCATTCAGTCTAAACAGGCCCATGTTCTTCATTTTCTTTTCCTTTATCATGCTTTGATTTTCATCATCACCTGACATTATAGTATATGCTTTATCCATATGTTTTCATGTCCTTTCTCTCAAGTAATAATGAAGATTTCATAATAACATGACCTCTGTTTTATTCACTGCTCTATTCCCACTGACCAGAGCAATCAAAATGTACCCAGACTTTGCCAAATGTCTCTAGGGGAGACATTTAACAACCACTGCATTAAATGCTTATATTAGGAAAAAACAACAGTCCAGTCACAAATCCTAAATTTAAGCTACAACCTTTTAAAAAGCTAGGAAAGAAAAACAAATTAAGCCCAAAACAAGCAAAAGAAAATAATAATAATAATCTGAACGACAATGAAAAGGAAGAACAACAGCAAAACAGTAGGAAAAAGGAATGAAACAAAAATTGATTCTTAAAAGAACAATAAAACTGATAAACCTCTAACAACACTGACAAAGAAAAAAGAAAGAAGACATAAATGACTAATATTGGGAAGGGACATCACTACAGACATGGAAATAAAACTGAGGGTCTATATTATTATTATTAATTATTATTATTGGAAAAATAGGCTTCAGAACAAATAATATTACCAGGGTTAAAGAGGGATAAGAAGCTACAACAATCCCAAACATGTACATACATAATAACCAAGTTTCAAAACACAAAAACAAACACTGATAAAACTGAAAGGAGAAACAAACAGCTCCAAAATTATAGTTAGGGATTTTAACACTCTGGTCTTAGTACTTAATAGAACAAGTAGCCAGAAAATAGGTAAAAACATAAAAGACATGAACAACACTATCAATCAGCTTGACTTGATTGACATTTATAGATATTCTATCCAGTATCAGAATACACATATTTTTCAAGCACTCAAAGAGTGATCACTAAGATAGACAACATGTTGGACCATAAAAGAATTGTTAATAAGTTTAAAAGGATTGGAATCAGGCAGAGTAGATTCTCTGACCTAAACAGAGTTAAATTAGAGATTTAAAAAACAGAAAAATATCTGGGAAATCCCCAAATATGTAGAAAATAGAAAAGCACTCTTCTAAATAACCCATTGGTCAAGTTACAAGTTACAAGAAGATTAGAAAGTATTTCTAACTGAATGAAAATAAAATCACAAAATATAAAAATGTGTGAGTTACAGCTAAAGTAGTGCTTTGAAAGAAATTTATAGCAGTAAGTGCCTGCGTAAGGAAAAAAGAAAGTTCCAAATTGAATGCTCTAAGCTCTCACCTTAAGAATTAGGAAAAGAAAAGCAAATTAAAGTCAGAGTAAAGAGAAGAAAAGAATGAATAAAGATAGGAGCTGAGAGAACTCAATGAAAAATAAACAACAAAGAAAAAAATAATGAAATCCAAAGCTTATGTTTGGAAAAAAATCAATAAATTTCGTAAAGCTCAAGCTAAACTGATCATGAAAATAAAAGAAAAGGTACAGATGAACAACAGTTAATATTCCTAACCACAGTAGGAACATAAGACAGAACATCACAACATAATCTACAGACATTGAAAAGATAATAAGGGAATAATACCAACAACTTTATGAAAGATGTAAGGTAGAAATAGAAAGTACCTAATAAAAAATATTGAATGCATGATTAAAACCTTCCACAAAGAAAACTCCAGGCCCACGAGCTTCTCTGGTGAATTCTCTCAAACACTTAAGAAAGAGTACCAATCCTACACAAACTTTTTACAGAAATTAGAAGAGGAAGAAACACAAGCCAACTCATTTTTTGAGGCCAATATTACTTTGATACCTAAACCAAACAAAAATATTACAAGAAAAGGAAACTAGAGACCAGCATTCTTTGTGAATGCGGGTTTAAAGTCCTTAGCAAAATATTAGCAAATTGAATCGAGCAGTGTGTAAAAATTATAAAATGCCATGATCAAATGGGGTTTATCCTGCTGTAGGGGAGAATTTGCAGAAAGGCCCTTTTCTCTCCATGATGGGTCTCTCTACTGCACAACCTCCCTTCTCTCTGAACCTCATACCTGCCTGGCCAGGCTGCTTTTCTGGCCATTCATGGAGAGTGGCTGGATCTCAGCTCCACCCAGGACACGCCCAAATCCCCAGTTCAATTTTTGCTGTCTTTCACACAGCAGTAAAGTTAGATTAATATTTCCTAACCTCTAAATGGTCCTTAAAGGTCCAAGGCCAGCCTTATTCAAAAAGCAATAGCTTATATTCTACAGTGTATTTAATCAGGGCTGTCCTTTTCTCCATTCCTGCACCAATACATCTGCCTCCATCCTCTTTTACCTTTTTTTTTCCTCATTATAAAAAATTTTCAGAAAATTCAGAAAATTTGCAAGATTAAAGAGATCAAAGGAGAAAAAAAACCAAAAAACCTCATGGTCCTACCAACCAGAGTAACCACTGATTATATTTTGTATGTAGTACTATTGACAAAAATTAATTTTAATTCTTATGCAATCAAATTTATGTTATTTTCTGGCTTTTGTATTATGCTTTTATGGCCCTTGATACTCCCAAAAGATAAAGTGCTCATTTGTTTCTGCTAAGAGTTAAACAATAACCCAGGATGAATTTAACTACTTCATAAATAACCCTACCTTTATCATATAATATACAATTTTATATTTTTTATCTATTTCTGATCCTTACTATTCTCTTCCACCAGCCTATTTTTGTGCCATTCACTTTTAAACACTGTGACTTATAATATGTTCTAATATCTGGTAGTATAAGATTTACTCTTCTTTTTCAACATTTTTTTTTTGCTCATTTCACATGTTTATTCTTCCAGATGGAAAAAAATATGAATTTTTTTTCAATTTTCAGAAAGTACTTTGGAAGGCTGATTGAGATTGCACTACATTTATAGATTGACTTGAGGAAGAGATAGACTTTTCCAATCATGTATTGCCATTTATTAAAGTATTCATTTATTTTTCCCGATAATGTTTTATTACATTTTTATTTCCTTATAGAAAGTCCACATTTTAAAAGACTATTCCTATTCAATATTTCTATTTAATAATTATGTTTGTTTGAAATACCTTGAAAGCCAACTAAAATTGCTCAGAAAGACCCATCATTGGCTGTACCACAATATACTCTCATTACCAGGCAATGCAGGAGAACAACTATTTTCGGCGGCGCTCCAGAACACAGGGCCCTTTCTCAATCTCCTGGGATCCACAGTCTCTCTTATATGTCTTTTTGGTCCTTAGTATTGCAAAGTTGACATCTCTTATCTTAGCTGCTTATGCTTTAGTGGTTACACCAAGAGCAGAAAATGCTAATAACTACAGCTATTTGTGGGGTAATTTCCAAGCTACTGACACAGTAGCACATTTTACATGGGTTTTCTGCACATCAATCTTAAATGCTATGGACGACTGATTATCTGTCTTTTATAGAAATAAAACTGAGGTTTAAGGAGGTTACACAAAGTCACACAAGTGGTAGAAGAGTCTGACCCAAGAAGCCATTCACTTAAACACTTGTCTCCTTCAAAGTAAAGAATGCAGAGTTTCAGGTGGATTTTTCCCATACCATCCTTCCACAGCCCTGTTGGGGAGCTAGACCTGCTACCATGCCCTCCCTTACCTCTTCAATACCTCATTCTCTATCCCTCCACAGGCTCTAAGACTCTCCCTAAACTTGTAAAGGAAAAGCCTATGTGACTACAGACCAAGATAATACAGATGGTAACATCTCTCTGGAGTCACCCTACTAATAATTCTTCAATGATGACTCCTTCTGACATCTGTTCTTACACTGTACCTGTTAAGACTCACTTACCCAGGACTCTCCACATGTAAGCATTTAGCTACACTTCCTTTCACAGATGAAACTTTTCTCTCTCCCAATATTTATGCCTTTATTTATTTTTCTTGCCTAATTGCACTAGCTATATCTCCACATAGTATCAAATAATAGTACTGATAGATATTCTTTGTTACTCTTGACCCTAACAGATATAATTTCAATGTTTTACGATTATATATGAGACTGGTGAATGGAACAAAACATGCTTTTATACATTTCAACAATATTCCTGAATTTAATTTAATTATTTAAACAGAAACAGTTTTTAAATGTTATCAAATGCCTTTTCAGCAATTGAGGAAATAAATCTTTCCTTTCCCTCTATCCTATTGATGTTACTAAATTTATTTATATACTTCCTAATATTGAATCCCTTTGTTTTCTAATAATAAAAATGTGTCCTTAGTTGTGGAGCATTTTTATTATAATACTGGTATTTTAACACTTAAGAATTTAAATCTGTATTCCTATGTGAGGTAACCTCTGGTTTTCTTTTTTACTTTTGTGATTTATAGACTGGTTTTAATATCAAAATCGTGGTATCTTAAACAAATTATGGAGCACTTAACATGGAGCTATTCTGCTTATTAAATGTTTAAAAGAATTTGTCCATGTTTGAATCTTGCAAATTTGTAGAGAAAAGTCTTCTATGGCTTTTTTATTGTTGTTGTTTATCTTTTATTTTTTCACAGTGAGTATATTTAGGACTATGAATTCTGCCTAAGTGTTGCTTAGGCTACATCTCCTGAGTCTGAATCTGTAATGTTCTCATTATATTAATTTTTAAAATATTCAGAACACTGGGTCTTTTGACATCAGACATTTCCCCTCCAAATTATATGGCATATATGGAGTTTTGCTAGGATATACTCTATTTAATTTCCATATGAATACATCCATTTTCTTAGCAAGAAATGTCTACAATTAGACAGTATTATTTCTAGAAGAAATTCCTCAAAATTTGTGACATACACCTTTAAACTCTGCTGCTGTCTGATCATTTTGCTGATGTACTAGTAGAGAAAGTCAGAAGCCTATATCCAAATCACCATGGATTTCAAGACTCCTCCTTAAAGGCAGCTTTGAACTGTGCCCAATGTGTTGATTTGAAATCCCAACTAGACTACTCATTGTTCGGATCTCAACTCAATTCTTTGGTGAGACCCTCCCTGGTACCCACTTTAAGGTTTAGTTTCTCCCAGCGTACCTTCCCTTGCATCCCGAAAATCTTTATTTCATTATACCCATGATCATTTGATAATATGCCTTCCCTCTAGAGTGTAAGCTCTATGAGATCCAGTACTGCATCTGTATTGTTTGCTATCACATCTCCAGGGCATTGCCTGACACTTGGTCCTTAGTGGCCTCTCAGCAAATATATGTTATCTGATTCTTTTAGGGCAGAGATCTTTCCAACTCCTGTATCATCTCTCTTCATAGAGTTTTGGATGAAGAGTGGGTCTTTATAAAAACCATATTTCAGATCAGGACATGGGATTGATTAGTTTTCCATTTTTCAGTAACACCAATCTGTTCCAGGGGTCTTCGGAAACTGGATTTTCATGTTCTATTCTTTAGAACACAAGACTCAATGTTGGAACTTAGCCTTAAATGTTATCTGAACTCAGCCTCTGACAATACTATGTTGGTGCTAATTCAGGCATATAAATATCTAATTTGTTTTTAAATAATTCCAGGGAAATTGATTTCCCCTTTTTCCTTGAGTTCTCCTTAATTTTTCACAAAGCTCTTTAAGATGAGAATTCTTCCTCAGAGCTAAGCTTATTCCTACTTGGTTGCAATGTCAGGATGTTGCTCTTTGTTTTCTCCCTAGATATCTGTAGTTATTCCTTCTATAATTACTTCTTGGCCTGCTGCAATTACTGCTTTCTGATAGTGAGACAGACAGAAAGACAGACATTATGTGCACCTCTAAGCTCAAGGAAACCCTCCTTTCTCTCACAAGGTTTGGAGAAGATTCAGCAAACAGAATTCTTTGCAAAGGCCAGGGGATCAAAGACAGACACTGAATCACAAAAATGTCTCTTGAAGCCATATCATCTCCTTTCCTCCTCCCCACTCCTGAAGGCCAAGTTGACAATTCCTTTCATGGCAGGGAGAATTTCTGGCAGGCTTTCTTACCTCCAATTCTCGTTTCTCCAAGGTCAAATCCAGCCTGGCCGTTGTATCTAAAGCATTGATTTACGGTTCTTAAAACTCCCTTCATCATACCCATATTAACCTCATGGCACAGTGAGACACAGGTAGCTTCTGACAGCTTATTTTGGATTAGCAAAGTTCGAGCTAGTGGTACTTAGGAATGATCAGTTTTGAAGAAAGAGGCAGAGAAAATATCTGGAGCTTAGAGCACTCTATTCTGAGAACAGGTGCCTTGGTGGGAGAATATATATCACTATGAATTTTAAGGAAACCAATTTCTTGGAAATAGCACTGGGGTTCATGCAGAGTAAGAGAATGCCCTAAGTTGAGACAGGGGGTCTAGAAGAGTCAGAACCTAGGAATGGAAGTTTCAAGGAGTTATTTCTCTTATTTATAAGGACACTGTTCTAAGGTTGAGATACTCCCCAACTATGCATTAGGACATTTTATAAGGTGATGTTTTCCCAGTCTCTGGAGATCTGGGAAACACCTGAATCTGGTTCTGTCCTAGAAGGTCCTACATTGGTTATGAAAGAGGATGAGGTACTCATTAAGTTTCCTTCTGACCCAATTATTCTGGAAGGACTGAGTCCAGGGTGGCCCAGATGTTAAGAAAATATCTATTTCTCTATTACTCACAAAAACAGAGGATTTGGAGAGAATCTTTTAGAATATGTGGTAACCATCAATCAGTTGCCTTCCTAGCATCCATTTCTTCCTTGTCCTTTCTCAATAGCCCATAATTGCTGTTGGGATCCTTGTGATTCTGATGACATCTATTTCATCCCCACCTCCAGGGATGGAACACATGACCCTGTCTGCGATGTTCAGAATACGCCATTGCCCTAACCAGAGCAATTGTTTTAATGACTGGAACTGATCTTAGTTTATCCAATTAGAGGATGAGGGAAGAAAGCAGCCCTGAACCGTTGGCATTCAAGTTATCTGGTCATTACGACAGGAGTCCAAATTAAGATAAAGCTAAATCTGTAGAAGACAGAGGCAAGACCTTAGCAATGTGCTTCTCAATCGACCCTGTGTTGACTTCTACCCCATCTTTGGGCAGTTGTTTACCAAAAAATTAGTTAACCAATAAATCCCCTTCATTGGCCAAGCCAGGTTGAGTTGGGTTTCCTCAACAGCAACTTCATATGTTCAAACTGATGAACATTTCTCTGGTTCCATGGGTCTCATACTAAGTCATTACATGATTTTCCTGGATCTTTATTCAAGGGTTTGACCAGGGACTTCCTCTCTCCTTCTGAGAAATGCAGGCATTCAGACTTAGTGTATGAGCTCTCCTTGGCAGCAGGAACCATGACTTGCACCAGCAGATTCCTCCTGTGGGTGGACAGTGTTCCTGGGAACCGAAATTGTGCCTCCATCCACCACCTCATCTGGCCACCACCAACCCACCGGGCTGGCTCAAACAAATCTCTTTTATTTTATTTTCTTTTAAATATATATTTTTATTTTTAAAAGATACTTAGATTATATAAATTGTTACATAAAAAAGTATAAGAGATTCTCATATGCCCCACTCCCCAGACCTCCCACTTTTCCCCACATTAACAGCTTCTTTCATTAGTGCAGTACATTCATTGCAATTGATGAACACATTTTGGAGCATTGCCACTAAACATGGACTATAGTTTACATTGTAGTTTATACTCTTTCCCACTCAATTCTGTAGGCTATGGCAGGATATGTAATGGCTTGTATCTGTCACTGCAATGCCATTCAGGTCAATTCCAAGTCCTGAAAATGCCTCCATATTACATCTCTTTTTCCCTCTTCCTGACTTCAACACCTCCAGTGGCCACTGTCTCCACATCAATGATATAATTTCTTCCATTGATAGAATCACAAGTCTATAGTAGAATAACAGTAACTTCACTTTAGTCCATAATTTATTCCCCAATCCTGAGGATTCTGGGATAGTGATGTCCACTCCACCTCCAATTGAAAGGGGCCTTTGAGCCCATATGGCTGAAAGATGGGACTCTCTTGTGTGCAGTTGTAGACTCTCGCAGTTCCTTGGTGTGGTGTTTGTCCATTTTCACCTCCCCATCAGCTGCCCTGTGTGAGTACAATGAACTGGAGAGTAGGTGCTGCAACTCCGCTGAAGCTCAGGGTCCAGCTGGCATATGGACAGCCCAGTGATTCAAGCCTCCTGGATGTGCACCTATCTACTCCAGCACCAACTATAGGTCCAAACAAAAAGGACAGAAGAGGTCTGTGTAGAGGAATCACATCTGAGTCCAACTCTGTCACACTCGGAAGCACAATCTCCAAAGTAGGGCCCAAACTCCGGAGCTATCTGCTATAACCGCAGGACTTGGGTGTCTCTGGAGCCCTCAGGAGCCCTACTGTTTGGGGTAATGTCCACTCTGGCCATCAGACAAGCCTCTTGTTGTGAAGATTATAAACAGATGCTCTGGCACAATTCAGAAACCCCATGAAAGGAAAACAGACAGGTTTTCTCTTAAGTGACAGCCATGGTTTTTGGTAGGCAGGTAATTGCAGGTTTACCCTTCCACCCTATAAGTTATCTGAAGGTAAAACAATGGTGAGCAGCAATGTTCTTGCCTTAAGGACAAAAGGGAGAAGAAAACAGAAGGATTCAATCTCTTTTAATTTCTTTTAATAAAGCATGGCTTTTCCAAAAGGCCAAAGGGCCTCATTTGACACAATGTGGTTGAGATCGGACAACAGCTTCCCCAAATTTCTTTCCCCATAATTCAATCAAAGCTGCAGATGGAAGTACTCATCTAGCATCTTCATTTTCTTGGCCTCTTCTGAATCTTTCCTCCCTCACTGTCTCAACCAAAGAGGAAATCTCACTTCCTCTAGCAAGCAAGCTTCTTCTTTCCTCCATTCTTCTGAGCTCACCTGTGAGGCTCACCTCCTCTCTTCTTGTGCAACCTCTTCCCTGCAATCTCTCCTGAGCTGTTCAGAAAGCACAGGGCCTTTATTTCTGATGCACTCACTTGGCACTCCAGCCAAGAAGCCTCCCCAAAAGGGCTATGTCTGACCTTCTCTCCTTCTGAGACACAACAGGCCCATCACAGAACCATGTGTCCCACATGAAGATCAGGCACAAGGGGGTGAACAGCCTTATTGGACCATTTCTGAGGATAAACACTCTTAGAATGACTATAGAAAAAGAAAACCAAACATTCTTGAACAGAACACCAGCCAGTAATAAAACTCTGTTTCTGAGCTCTGAACCCCCAGGCACTAATTCCCAGAACAGCCCCATACTCCCCATTGGTCCCAGCCATCACTCCAGGCATCTGGAACTTTCTTCAGGATGTTTAATCTCTTCATCTTTCACCACAAGTCGCCTACAAATCTAAGAACCCAGAAAAACAAATACCATCTTATTGACTTTTCCCTAAGAGTAGAAATAGCAAGAATTAAGAGAAGCAGTACACCTCAGGGAAGGGATTTTGGCTCCTTTATAGCAAATGGATGGGCTAATTTTTCTACCCAGGGCTGTGGAGAATGAGTTCCCAATTAAACCAATCTCTGTTGTCACATAGAGGCAAAGTCTTTTGCCTTCTTTCCCTCATCAACAGAGAACAAAAGCAGCCCTGTCCCTCCTTTCCTCCTGACAGAGCTTTAACTCTGCATCCTTACTCCTTTCAGACAATTGCCGTGAGACATAGAGCTACAAGATTGCACAACCCTCCAACACTTTGACTTCAAGCTCTCCCCCAGGACATACCTGGTATTTGGAACGTGAAGGTAAGTTCTAGGGGATCCTCCTATCTTCGGACTCCAGCAGCAGAGCCTGGAGTCTTTCTCCATTAACTACTGATCCTCTTGCCTGCTTTCTGTGTGTACCTGCTCCTTGTTTGGGGCCGAGAATGCCAAACACTGGTTGTGTTTATGAGAACCTCTCTTCCTTCCAATGCCTTCCTCCCCCCTCAGAATGCTGTACCATGTTGTGGTACCTTGCAGAGGGGCAAAGACTAGATTGGATTTGAAAAAAGGAGCTGCCCACCTCCACAAGCTCATCCAGAGCCTTCCTTCCTAACCCGCCATGCCTTCTCAACTCTCAGAATCCTGACTCTCCCAATATCCCTTGAGCTTATAGGTACGACTTTCCCTAGATGAGCCTGGAACCAGAGGCCCTCCTGGCTACTCTGCCATTCCTGTGCCTCTTCATTCATGTGCCTTGTGTCCCTCAGTTAGCCATGGATGAAACTTCTGCTTCTGAGGATCTCAGATATCCAGGTTGTATCTTGCCATCTTCCCTATGGGCAGGAAGTAACACCTTGAACCACCCAAAATGGACCCGTTTTGAAGAATCAAAGGGATGGTCCAAGTACAGCCCACCCCACAACCTGGTTTAGGAGAAACATCGTGTCATAAAGGGGTCAAGTCATGGCATGATGCCAGGAAGACCTCTCAGGCTACCAAAGACCCATAATGGGTCATATGTGAAAGCAACAGGGCATTCCAGAGGAATGGCCTAGTGGCTGGAGTCTTCAGACTCCCTAAATGAATCCATCCCAAGCACTTCTTCCTTTATGCGTAACCACACTTGCACTTCAGAGGAAATTAAGTCCACATGCACCAATTTCTTTAAACCCCAAGCAGCTACATGTTGTCTTCTGGGCCTGTTTAATTGCCCGTGAAACCTCAGAGTCGTCTGTAAAATGGAGGGCATCCAGGAAAACTCCATTACCATCACTGCTGCGGACCACACCCTGGCCCAACCAGCCATCTCACTAGGCATATGGGTGGGCAGGCTGACCTGGCTGGCCCAGGACATGCTGTGAGCACTGCCAGCTCACATGCGTGTCCTGCTGGCAACTGGTCCAGAGTAGGAAGGGCTATCACAGGCTGCTCTTACTGCTTCCAGACCTTGTTTGTGAAGGCAATGTTGCTGTACATGCTGGGACTAGGAGACAGAAGACCTGTTGTCAGATCCAGCTGTGGGTTCTTAGGCAAGCTGCCCAACCTCCTTAATATCAGCTTATTCTTTCCTCAAGTAAGGCGAATGATTTCTGCCTCATCTACTTCAGCAGAATGCTGAGATAAGGAGGGTAAAAAGAATGTATGAATGTAAATCGTGCAGCACATGGAAAGCTGAATAGGAGAAGGCATACTTCCATCGATGCCAGTGAGAGTAGAAGCCCAACAGGTGTCCTGCTTGCCTTCCCCCTAAGTCCTGCTGGCTAGGAGTGTAGCACCCATCATTTGATATAACAACCACCACCATCCACTGCTTTATAGTCTACATGCCACTTTCTCCTGGATTATCTCAATTATTCTTTACAGTCCCCAAGGGAAGTCAGGCACTACTTTTTCATGAAGACTCAGTGATGTGCTCAAGACCTTGCAACTTGTGAAGAACAGCGCCATGTCCAAAGCCAGGCACACACTCCCTACTCCTTTTACATCACCATCCTTCTCTGCTGGTCTCTGCACAGCCCAAGCTCCTCTTTGGAGACAGCCAGGTGCCTAGGTAATGCAGTTATGCCACATGTGCACCTTCAGCTCAAGCACCCCATCTCACTCACTGCTGCAGACCAGCCCTCCATCCCCCTCACGTCTAGGGAAGTGCAAGCAGTCCATCTGTGGTTTTGAGACCAAATCAAATGTTGAGCAGAACAGAAGCAGATGTCTGTTTCAGTGCTGGTGGGTCCCCCAGGCCAGATCTGGGCCTGTAAGCAGATGTTCCCAGCCAGTCCACAGGTATCAGCAGACTGGTATGAGTCGGGCCCTTTGTTGTAAGGGACATATATGACACAAATACAGACCAGCAAATTCAGATTTAAGCAAAACCTCATTGGATCAAAAAGACAAGGGCTAGGGACATTAGTTCTGTCTTGACTCACTTACAAATATCTCATGGTTGAAGAGGCCAGTAGCTGCTTCCATCTTTACAAGCTCCAGTTTACATCTCATAGGATGAGCCCCGGCTTTTTTCCTGGAAGCACCAGGTCAGATTCCATTGGTCCAGTTGAGTCAAGTGAACAACTTGAGCCAACCACTCTGCCAGGCAGGGGGCTGAAGGAGGGGAATGTGCTTTAGCCTAAGTCATGTGCTCCATTTGTGGGCAAGGATCAAATCCATCCAAACATGTGGACTGAAGAGGGAGGCAGGGGATTTCCTGGGAGGAATTAAGATGCAGTTACTAAAAGATGGATCAGTATAGGTCAGACACCTAAAAACCTCAGTATCCACTACATGGTGCTTCAACTCCCTCATAAGCTTGATACTCCCTGCTCCCAAGCATATTCTCATCCTTTCTCTAAATCTGGGCTTGACAAACATTTTTATGCCTAGGGGCAGAGAGCAAATATTTTAGGATTTACAGGGTTCATGGTCTCTGCCACAGCTACTCTGCCATTGTACCATAAAAGCAGGCACACACAATATGGAAATGAATGTGTATTACTGTGTGCCCCAATGAAACTTCATTTAGAGATGCTGAAATTTGAATTTCATGTAATTTTCATGCGCCACAAAATATTATTCTTCCTTTGAATTTTTTCAACCATTTAAAAATTAAAACTCCATTCCTGGCCCACAGGCCATACAAAAACTGGTGGGGGCCTGGATTTGGCTGGTAGGCCCTGGGGTGTAGCTCCCTGCTCTAAAAGGATGACTGGTAGGAGGCACACCATCACACCGTTGAAAGGCCCAGGGGCCTGGCCCAGGGACCTGGTGAAATCATGACCCTAAGGGACATGAATAAGAAAGAGCTTTAAGAAATCTTTAAGACAAAGTGAAATTCTTATGTTTGGTTAGCAATTTACCTATACTCTCCCATATTAATTTACAGGGAGAAGTCTATTAATCATTTTGGGTGCAGAAAGGAAATTGCATTCTCAGCATAAACATAAATTATCAGCCTAAAACTCAAATTCCTTCAGAAGGATGGGACAAGCAAAAAGTTTTGAATAGCTCAAATAGAACAAATGGATGAGAGGAGATAATGCATCTTTTGAAATACAAACCTGAAAAGATGTTATGCTCAATTACACTGACAAAAGATTTGGGATCCAGCAATATCCTCCATGGAATTCCACAGCTAAACAGGAATGCTAAATCACAGAGTCTAACTTAAGCAAGAGTAATATAGCATAAGCCACATTACATGTGCATCCACTGGGAGTTTGAATCTGCTCTGATGTTTATAAAATGCCCTTTTCCATCTCTATAAGAGGGTGAACTTGCCTGCTAAGACCCCTGCATCTACAAGCTGCCAAGTTCCAAATTGAGTGCCCTGGAAAAAGATCAGGTTCAAGAGAGGTCATGGTGATTGCCTGAGATGTTAAGGGCAGGAGCCTCAGTTTCAAGCAAACAAGACTGAGGACAGGAGACACTAGGGGGAAAAATGAGGGGCGCGACTAGGAAGTGTGGCTGGGAAGTCCTCGCTGCCATCCTGGGTATGGGCAAGGTGAGCTGTGACACTTTGCTCTTGTCATGCCCCCGACCCTGCTAAAGGCTCCTCCCTGACTACCCACCGCCCCCCTCCTCAGCTCCTAGAGCTAGTACAGGGACCCTGTGAAATCTCTCACTTGACCCCATCACTGTTATTCTTTTCCTGAGTGCATGTTCCTCCTTCCTCAGCCAGTTTGAGTTTCTTATATGATCCTTTGTATTCCTTAGCAGAGCTGGCACAGACTAGGTATCGGTTTAACCCTCAGGAGGTGATGCCCTAATAAGGACTTGTGTGTTAGACCATCAGAACAGAAAAGGGAGGTTAGAAGCTGGAAACAAGTGCTGCTGCTGTCACCCCTTTCGAGAAGGCAAGTTGAGGTTCTAAGTAAATTATTGGTCTAGGCCAGGACAAGTGTGAAAGGCTGACCCTCGGAATTTGTACCCCAGGTATCTTGGAGATGGGACAGGTGGGCTAAAGGAAACAAAGAAAAAGAGAATTCTGAAGAAATGGAAGAATGGCCCTGCTCTGCACAGCCACGGGGCCTACAGATACAGGAGAGGGGGAATGCTGGTTTGAGCTGCAAATAAGGACATTTCTAAGAAACACAGAGCTCTGCAGTGCAAGAGGCCGCTTTATGAAATATTGAGCTTCCTATCACTGGAGCTGGCCGCACAGGGATAGGAAAATCATTTCCAAGAATGTTCAAATGGGAATTCCAACTTGAGGAGCAGGTAAAAACTAAGGCCTAAGTTATTTTCATCCTTAGACATTTTGGGCTCTGTGGTGTGCCCAGACAGCCCTGAGATCTGAATTCAGTGAGAAATGGATCCAGGAGGCAGAAAGAAGTATGATTAGTATTTACGGCTGTTGAAGCTGGGTTGGAAAGTAAGGCTTCAACTTCAACTAAAATTGTACTTCTTAATTCTTCACCCAGCTCCAAGTCCAGACTCAGGTCCTGTGGGCAGGGAATGTGGGTGTACAGGACAGACAGACAGACACCCAGCTGGCATAAGGGAAGTGTAACCTGACTTATGATCTGTGGGGCACAGGGGCCCAAGTACCCCAGGGGTGATCTCCAGACCTGATTCTTTGGAAGGCCTTGATGGGAAGGGGTTCCCCCCATGGTTGCAGGAGGGCACCCAGGTTTCAGAGAATTCCCTCCACACCCATGAGAGTGGCAAACAAGGCAGGTGGGGAAAAAGGCAGATGCTGCCTTCCCCACACTGAGCTCCAGAAACTCAGGGGGAAGGGAAGGGTGCTTCTCCCCACCCCAGCAAGACCTCTGGGGGAATCATAGGAAGCCAGACTCCCTCCCCCAGGGAGACCATGGTCCCTGGGGTGGATGGAGGCAGTGCTAATCTCCAGGTGCTGGGATGGAGTACACCGACCAACAGCTCCTTAGCCATCTGCTGAGAAATACCAGGGTAAATTAAAACGAGAGTGGATTTGTGACTTCTGTCTTTTCCAAAAAGATAGTGTTGTCAGGTTTATGAGAAAACCATTCCCAAACACCTTGAATTTATATGGCATGCTTATTTCAAAAGCTCTTCCACATCTGTTAGCTCTTTGAAGCCCTTGGAGGCAGGTAGAGCTGGGTGCAGGAGGGGAAACACAGAGAGGGTGGGCAGCTTGAAGAAGGCTGCATGGCTCCCAAGGAAGGGGCTGGGGGTGGAACCAGAACCTGATTCCTCACATATGTTTGAGAGACTTCTTTTCAGAGAGCTCCGGCCCAGGAGATTATGTGATACAAATGGAAGCAAAGCAAATGTTTAAGAGCTGGGCAGTCAAGTAGGAGCTGGGGGCACCCCTGTCTCTCTCTCTCGCTCTCTCTCTTTCATGCACACACACAACCCTGCACCTATGTGCCCTATAAATTAACCAAGGTTTAGAGGTAAAGGAATAATGGCTCCTCAAACAGAAACGAAGAGAAGCTGATTGACAAGGAGGCCCCTCATAATCAGTGCTGCAGTAAACTATACTAATTATGGTGTCAATTGGTAACATTATAAAGGTTGAAGCTACATAATGAAAAAAGAACATACACACTGGCAGCGCTAGTTCAGCAAATGTAATTACAGGGTGACATTATTGGCAAATAGTATTTTATGAGGTATTCACAGGCACGTGACATAAACATTCCAAAAGTTACAGGCTCCTCAGAGGCGGTGGAACCCAAAACAAGCCAAAGACCCTTGGAAGAGCCCCTGAGGATAGTTCTCCTGGCTGAGTCACCTCTTGGCTTCCCCAAAGGAGGAGACATCCTTAAATGGATCACCACCTTGCACTCTCATTTCTTGTATTTTCCATATCTTTGTCCCTGTCCAGTCCTAAGCTCTTCATTCTTCAAATTATAAGGTCTTGGGCTGTCCAAGGCACCTTAGAAGTCTTGGTCTACAGTGAACGTGAGAGAGAAGCAGAAGTCTGGCCATGCATTCCAGCAATTTTATCCATGTTTAGCACTAGTCATGGAACTCCATTCCAGGCATTGCTCTAGAAGCTCAGGCCACAGTTGTGAGCACAACTGCTGCCATTGTGCTCACATTCCATAGTGGTCTCAGGCACACTGGACTTGTTACATTGGGGTTGGCTCTTGCTAGGGTGAGAATTACAAAAGGCCCAGGAGGAAACTGCAGGGTTTCTCAGAGTTGGCCTTGGAAGGGTCAGAACATCCCTTCTGCCATTATCTATTGATGAGTCAAGTCATTAAGCCCATCTCAGAGTCAAGGGGAAGGAAATTAGACTCCATCTCTCAATAGGAGGAGTAGCAAAGAATATAAAGCCACCTTTAAGCAACCATACCCCCCACCCCCGCATAGAAGCACAGCTTCCACTAAAGGCCTGCTTAGCCTCTTGACAACCTAATAAACATCTCTCATGCACACTCAAATTGTCTTCATTTTCCCCGAATTAATCAAAAGAATCAGCCCATGTTTATTGAGGGCCCACCATGGAAAAATATGGTGTACTCAGCACCATATGCCATGTACCATATACAATGTACAATGTTCACAGCCTTCCCTCCTGGAATTTACGGGCTGGAGAAGATGCTGTGTGCTTCCAGTTGTAACAGCTGAACTAAGTTTTAAACTGGAATCTGACATGGAGCCCCAGTATATAAAAGAGATCAAAGCAGGACTCTTCTGGCTAAAGGGAGAGCCTTACGGCACCTCTGCAGAAGCCCTAGCACAGAGAGCCACCATGTGCAAGGGAGCTAGGAAGGTGAGTTCCCTTCTCCACACAAGAAGCTTTTCTGACAAGACAATGTGGACCAGGCCTTATGGGAGAAATAGTGTATTAATGAAAATTTTGTTTTCTTGTAAATCTGTGTCAAATTGAATTAAACAAAAAAGGGGGGGAAAGGGCAAGATAGTCTTAGGGCTCGTGAAGGCTTCAGATAGGGCTGAATACAGAGGCTCACACAATGTCATATGTTAATTAACACAAACTCTATTAGTTAACACAGGATTAGGTCTCTCTAGCTTTCACCTGTGCTGCCTTTATTCTCGGGGACATTTTCTCTATGCCCTTGTGATGACAAGGTGGTCACCAGCAGATCCAAGCTTACTTCTGGACAGCCATTGCCACAAAATCCAGTCTGCTTGGCCTAACTCGGGTCTGTGCACAAATCCATGCCATCAGAGTGGTTAGGGGATGTTCTGCTCTGACTGTAGAAATCCAAAGACTTGTATACACCCTGGAGTCTGGGGTGAGCTGGTGAAATCACATGTTCTGAGAGTGGGGGACCAGTGGTGCCCAAAGAGAATTAAGATTCTCTTACTAAAGGAAAGAATCCTGGAAGGTGGGCAGGCACCTACTCAGAAAGGAAAGGCCATCAAAGAACTAAGAGACAAGGGGGCACATCTCAAAGAGTTTGGCAGTGACTGGTCTCTCCCCACAAGGTAAGAGCAGAAGTCCACTCTCTAGGTCTTCACCGCTCATAAATGACATTCTCTTAAATGTGGTTCCTGTGTTCCTGAGATGTCACTCAAGGCCAGGGGTCAGGACCTTGCTTTGGAGCCTGGGCCTGACTCTGCCATCAGCTCTGTGCCTGTCCCATGGGGCTCATGCACCAAGAGGTCCTCTGAGCTGGAACTGCCTTTCAGTGGGGGCTGCAGCCTGAAATAAAGCCAGGAAAGGGAGATGCAGGTGCCGCGCAGCATTATGAAACATGGCTATTAAGTCGAATGCTTTCGTAACAAAGAATACCACCTTTATTTTCACCAATAAATCTGCAGCTCTAACACATCAGGCTTTAGACTTTATTTTTCCATATAAAATAAATATGGCTAGAGTTTAAGATTATGGCTACACCATCATTTTCTAAAACTATTTAAGTGAAACACAGTCTAACTGACCCACGCTGGACAACCTGGGAACAGAGAAAGCCTACCCCACTCTCAGAACATTTGCCCCACTGAGTGCAACAGCCCACAAGGTAGGCTTCCCCGAGGAACCTCTGGGTTTCATCACTGTTTAATGAATTGTTGCACTCTTTATAGGATAAACAATAAATTGCACATGATTTATCATATTACCCAATAAATCATGTGGCAAATCATTAGGCAGAGTGATAAAATCAAGTGTTTTAGAAATAAGTTAATCTATGATGCCAATGTGTAAACTAAACAGTTGCTTAAAAACCCTATTTACTAATCATTTTTACATAAAGAAAGATTAATGATTATGTAGATGACATGTGTACTTATTCCTATAAACATCAGACAGTCGGGTGCCCTGTTGGCCTTTCCCTTTTAGCAAACTTCCCGCCCTGCCCCCCAAAGCCTCCCTTCTGTAGCATAATTCAGTTTGCCTCCCTCCTCCCTGGATTTGCCTTGACTGGGAAAGGAGATTGGGAAAGTAAGGGCAAGAGAAAGAAATGGTTAATTAAGAGCATGTCACTGGAGGGGTCTGGTGGAGAGGCTGTTCTCACCATAAATTCTGTAATACGCTAATTAACACTTTCATTAGGGCTTGGAGACAGGTTCCAATGCCGCTCGCTTCTCCAGTCTGTGTTCGACTCAGCGCTCTTTCTCACTTGTGACAACTATGTTTATAGCTTCTCTGCCCATCGAGCTGGCTGGCACATCGAATTACCCTCAAGAGTACATGGGCATCACGTCACATTTGCGTGCCCAATATCATACGTGACGAGCTGTGCCACCACCGGGGCCTTTAAAACACATCCCACAGACGGCTGCCCCTTGGAATGCAAGATATTAAGCTAAATCTTTTTGGAGTCAAGCTTGTTTCACATCAGTTACACAAACATATTGGTTCCTTGAGAAGAACAAATGCTTTGTGAGTATGGAAACGACTCCCTGACTGAAACCTGAGAAATCAGTCCAGGCCTCAAGTCAGCTCTTCCTTCTGAAGGCCGTTTGCTTGGCGGGATTGGGGGAGAGACGGTTTGGTTTCTAGAATATGAGCTTTGAGCTAAATTCAACTCTGGACATTTGTCTTCTTAGTTTGTCAGAGCCATTATGACAAATACCAAGCAATGGGTTGGCTTAACCAACAAGCCTTTATTGTCTCACAGTTTTGAAGGCTGGACGTCCAAAATCAAGATGTCAGCCAAGCAGTGCCTCCTCCCAGGGTGGGTAGCATCCCAGTGAGGGCAGTCCTGCGTCACATGGCGACTTCTTTCTCCTCTCTGGCTTCTTCTGATTGAGTGCACCTGAATTTCCTCTCTTTGGCCACACCTTATCTAATAATAGCATCTTCAAAAGGTCCTGTTTACAAATAGGTTCACACCCTCAGGAACACAGATTACAATTTGAACATGTCCTTGTGGGATACATGATGCAATCCCCAATAACATTCAGAGCCAATGTAAAGGAAGAGGCCTGGCAGGCATAACCAGGAAGAAAATGAGCTGTTTTTCTCTGTTGCGTGAAAATGCCACCAATCTTCTCAGGTGCTCCCTCTGACTTTGGATTCCTCCATCACAACAGTTTGAACCCTGAAGCAGGGTGAAGCAGGGCACAGTCCATTTCTTGACCCTAATAATGCAGAGAGAATTAAAGGTGGCTTAGAATTTTTCTAAAACTCACCTTTTTTCTTTCAAATGCATGAAGTCTGTGTTAAACTGCTTGAGAAAATGCTAATCAAGGTTTGGGAGTCACCATTCCTGGCTGTATGAGAGATTGGACAGAGGATGAGAGATGAGAGAAGAGTCAAAGACTGTACTTCATTATCACTCTTCTGAAAAACTCCAAAAAATGAGATGGATGAATTTTACTGACAACTTCTGCTTCAATGAACTACCTGGAAAATATGGTATTCAAGGCAGAAATCCAAAAATGTGCTTTTACATGTGGTGTTTAGCCCTTAACCAACAGGCAGAACATAAGTGATTCAGGAAGGAATATAATAGGAATTCGAAGTTTCTTGCATAACCTTGAATATGGCTTTCCCCCAACCCTCCCCCTGAAAAGCCCCTAGCTCAGAATGGGATGCAACTCTTAGACTCAGAGGACCTGAACCCAATTTCCAAGGTAATTCAGGAAAAATATTCACAGTAAGTTATATGTCAAATGCCCAGAAAAGAAACAGACGGAATGACAACAGACTCTTCATCCTACTGTCTCTCCTTCTTATGCAAACCATCTCCAAATCCACCCTGTCTCACATTTCAAAATATCACCTGTATCAGTCAGGATCAGTTGAGTGTTGCTACAGAAACATATAAGATCAAAATCTCACTAACTTGGGGAGCAAATGTAGCTCAGTGGTTGAGCTCATACTTCCCATGTATAAGGTTCCGGGTTCAATCCCTGGTACCTCCTAAAAAAACAAAAAAAATTTTTTTAATTTCAGTAGCTTAAAATAAAAATTTATTTCTATCTCACCATGGACTGATAAACTTCCAGTGGCAGCTCAGCAGTATGATCTGCTTCAGTCCACCAGGATGTCTATGGCATTATATGCCTCCTTTACCACTGAGGAAGAGAGACTGCAGAGCAAGCACTAGTTCTCAAATGCTTTCACTTGAATGGATGCATCTTATTTTATTGGCCAGAACTCATTACATAGCCATGCCTAACTTCAAGGAGGAGCAAGTATAACCTAAAGGTCAAGAGCATGGATTCTGCAGTCAAGAGAGCCTGTGCTTGAATCCCAGCTCTGCCTCTTATTACCAGCATGGCCTTGGGCAAGTTAATTAACTTCTATGCATCTCAGTTGGCTAATCTACACCACCACCACGGGGCTAAAAAGGGTGCCTACCTCCTAGGTTGGTGAGAGGATTAAGTAAACTAATACATGTAAAGCATTTGTAAGTACATGTAACATTGAGTGAGAGATTTAGAAATGTTTTCAGTTACTATGATGCTTTACGATCTACCAGGGCTTCCCATAACCACTGTACCATTTGATCACTGTAACTTATTGGAGGAACAATCGCACTGTCTTCTCCATCCCCACCCCCATTCCAAAGGCCAATGATGATAAATCAGATATTGACTTGCTTAAAAACTGAGAAAGGCCTTTGGAAATTAAAATTGGAAGTAGAGACTGGAAGGAAATTATTTGGTCTGCATATGAAAATGGGATGATTTTGAAGTGATGTGGCAATGGGGCAGAGACTGCCATACCTGCCAACTAGTCCATATGTCCCCTACATTCTCCATCTCTCTTATAGCTAAGTGAGCCTTATGGCTAGGTAAGACCAATGAGTTGTGAGAAGTAACAAACCCAGGGTTTGGCTGCAGGTGCCGGGCTCTCCAGCACCCTCCTCTCTCCTGTCACATAACTGAGGGGATGCCATGCTGAGAAGGTAAAGTCTGATTTGCTGAGTCACCTGTGGATGATGATGTTCCTGAAGACACACATTGGAATTGCATGTGTGAGAATGAACTTTTGTTGAGCTAAGCCCTGATGTCTTAGACTTCTTTGTTCTTATAGCATGTCCTAGCCTAAATTGACTAATACAAAGAGGCTTTGGTACTGAAAGACAAGACCAAAGAACAGAGAAGATACCCAAGCCACAGGATGGAGTGACAAGAAGTCTCTTAAGAACAAAACTAGTTCATAAAAATTTTAAGCCGTTTGACATTGCTGTAATGTAAATACCCTTTATCTCTCCTTTTCTGTATTTGTTTTATTTGGTTTTGTATTTTATTTGTTGAATTTTTGTATGGTAGGAGCAATTAAAGAAAGAAACTAAGCAACACATTTAGGTTCATACCAGAACAATGATAAAGAAAGAGCTACAAGTCACAGCATGGAGTCCTGAAGTAGAAAGTTAGAGCTAGATATACTTAATGATAACATAACAATACAACCATAATGTCTTAGGGAGGACATTAAACTTTTCACGGGATTTGGAGAAGATCAGTAATCTGATTATACTGTAAAGGAGAGGGAGGAGGGAGAGTTGGGGTATATGGGAATCCCCCTATATTTTCAATGTATCACTTACATAATCTAAAGCTTCTTTAAAAAGAAAGGTAAAGAAAAATTTTAAAAATGTAAAAAAACCTGAGTTAAGGTTGAACAGTGATTAATATCTCAAATTTACAGGTGACAGAAAAACAAACATGATCCTGAGATACTGAATAATTTTCCCAAAATCACTACACTGTAGTGTGGTGAACTCAAGACAAGAATTCAGATCTTAGCATTCACACACTGGCCAATTTCAGTAGAGTCAGGGTCAACAGTGATCTCCTAAATCCAATGGTTAATTCTTTGTCATCACTTATTTGACATATCTATAACATTTGATGCAGTTAATTATTCCCTATTCCTTGGAACACTTTCTTCATGTGGCTTTCACAGCACAGCATTACTTCGGTTTCCTCTGACATCATGAATTGCAATTTTCTGGTTTCCTTTTCTAAATCCTCCTCATTTCCTCAACCTCAATGTTGAAGATGCTTTGGGGCTCAGTAGTTGGAACTCTTCTATTATATCTCTGAATTCACTCCCCTGGTGAGTTCATCTAATCTCAGCTTTAATTTCCATCTATATACTGATAAATCCAACAGATTTATAACTCCAGCCAGAGACTTTCCCTTAAACTTAAGAATTGTATATCCAGCTTTTTGCATATGTCACTTAGATGTCGAATGTGCATCTTACACATTTAATGTGTGTACAGTGAAGTTCTGATCTCCCGCTCTCACCCAATCTACTCCTTCTCAGCATTCTACGTCTCAGTAGAAAACTAGGGATTGTCCAAATTATTCTCTTTTTCTCTTACCCCACATTCAGCCCATAAGCAAATCATGTTGGCTCTACTGGAGTTCTAAACCAATTCCATAACAGAGCCTGTGATTCAAACTATTGTCATGCCTCACCTGTATTACTGCAACACGTCTCCCTGAGTCAGTCCTTCACATCTTTGCTCAAATATCACTTTCGATGTGAGGCTTTCCTTAACTCCATCATATTTAAAATCAGTTAACCCCCCTCCTTCCAGGAACACTCCTTACACTCCTTCCCCCAGCACCTAGGATCTTCTAGCATGCTACATAATTTACTTATTTTTTCCTTACTCTATTGCCCTCCTACAAGAACATGAGCTCCAGAAGGACAGGGATTTTTGCTATGTCCCCAGGGTGTAGAGCAGCACATGGCATGGGTAGGTGCTCTGTAACTTTTTGTGGAATGTGCCTCTATGCACCTTTGCCTATCCTCCAGCCTGACCTCCTACCCTCTGCTCTCTCCTTCTAGCTCCCATCTACCTCTCACCATGGTCTCTTTCTCCAACCATGTTTTTCAACCTATGATTTGGAGGACAGGTTGCCTGGCTCCCCTGTTCACTCTTCTCCTTGCTTCTCAAGCCAGCATATCAGAGAATCCTCCCTGCCCCCTCATCAGACTCAAGGTCCTGATATTTTTCTGCACTCACCAGGCTTATGTTCTACTTTGCTAGAACTGAAATTAAAACTCGAGAGTCCAGCAATTCTGTTTCTTTTTTCCATGAACATTTTCCTGACTACTCCAACCCACACTTACCTCTTTCATTTCTGAATTATTTTAGGCCATGACTAATAATAATAATAATGAAACAATATGTGTTTACATGCATCTCTCTTTAAATGTCTGTAACAACAATATTAAAAAGATGTTATCATACCCATTTTACCAACAAGGAAACTGAGGCCCAGAGAAGCTAATCTACTTGTCCAAGTTACAAAGAGTTATAGAGCAAACATTCTAATGTAGGTTAGTCTAAACTTAAAACTTGTGTCCTTAATTCTGTCATACTTATTGTCAGAAGCCAAAGTTGAATTTCTGGACATTTTTTAGTTATTCTGAGAAGTGCTTACATGCATGAACTGTCCTATCCCTGGTCTTTGAGTCTGTGAACCCTACAGGACTTGGCACAGGTGTGGTTTATTAGACACTTTCTGCCAGATTCATGGATGCAAACTATTTCGTGGCCTCTGGGGTGGGAGTGGGAGGATGCCTTTTCAGAGCCATTAGCCAGGAAAGAATGTCCAGGCAGGAAAGTGCCTTTCAGGGAACTGGGAAACAGAGCCTTACTCCTCAGGCCCTCCTTCATTATCACCTTGTGGAAACCACAATGGCTCATGCATGCTCAAAGAGACAAGTGTACCTGTTCATTTTCTGATCAAATTATTTCCTGCTCCATAAGTGACATTTTCGGGGATTGTTGCTACAGGTCTCAGACACCTCTGGAAGCAGCCAGTATAAATCCATCCATCCACCTACCTACCTGCCCACCAATGTTTTAATTTTCTCTTTCATTTTCCTTTTTTCAATGTATGTTTATTGATGCCTCCCTGGGTACTCAGTTCTAGGGGATATCTAACCTCTCTTTTTGCAAGAATTACAAGGAAACTGGTACAAGTACCAAGTCAAATAGCAAGATAAGTTACTCTCTTTATGCACTGTGCTTTCCAGTTTAGCATGTTCTCATAGATTTCATTTTAACCTAAGCATATTCTAACTGTAGACAATGTATCAATGAAGAAATTTGTCCAAGATTCTAGATGAGATACATAGATAATTCAGAGTTCAAGCCCAGTTTTCAGATTCCAAGTTCAGTGCTCATTCTTTCCTAATACACAAGTGATAGGCTTAGAAAATAAGCAGGGTCTCGGTCTGTCTGCCCTCCTCCTTATTGACTGCCTCATGCAAGACAGCACTCACCACCTCTAGCTGCCGTCTTGTCTTGGGTATGTAACCTCTGGAAGGTAGAGACAATTCCTTGTACTTCCTTTGTGTCTCCGAAGAATGGGCCTTGGAAACTTCAGGGTCCAGCAATGCTCTCTCTTAGCCGTGGAGTCTTCCCGACTGTTCCAGTCCACACAGGCCCAGCTCATAGTGAACAAAGTATGCAGTAGGTACTCAATAACCATGTGCTGGCTGAGAGAATGTGGAGCAAGTGTGATCTTGGGCCTCAGCATGTCTATAACTGTTTTTCTCTATCCATATCCCCCTTCATGATCTCCTCCCTTCTCCTGAATTTGGGATATGAGCCAGCCTTGGAAGCAAGAGGTATAGGTCAGGCATGCTCAAGTCCAAAGACACTGGATGTCTCCAAGGGCCACGGGAATCAACCACAAACCCTTCAAACAAAACCTACTCTAACTTCCAACTTTTGTTCTAAAATGGAAAATCACACACCCACACCCTGGGTCTGTCACCAGCCCCCTTCCATATCCAGGCCATCTATACGTATTGTCAACTCTCAGCCTCTTAAGGGGCTCGGGACTGCTTTACCGAATGCCTTTGATTAGCGACTCTGTGCGGTGTGGTTCTGATGGGGCTACTCTCAATGCCAAGTACTCTCAAAGAGGGTAAATGGCTCACCCCAAACAGGCAGCCAGTCCACACCCAAGCCAGGAAGCACGCAAAGGGTCTCAACTCCCACTTCAGGTTCTAACCACTAGACTGAGCTCCTGTTGCTCTACAAAAGCGATTTGCTTTTAATTAAAATAGGAGCATAAATTATTTTTATCCCAGTATTATTGGGCGGTAAGTAAATTCACAGTAACTCACTGGATTTTTAAAAATCTATTTTAAATATAAACATGTAGCCATATTTTCTGTGGGTTTGAAAGCTTATGTTAAGTTTGCAAATAAGTCAACTCCATAAAGATAACATCTTTCCCTAAAAAATGTGTTGCAATCTAATGGCATGCTATGGAAAATTAACATATTATTAAGAAAATATATGGACCCTTTCTCAGTTAAAAGGCCACAGGTAGACTTGCATTCATTACTTGTCCCTGATGCCAGATTGATGGACAGGGCAGCCTCCAAACCAGCTCCCCCAGGGATGTTCTCTGTGGCCCTTCCAAGGCTCACAAGCAACATGAAGCTGTTATTTTATTTTGGGTCATACTGAACTTTATTTTTGAATCTACCTTGTTAAATGTCTGACAGATTCTGTATTCACAGAGGGACCTGCACCACTTTGGTCCACCCTGGAAAGACACTACCTCAGACAGGGCTGCATGGAAATGTGCAGAGCTCTCCCAGCCCAGCTGTCCGTCTGTGAGCCACTGAGCCAGTGAAACCACTGGAAGGACATTGTTAGCCAGACCTCGGTGACCATAAGCTCCACCCCTCAGTGATGGGAACCAAGCCCTGTGCTTCTAACCCATTACAAGAAAAACAAAAGACAAAGGCCATACAGGGCCACATATCCTTTTCAGGCCCGATGCGATGCTACCTGTGCATAGCTTCCCAGGTGAATCTTCTGGTCCTGCTTCCTCTGTATCCATTTCTCCCCTAAAGAGGAGTCCAGGAGCCCAGCAGATTCACCAAGGGCCATGGCTTTTCTCATGCCTCATTGGTTTCAACCCTGCCCTGGGCTTGAGCCTTTGAGGGGTTCAGTCCACGCCACAGCCCAACCTGCCTTGACTCTGCTTCTCTCCCTCCCCTCCAGGGACCCCTGGTCTTCAGATATTTTTACCCAAATAAAAAGGCTTATGTAAATACAAAAAAGGAAAAGCTGTCAAAACCTGCATGAGTTGTTTAAATACCATGAATAAGAACCAGTAACAATAAGCACATCAATGAAGATGTGTTTCCTTCAGACTTGGCCATGTGCCACCCAACGCCAGTCCCCCAGAAGATGCCGAGCAGCGAATGTGCTGGGCTCACCCGCCCCTTCGCAGCGTCCCCTCCGCAGTAAAACATTTTCCACAAGCAACTCATCTCGATCCCTTTCCCACAGCTTTCCTTTCATTTGTATTCTCATTACGATAATGTGATTTCGCAAAGTGGGAGGGTGTACGTCCTCACCATGCAGAGAAAACACGGTGCCCCAGGTTCTGGATGAGCATGTGCCCACTGGGGCACAGTGCCTCCGAGAGAGGAGCCGGCCAGGTTTGGCACGCTGTGTGAGCCGTTGCCAGTGAATGAGTGTGGGGACATCACAACCAAATGACAGGGACCTTTGATGAAAAACTTCAGAATTGGCCCAAACCAGAAAGGAGGTTTTGAATTGAAGGAAATGCTTTTTTTTTTTTTTTTTTTTTTTTCCAAATTAGCCTTAGCATCAGAAAAGGGGAAAACAAAGTGATTTCACAGAGAATCGAAAAAGTATACATTTGCCCTGTCCTGCTGTTTTATTCCTGGATGATATTTTCCTGTGATTTTAAATTGTCATATGTGAACTTTTAAAAGTGCTAATAATTCCCTCAGCCATTTCAAGGCATGACTTAACAAATAATGCTCTGAGCATGTCTCTTGATTTATTCTTGTTAGGTTTTTGTTTTGTCTTATTTTGTTTTTTAATGTACATGTGCTGAATGGCATCTTGTAATTTTTTTTTTTATTTTGTCATTTAAAAGCAAAGAATAAGCCATGCAAACTGTGTTTCCTCACATCCTAAGCTGTTTAAGTTTTTCTAGTTTAGGGAATCATGTATCTTTTATTTCTTGGAAAACTGGAAAAGCTTATGAGACCAAAAAACTTAGCAAAGCAAACCTTTCAGTATTTGCTTAGGTGGTCTTTACTTTGAGTAGGGAAAGAAACGTTTTCATTGTAAAGAATCTTAATAAATATTTCTGAACAGTTTCAGGACAGAGTAGGGGACTGAAAAGGCAGCTAGAAGGGGGAAAATAGGGCAACATATTGATTTTAAATGACTTTAAAATGAACTAAACCCCAGAGAAGTTCCTTCTGGAACACCCGCTCTAGCCAGTCCTTGCAAACGAGATCGCCCTGTATCAAGCCACTCTAAAGAAGAGGGAAAAAAAGTTAATGAATAAAATGTACTCGCGCATCATTTTCACCCCCAAGGGATGCTTGATGGCCTTTCCTACCGTAGTCCATCCATCCAGAGGGGCCCTGGAGTGGCCTGGGAAGTGGAGGAAAGGGGAGACAGAGAGTGAGGATAAGGGAAAAGGAGAAGATCCCAGCCTGCAGGCATACGCCTTTATCCCAGTTCACCTGCCTGGAGAACACTCAAAGCTTTCCCAGTGCAGTGTGGTCTGAGTATTGTACGATTCTATGAACATATCGCATTTCATAAACATAAGAACGGCAATTCAAATTTTCCATATAAACGGCAAATTTGCAAAAAGAGAAAGAAATCGCACGGCTCTTTAGAAACCATCCTTTAACACGCCCAGAGAGCGTCAACGCAGCCCCCTTCTGGCACGGACATCTGTCACTCATACCGACGCCCCTCTTGAAGCCAACGCAAACAGCTCCTTACTCTCCCTGCCTGGCTCCCAGCTCCAGGGGGTGGAGGCGCCGAGCCTTCCACCGTGTGGATGGAGCATCCTCTGAAGAGTGCCTTCGCGTTTTGG
>JAKSZT010054565.1:3784532-3807032 GCA_026826555.1 Tolypeutes matacus | reverse complement strand
GGGCATGGGACATTGAGGTAGGAAATTTTGTCCAGCTCACCTGGTAATTCTAATGTGTAAGCAGGCTGGAGAGTCACTGTTCTGGACCAGTGAGTCTCAGAATTTTTTATCTCAAAACTCTTTTACATTCTTAACATGAATCAAGACCCTAAGGGCTTTTGTTTAGGAGCGTCATATTGAATGATTTTATAATATTAGAAATTGTGATGGATTAGATGATTTTGCCCACAAAGACATGTACAAATCCTAACTCCCAGATGTGTGGGTGAGTGCATTTGTGAACAGGAACTCCAAAGAGCCTATTTAGATGAGGCCAAGCTGAATGAGGGTGGGCCTTAATCCAATAGGGCTGAAATCTTTAGAAGAAGAGGAAATTCAGACACGTCAGTAGAAATGAGAGGAGGAGCCAGAGGAGAGAGAGCTCACCATGTGACAGAAGCAGGGATGCATCTACAAATCAAGGACTGCTGGCAAGTCATCACAAGAATGCTACAGTTTCTGGGAGAAAGCATGGCCTTGTTTTTGGACTTCTAGCCTCCCAAACTGTGAGCCAATAATTTTCTATTGTTTGAGCCAAAAAGTTTATGGTATTTTGTTGTAGCAGCTCTGGCAAAGTAAGACAGAAATTAAAACTAAGAATTTTTAAAATAGTCATTTAATAATTTTACTTTAAAATAAGAACAATAAATCCATTAAATATTAATTTAAAAATATTTTTGTGAAAAATAGTAACATATTCCCCCCCAAAAATTAGTGACTAGAGTAGCATCGTTGTACATTTTTTATAAACCTCTTTTGGTAATTGCCTTAATAAAAGACAGCTGGAATCTCATATCTGCTTTCACATTCAGTCTGTTGCATTTTGTTATTTTGGTAGAAGTACATGAAGAAAATCTGACCTCAAACAGATATGTGATTAGAAAAGGGAAAACTATCTTAATAGTCCTTTCAAACAATTGTGGGCATTATTCTTTGCTACTACACACCACAAACTTGGCAATTGGTTGGTAGTTTTGTAGAAGTCAGTTGCAATCTGGAATCTGAAAATATAGGAACATCTGTCCTCTGTTACATTAAAGTACATTGGTCTATCTTATTGTTTAAATTAATATTTTATATGTGCATGATTTTGTACCATCGAGCATAGGTCATTTGGGAAACATCCATTCAGTGAGATATACAGATCTTCCAATTACCATTATACAATATAAAAAAGATCTCACACATTAATATCTCTTAAGTATTGGGAAGTTGTCAAGTTCACCGTGGCTGATTAAAGTTTTTCAAAATTCTTGAAAGCTTGAATTTTATCATTGGCAACAAATACTGTCAGTTAGTTTCCTTGAAGTGACAGTCTTAATTTGTGCATTTTCCAGAAAATGTCTGCCAAATAGTCAAGTTTGAATAACCAAAGTTTGCCTGTAAGTTGTTCTTTCAAGTGAAAGTGGTGTTCCCTGAAAAAATAAAAAGAAGCTAGTTCAGCTCACAATTCAAACAATCTCGTGGGATCTTTTCCTTATGGAAACCATCACACTGCAAGAGGCAGCTTCATGCATACTTCCCGTTTTATCCCATAGAATATTAGAAAGGCCTGTGCTCAAAGATGGAAATGTACTGTATTCAATCAATTTTACAGCTTCATCAAGTAATAAAGTACATTCTGCGGGTACCACTGGCTTTAGTTCTGTTTTGTTTTTCACTGCATGAGTGGCGGTGGAGAACACGATGATGGTGATGACTAACACAGTTTGCTGCCACGCCCGAGTGGTAATAAGGAGCCTGCAGTTTACCCACCATTGCATGTGCATCATCAGTGCAAAATGGAAAGGCAAATAATGTCTTTATATTATTCTGAAAACAGTTTTGGTCTCTCAGACACCTTGAAAGGGTCTCAGCAACTTTCAGGATTTCGTGGGCTGCGCATGGAGAACCTGCTTCTCTGGCTCATCTTCTAGAAACTGAGATCTGCTCTGAACCAGGGCCTAAATTAGCTCATTTTTGCAGTTAGGGAAAGGGTGATGGTTTCTTCTTTAACTGAAAGTAGATTTATAACCTGGGCTTTCTAGTAATTTCCCTGAGTTTCACTAATTTTAAAGTGTATGTCATAGAACATTTGGACAGTACAGTAAAATAGAAATTCTTCAGAAAAGTAAAAAAGATAATGCAGTTATAGTCCTAAAGCCAGTCATCAGCATATAGGCGAGTGCGTCTTCTTGTAATGTTTTCTTATAAAGCCCATGTTCCTGAGATGTTCTGTCTTTATGATGCTAGAAAGAAGGGCGAGTGCTAAAAGACACTTTCCTCAACAGATATTTTTATTTCTTTCTAGAAGCTTATTGTCTGTAAAATCAAGAGAAAGTTAAATTCAGAACTAAGCCAGCATTTTGGAGTATTTAATTAACCCTGCAGAAATATTTAGAGAATATTTGTCTTTTCATTTTTTTTTTTGCTCCTACCATCTTGGTACAGGGAACATGGGTATTCCTGAATGCTTATCTTAAAAGCCCTTGTTTTTAAAATATGGATAATACTGTTGGTGAGAAGATAACATGTGGTGCCTAAAGTGGGAGCTCAATCCAGGTAGTTCTGTTTTAATAGATACTCATACAAGTAATAAAAACAATAATAATAACAAATAATAAATAAGTAATAAATAATATCTCCTAAATCCTTTTCTGCATTATCTCATTTGAGCCTCACAAGATGACAATTTTTTTTTTTAAAAGCTGGCTAAGCTATTCCCATTTATCAGATGAGGAAATGGAGGCTCCCAAACCCCAGGGAACCCTCCAAGGTTGCACAGTGGACATAGGATGGACGCAGAGGTAGGACCCAGAGTTGCCAGCTCTACCAGGAAGGGGTCCCTCAGGGCAGGTGGCTGAAATGAGGCTTTGTGCATCCTCTTCTTTTGAGTACCACAGCCCCACCATGCTTTTTCTATGCTTACTGGATATTCATGCTTTAAAATGACTGACTTTTTTTTTTTTTTTTTAACTTAAGTAAATTGTTTTTAAAAGGAAATGTTAGAGGGCTACCATAAAAGTAAGCCAAGCATTACTTGCCTTGGAGAGAAGGTAACAACAAAATTAAATAGATAACTATTCAAATAAAGGGCGCTTTTTTCTGTATAGCTTACAGGTACCTTGCGACCGCCCAGTGGCAGGGGGACCCTCTTTGGGCCCCCGGGTCCAGGTGGAGCATCGAGGCTTGGAGAGGTTGTAAGTGAGTGCATGAAACATCTGCAGCCGTGGCAATAGCTGAGGGCTTTTACCAGCCGGATACACAGCTTGGGATATGATGTCATTTGTGTCCCTGCGATCTAAATTCTTTTCTATCCAAACCTTCGAGAAAGTCTTTCTCACACATAAATATTTATAGGTGCAAATTCAGGGTGGGGGTAGCTGGGATCTATCAGGATGGGTACGATATACAGCATGGGGGTAGCCTGAGATGATCTCCAAGTGGAACTGATTCTGTAGAATCCAGAGCTCAAATGGAGAGGTGATGATGAGAATGTAGGTCAGAAGGCAAGAGGAGGGTGCTTGGCCTGTAGGATGCAAGTCTGAGTGGTCTCCACAAGCACTCACAGACTGGGCTCCAGAGCTGGGTGTTCATGTCCCCAGGAGCCATTGGAGGGTTTCAGGAGATGCTGAGGGCTGAGCAGAGCCCCCCGCCCCCCACTGCTCACATGTGATAGCTGGCCCATGAATGAATTAATTGAACTGAATTAAGCCTTAAAAGCTTTGCTGCCTTACCTGGAAAGCACCAACTGGGTGCCTTGCCAGTGCAAGGAAAGAGTGGGGCACCCATCTCTTTGGGGAGCTCAGTGCAAGTGGGAGCAGGAGGACCGATTTTGACAGGAATCAGACAAGATGGTGACAAAAAGCATGTTAACTTGTGTCACCCACTGCACCTGCTCCCAACAGCCTTATAAAGGAACACTCAGTTCCCACCAAACAGTAATCAGATGCTGTCCTCTTAATAAAACACCAATCTCAAAAACCCATCATTCTGGACAAATGCCACATCCCTTCCTCATAAACATGGAAGGCCATGTGGCCGGCTGGATTAATTAATACCCACAGGTTCTTGACCTTTTCCTGGGCACATGGACAATCGGACCTCCCCCGCTCCCCCCAAGACAAATGACCTGCTCACTCACCTTCCATAATATATGTGTGTCCCTCTTAAGCAAAAGATGTGGGAGCAAGGATCCAAGTCCAAGACCGGGACCTACTTTCTATTCCAGAATAAAATAAAAGAAATAAACATAAAGCTCCCCCTGCTTCTTTGGCTTCCCCCATTGCACAACCAGACTTTTATGAGAAAATAAGCTTTTGCTCCAACAACCAAGGAAATCTTGCTCTCTTTTAAAAGAGTCCTATTTCATTTTCCTTTTCTAAAGCAATAACTCCATCCTTCTCCCACCCAGAGAAATAGCAACCATAGCCTTTTTGTGTCACTTGGTAGAAAAAACTCATCACGTTTGCCAGACTCTAGGCACATGGCAGGAGCAGGTTGGTGCTTCCAGATAGAGCATGTGAGATGCCCCTATTCACAGGCCATTTTCTCAGACTAAGAAAGAGAAATGCATGGATCTCTCTGGTTCTCGACCCCACCTCAGTCCCCCACCAAGTGGCTTGCTACCTCCAGAGCTACTTTCACATACCCTGGACCTTTACCAATATCAGGCCTAACACTGCCTGGACCTGCTATCTTTTATTTCATACTATGGTGTGAATGGTTATTCCAATATTAGACATCTAATATTCTTATATTAGATGCCATTCTTGTTCCAATATCACAGCTGGAGGTCCCCAAAAGAAAAAAATATATCATTTGTACTATTCATAAAGATAATAAGAAATAAAATACAAGAATACATGAAATTAGCTACAGAAGCTGTGAAGACACACATCCTGGAACTATTTGACCTGGAACAACAGTGCAATTATTTTTAGTCAATATAGAAATGAAAACAGAAAAAAATATATGAGCACCATCTTGGGGAAAATTCTCACTGCAGCACTGGTCATCAGAGGGGAATGGACAAGAGGGTCCATTCCCTCTTTGAGTTCAAATCCTGAGTTCAAATCCTGAACCAACTACCCACCAGGTTTCTATCAAATCAATAACTTTCCTGCCTTAGTGTCCTCACCTGTAAAATGTGTATAATAGCAGCATTTACTTCTGAGAGTTTTGTGGGGATTAATGGAGATAAAACTCAAGTAGAGTACTGCTTGGCTCCTTTTAAGCATTCAGTGACCATCAGCTAATCTTATTACTGCACCTCGGACTCCTGTGAGATAAATTCTTCATAACTGAGAACCAGAACTTTCAGATGAAGCATCTGCCTTCTGAAAGTGGCTGGTGATCTCCCCCTTTTCCCCTGCCCAGCTCCACGCTGTTATCCATCCACTCATCCTGTGGGAGTCCCTTCACGAGCCCCTCTTTGGGGAGGTAGGTGAAGCAATTGATGGGAACTTGGAGGCTTAGGCCTATCACCAGCCTCCTTGCCCTTCTACCCTAAGAGCTCAGACAAATCAGCATTCTGAACTTCTGCATCTGCTCTGCCTACTAAATGAGTGGTTCTTGAAACCTGACTTTCTACAGCTTCTAGCTTCAGAGTCACAACCAGGGCACTTGGAGTAGGGCCAAGGAACATATATTTTTAGAGGCAAATTCTTTCCAGGCTATTCAGACATTCTTCCTGGTTCAGGACACCAGAACCATAAGGCCTGGCTATGACTGCCATCACCACCTCACGCCTGTGCCATCTCCTTCCTACCCTCTCTTGGTCTCATCCATCCCTTCCCATCAACTCCCAGACCTCTACAGAGAAAATTCCAGGATCCAGGTTGTCATCACCAGTCTTGACTTAGAACAAGTGCCCAGTGCAGAAACAGCCATGTAGAGATGACACCACTGTGCTCTATGGACCTGTGCAAAGTCAGAGCTCCTGGGCTGGAAGAGTGCCATGCTTCTTGCTTATTTAAAAAATAAGTCTCGCCTTCTCTTGCTCTGGCTACTGGGAAGCTCAGAGAAAAATTAAATCTTCCCCTGGAGCCCCTTAATTAACCCATACATTTTCTTTCCTTCTACACGTATTATTTTTCTCCTATTTCAAAAGCATTATTGAAATACCTTATGGATTATATGGATTTGCCAAAAGCTGAAGATGAGTTCCCAGGTTAGGGTAAGAAAATTCCTGAGGAGCAGGATATAACAGCACAGCCTTAAAATATCCCAGAGTTCAACCTAAGGGTTCTGCTCAAAAGGCTAACATTTGGTGAATGCCCACCTCTGCCTCCTTTATGACAAGCTGGTGGATTAACAGAAAGGGAGGAGCAAAGCCAGCCAATCAGAAGTCAAAGGTCCAGGTTCTAGACAGGCTGTCCCACTTGGTAGCTGTGTGGTCTTTCTGCACCTCTGATCTGTAAACAGGATCTGATCGGAATAAGAGGGCCAGTTCCCCCTGTGCCTCTGATGGGTGCCATCAGATTCCCCCAAGGGCCAGACAAAGTAAAGGATGCCAACATCAGCAGGCTTTGGACAGTATGAAGTTCTCACTTCCGTACAGCATTGTCATAAAGATTTCATCTTCCTCATCTCCCCATCAGGATACCACAAGGTCCATTTTGGAGAAGACTCGTCAAGGGATGCCACTCATTAAGTGGCATCGTGGTTTCTGTTTCCTCATCCATGATGCAAAGAATAAAACTTCCTGACCCACATCCCTAAGTTGGTGGTTGTCTAAAACTAACATCAGCTGGCACCTCCAGTACTCTTCTGAACACTTCACCTCTACCTCTTGCTGCAACCTTCTGAAGTAAGTGCTGTTATGATCCACAGTGTACAGCGGAGACAACTACTGCTCAGAGACTTTAAGAAATGACCAAAGGTCATACAGCTATCCACTCCCAAGCAGGCTGGCTCTAGAGTCAGGTTCTGAACTGTACTTTCTCTGCAACAAGAGAGAGTATGAGAACCACCAAAAGGGGGAGGCATATGAAATTCTCTCCAGACCAGGAGTACTCTGATGACCTTTTTTTCTGTACAGGCTCCAAGGAACCCAACTGAGGTGGTGGTGGGGCCCAATGGGGCCAGGCCAAGAGAGACAGGGCATCCACTGGTGACGGGCAGCACCTACGGTCCCCTCAGGCACAAAGGCTCTTTCTCCTCATGGCTTAGTTGACAGACACTGCACATGCCAACGAGGCCCACAGGACAACATGGGTGACTCTCACAGGGAGGAGGATGAGAGAAAGACGCCATGTCAAATGGCCTTGTGGTCGTCAGGATAAGGAGGACCTGCAGAGGGTGCTGCATGGGGGGTCTGAGGAAGTTCATGTTCTCTCGATCTGGGTGCTAGTCACACAGGTGTGTTCAGCTGTCCTTTGCTGAGCTCTTATAACGTGCACTTTTCAGTATGTGTATTACACTTCAAAACGTTTTTTGGGAAAAGGGAGTGGCAACTGTCTCTAGCCATGGAAAACAGCAGTGCTGAAATTCAGAGGTGCTGCTGATATTAGCACCTTAGTCTTATGGGACAACCGGTCAGGTCCAGATCTAAATCTTAAAAAAAATAAAGACACCAAATGTTTTCTCCCTTGGCTTTCACCTGATGTGAATTGTGTGCCTCCTTGGGAGATGTGCACAGGTAAGTTTCAGGACAGAGTAGGTGCCATTGGGGTCAGGGCTGCACATTTAAAATATCACACAGATCACACTACCTACCTCGGTCATGAATGAAATAGTTATGGCTGCGGTTATTGATTAGTATCCCTCTGTGAGTTCAGTGAAGCTGGGCCAAGTCTGTTATGCACAGAACCCGAACATTTAGGACTCTAGAAATAGTTGGAGAAAGTCTGCACTTGCAGCTTCTACTCTGTGCATTGTCCTCTTCCCCGCTCCCCACCCCTCTTCTCTCTGTGTGTCTCTCCCTCACACACATGCACACACATGCACATACACACATACACACACTGAGACTGCCCTACCAGCAGCCTCTGGTTGCACGCATTTCTCCAAGGTACAAGGACCTCCTGCTCAACCGATGTCCTGGCAGTAAGAACAAAGCAGGGCTGGCGAATCTCAGGGCAGGGAAGGTCCGTGTCCCCAGCAGACAATTCTGCAAGCCCTTATGGGGAGAGGGGCAGACCCAAGGCACAGCTGGCACAGCCTCCCAAATAGGTATGCAAGGGCTCCAGGATAGTCCGATGGCGGCAGCAATGGCTGCAGCACACTTGGTGCACAAGTGCAGACTTGCTACTCCATAGGCTGCAATTTGGTACTCCCGTTGGAATGTACCTGAAGCTCTAGACGCCACCATCAGGTTGGCACATTGCCCCCACATCTCGCCCGGAACCCACAGGGGCTGTGTTCAGCAAAGCAAATGGCTGTGAAGTCATTCGCATCCACATAGGGGGCCGTGACCCCTCAGCTGCCTTTGCACTGGATGCCTGTGTCATCCTCATCACCCCCAACTGCTCTTCCCTCCTGCCGGTGCTCCCTTCTCTGAGACCTCCTGCAAAGGGAGCACTTAGCCCTGTATGGAGCAAAAGAGGCAGGGGCCAGCCCAGCTCCTAAGAACACTGGGTCTGAAGCAGCCCGGCACTCGAGCCAGGAGAACCCCTGTTCCTCCTCTCCCCTTTGCAATTTGCCTGCTGCCCCCTTGACTCTGGGCCTGCTCTTGCACTCTCAGCACCACTGTGATTGGGGGCTTCTGTTGGGGGATGGCCAAGTTTATATGCTGCCAGGCACTTTATATCCCCCATAACTCTGCCTTCCAAGCCCTCCTGTGCATGTGTTTAGTTTTTACAATCGGGAAGACGGATGGGACACTGACAGCCCAGACACCCTGGAGGGGTGGGCTCTGGCCCAGCCTCGGTGGAACCTCAGCATGAATTCCATCAGAGACCTGAGGTTGTATTTTAGGCATAATACCCCAGTGATTTTTAAATCTCCTTAAACTTTTGACAACTGAGATAAATGAGGAGGAGGTGGCTCTGTAAATTTGGAGCCACTGTCTGGGAAGAGCAAGGAAGGACCCCTTTGGGGCAGGAGTCGAGGCTACTGTATAGCATCAGTTGGGTTTTGGTCCCAGCTCTCTTGCCCATGTTCTCATCGCCCATGTCCACACACCTGCACTGTCTTCTACCCAGGGGGCAGAACAGTGGGACCACCCAAATGCCCATTTCCTCATCTCTCCAAGACATGTTCCATGATGATGGTAATAATGGTGGCTATGACATAAGGAGGAGAACAAATAAAAAGAAAATATTAAATGACCATAAATGTATCTTTTTAAAATGTTCTTTGTGTAGATCATAACTCACAACCTATTAAGAGCAACATCCTTGTTAGGCAAATACAATTCGAAGCCAAGTCCCCTAGATGTCACTTCCAACTGGATGGCAGCCCAAAGCCCCTCCGATGAGGGGATTCTGTGGCCCCTACATCTGAGCAATTTTCCAAAACGGTGAAGCTGATTATGTCTGTCCCCTGCTTTGAACAATATGGCCCTATTACTCATTCACGGTCCCTGTTCCTGCAAGCGGTTCCTGCCTACCTTCCCACACTTTAATAAAGTAATAACAAGAGGAACAGTGATGGCAGCCAATACTCAGCAACCACTTTTTTCGTGTTGTGGGCCATGTTAGTATTTGACAGGGATCACCCCATGTTCTCCCCATAAGAGGCCAATAAGGCAGACACTTGAATTACACTCATTTCACAAGGCTCAGGGATTGGTGGCCTGCCTAAGTCACACTGCTGGTAAGTTCTGTCTTCCAGGAATCCTTCTAGAAGGCCTCCCCAAAGGCTGGATGGAGCAGCCTACGGGATGTGCCCCACACAGCATTCCAGGCATATCTCACACCATGGTCCTTACCAGATTCTGTTGTAATTCAGAGTTTACTTGCCCATTTCCCTCAATGAACCTGGATCACTCTAGAGACAGAATCCATGCTGTGTCCCCAGCACCCAGCACTCAGCACACGGGGGGACCCCAGTGAGAGCTGTCTTGTTGCCCACATTGGACATAAGCCACCCGACACCATTGGCTCAAGTGGGCTCTGGGAGGTCCCTCCTGGACATGTGATCTGTTGATCTGGAACCTCTCGCAAAGGAGGAGGGTACCCCCAAATTGGATAGCCTCCCCCTGCCCTCTCCCCTCTCCTTAGTGAGGTCTTGTTCGTGCCTACAGTCAGGATTCTTGTTACAGTAAGACATCCTCTTGGGGACCAGTCATATCCATTGGGTTCGCCCTCAAATTCCTTTGGTTCAGAGAGTGAGTAGGCTTAACTACTGTACCAAATGAATGCTCTGTCATAAGAAAGGGAGGCAGGAGGACCCTGAAATATTAGCAAGCTTCCATGGGGGACCTAGAACTCCATTAAAGAGAGCAGATGGAACCAGAGCCGAAGCAGGACTGATAGTAATCAATACCATCCCATGTAATTCAATTCATTTGCCTTGTATTGAATATGATCTCAATATTCTAGGAGACATCATCTTCTATTAGAGCCTTGGAAATCATCTTTGAAAAGAGGCAAAATGGTATCAAATGCATAATTTGAAAAACATTGTTTTCAACATCTTTCCACTTCATTTAGCATTTTGAAGAATTGAGGCTATATCTTGTAGCTATCAAACTGAATTAATCACCTTGAGACCTGATAGAAGATAACTGGAACTCTAATTTCAGGTTTCTTTTATTTTTGGAAGATGGCCTTTTAAGCTGGAGTATGGGAATTGGTGCAAAAAACCTTCCATTACTCCATAAACTATCACACTGTTAATTTTCATTCTACTAGAACTGTGTTGTCAAATACAGTAGCTACTCACCCCATAAGGCTACTGCAGACCTGCATGTGGAGTTCAAAGGACCTAGTTTAAAAACTGTAAAGTATCAAAAACTGTAAAACGCCCCAATAATTTTTATATTAACTGCATGTTGAAATACTAAACATTTATACATATTGGAGTAAATAAAATGTAGCATTAAAATTAATTTCATCTGCTTCCTTTTACTTGTCTATTGTAGCTACTAGAAAATTTAAAATTCCATATGTGACTCATTATATTTCTTTTCGTCTATAAAATTAACATTATGGAACAACTGAATGATAGTTGTTAGAGTTTTTTAATGACCTAGGGAAACATAAGAAATGTCATGTTAAATTTAAAAAGCAAGAAAAAAAGAAAGTGTAGAGAGGATAATTAAAACCGTGTAAAATGTTCATGTTTGTTTATATAAGTGCATAGAAAAAAGACAGAAAGGAAACACAGGTAGAAAAATCATCTCTGAGTGGCGGGATTAGAGTGATCATAATAGACTGCTTTATACATTTCTAAGTTTTCCTCGAAGGACTTTTTATTATGTTTATTATCAAAGAAAAATAAATGATATCAAAAAAGGAAATTATTCCCTATAATAATTAGTATTGTTATACACTGCTATGTATCTTGCCTGGCATTTGCTAAAGTAAATAATTCGTATGCATATTTAGCCCTTATTTAGTTCTCAGTTGCATCTTATCATGAAATACACCATTTTCAACAAAGAACTTATTCTCATGAAAGTCCATTTTTTACTTATATCACAAAACATTTCCTTCAAATTAGTGTTCAAATCAGCAACTGGAGATGATCTGGTAAAAACTTTGGAGGTCATTATTTCAATATTATATTGGGAAGAGAAAGTCAGTTATCAAAAGTTTGCTCATCCATAAGTTATTTCTAGTTGTTTGTTGCCTGATTAATAGGGGAGAAAAAAGATCCCTGGGAAAACAACTCAAGAGCTCCCAGCAGCTAGCCCTTCATGTGGGCTATGTTTGAATAAGTTTCTCTAACTTGACCTTCCCATGGAGTCCAGGGGCAATGGCCTCCACCTGGAAACTCTGAACCCCTCTTGGGTCCCACAGGCCCTACCATACACCCAACCATCCATCCATCCAGCTTATTGTTATAGAGAACTGAATTTGGCTAAGAACTATTCAAGGCACAGAGAATGTGGCAGTGAAGAAAAAATAAATAAAACACTTGCTTTCAGGGAGCTTATAGTAACATGTTAACTTTGGAACGTGAACAATGATTTGGAGATAATACCACATGGTCAGCAGACAACATGGCTGCAAGACCTTGCTGGGACATTGAGATTAACCTCGAGGTCCCAGGTTCTCTTTCATGGACCTCCCCTTGGCCTCAGATATTCCAAACAGTCCTCACCATTGGTCCCACCATAGGTGGGGTAACCAATAACAGCTGGGGTCCATCCCCTTATCATTAGCAAGGGGGTGGAGTAATTAACAGTTTAAAAGCTAATCCCATGAGGCATAGCTTGGTCTCTTTGCCTGGAGGACACCACACCAAATCTCAGTGTATATTTCCATCTTTCTCACCCACTTCTCAACAAGCTGTATTCTTTCCCACACTTCCCAAACAAATTCTTTTCACTGGCCTAACTACAAAATAAAAAAAAATAAAAAATAAGGTTATATAAAAGAAAACAGTTAAGAAGTGGCTATTTTAAATACTTCTTTGAAGAGGTGAAATGTGGGCTGAACGTAAGAAGGTGACCATCATGGTCATGCCTCGGGAAGAGTGTTTCAGGTACAGAGAACGGCAAGTGCAAATGTCCTGAGGCAGGAAATCCTTTAGGTTGAGGAACAGGAAAAGGTCCAATGTGGCTGCAGTGGGCAATAGATAAGGCCAGAGAAGTGGGTAAGCTCACTTTCACATAAGCTTGGCAGGCATTAACGAATTTAGATTTTATCCTAATTTCTTGGGAAAGTATTGGCAAAGGTTAAGAAGGGTCGCTGATATGATCTGATTTTCATTATTTAAACATTTCTCTGGCTGCTGTGTGGACAAGGAACTCTAGGGGGAGAGAATGAAGCAGGGAAACCTATTTGGGAGTCTATAGAAAAATGATGGCAATCTGGAAGGCTTAATACTCTGGAACAGTCATTTCCTGACTTCCACTCTGAGCACACAGGATCAATTTTCATTAAAGAAGAGCAGCATTAGCTCATAGCTGAGTGAGTGGATTGCCCCAACCCTTCTAGCACAGCGATATGGGAAGAGCACCCTTGAACTTGAGCTCCTCTGATTTAATCCTCAAAATATTTAAATGCCCCAAATAATCTTCTAAGCAAAAAGTCCCCTTTGAGGTTCCCAGAGGCTCAATTCCACTTAGATTCCCTGCTTTTCATTTACCTCGAATGGTTCCAGCTGGATCTGGAAACAGACGTGTCAACGCAGTCACTGCCCATGAAGGCTTCCCAGCGACCAGGAAACAGGTCGTCAATTGTAATCGCCATAGAAAACCTGATTCTGTCAGAGCTTTTCCAAGCCCCAGATGGCTGGGACATATCTGGGAGCAGGCTCCTGCCGGCAGTTACCAACATGAGAATGCCCCAAGGTCGGCCTGACTGCCCTGGAGAGAAGGTGAGCTCCCCCAATTCTCTGAGGTCCTGACATATCCCCTGTGCTTCTTAGACCATCCCTGGGTAAACTTACCTTCCAGGAACAGCCAGCCTAAGCTAGCTACTTTTCGATTAACTCTCTTTCTGATTTTATCAACTGCTGTTACTTTTCTGGCTCCCACCCAAACCCATCTGGGTAGTAACACAGACCCAGAGAATCTGGCATCTGGAAACATTTGTCTTAAAAGAGCCAATTCCCTCTTGATCTCGATTATCAGTTCAGCTTCCAGCCAGCAGACCAGATATTCTCTCCCGTGGCCAAGACCCACAGAGTGTGGCCTGCGGTGTGGCAGGAAGGGCCCCTACTGTGGGCCACTCTGCTGGGGCATCCACAGGCTTGCCCAGGCCTGGACCCATGGAGGAATGGGGCTGACTGATGCCAACACGCAGAAATGACTTGCCAGTGTGCATACACATGTGCACGTACACAGGGCACTCTGCCAGCTTACGGAGCAATGCCTCACAGAGGGGTGGAGCTGGGGTAGATCAGGGGCTTTGTACGAGCAGCTGCTACTGCTCAGCTCAGCTCTGGGCTGCATGAATCAGAGCTAAGAGAGGAGACAACAGTGTGGTTTTCAGTCCAGAAGAGTTTGATATTGGGGAAGCGGCAGAGAGCAGGGACGATGGAGACGAGGCAGATCTTAGAATGCCCCTATGGAAATTACCCCAGGCTCTGTCCCCTGGTCTTGCACAATTATCTTCCTCTCTCTGGGTTTCGTTGTTCCTTTTCTTACAAGGAGAACAATGGCTCAGAGGAGTTCTAGCGTTTTCCTAGCTGTGGACAAAATTGTGGTGTGTCAAAATTGCTCTTGAAAACGCCTTCAGATGCAGTATGCATGCTTTTTTTTTTTAGGAGGTACCAGGGATTGAACTCAGGACTTCCCTCATGGAAAGCAGGTGCTCAACCACTTGAGCGCTATTGGCTGCCCAAGTATGCATGATTTTTGTATTCAATTCTTTCTACAAGGCTTCTTATGTGTAAAATGGAGAGCTTAGATTAAGAGCAAATGTAAAATATGAACGCATAGCACTACTTGTCATTTCTTTTTTTTTTTTTTTTTTGCCAAGCATGTATATTTTAATTCACAAATACACATGCCTTGAATATGACCCATGTGACAGACTGAATTATGTATCCCCAACATAGCATGTTCTTAATCTTAATCTGCGTTTCTGCGGGTGCATTATTCTTAATTAAGGTGTGGCCCAACTGGACGAGGGCAGGTCTTAATCCGTGTTACTGGAGGCTTTATAAAGAGAAAGCCACAGGAAGTAGCCAGAGGTCAGCAGAAAATAGAAGAGCAGGCAAAAGGAGAGCAAGATTGCCGTGAGATAGGAGGCAGAGGTGGAGCCAAGGAGCCTCGAGAACTGCCAGCTGCCAGCACCAGAACACAGCAACTCCAGGAGGAAGCAAGCCTTGCTGGGAACTTGACTTTGAACTTCTCTAGCCTCAGAATAGTGAGCCAATAAACTCCTGTTGTCAAGCCAAAACCCATTGTGTGGTATTTGGTTTGTCACAGCAACCTGGCAAAAGAAGACAACCCACTATAGAGCGTTTCTCCAAGTTGATCGGGCTCAAACCCAGTGATCTACTTTGGAGGGGATCTATCTGGAAATTTCCAGCAAAAAAAGTATTTTCTTTCAATAACTTAGGAGATAATGAAGACGCGTGGAAATGTCCCTGCCAGCCTCCCACAGTAGCATGAAATCCATGAAAAACTCCAGAAGTCCCCACTCAGCCACGTTCTTCACCCACAGCAGAGAGGAGATGCTGGTGGGAGGAGGCAGTCATCTCTGTTTTAATAAACTACCCTGCTGGTCTCTGAGTGTTCTGTAGAATGGTGTCTTGACCTTGCCTCCTGCTTCCTAAAATCGCTTTGGTGGTTCAGTCCCTCTTTTGTGGTACACACCCCACATCTGCAGAACCCCCTTCCTCCTTGATTCCCTGGCATTGTCCTCCCTGAATGGACCTCTTCCCCTAAAACTGGCTCCTGGAAGCCAGAAGCCTCTGGAAATTTCCCATTGTGAGCATGTTTCCTCCTAAGCACCTCCAGTTAAATCTTTTAGATGCCTCCCCCTGCCCCCCTTCTGTTTTGCATTCTTGGTCCTTCTCTGCCTCTCAGCTCTAGGACCTGAAGGGCATTTTCCAGAACCTGCAAGTAAAGCAGTTCCAGGCCTTCAAAGCCCTGAGCCAGGTCCGAGGAAGCTCACAGAGATGCAGCAGATTTCAGCAAGTTCCAGCGCTTTCTTTAGCACAGCCTCCTGAGGTGCCAGTCCCTGGCGCCCCACGTGGGGTGGGGGGACATCCTCAAGGGGTTAGGTTTCAGGACAAGCATCCCGCAGCACGGTGTGGGGCAGCGGCACCACCGTCACAGCAGCCCCCCTGCCCCTGCTGTGGTCTGCCGGGCTGAGACTGAGGCAGGGCCGCCTCCCTGGACTTTCAGCTCTGTCCTCTCTCTGTAATGGGCCTTCCTCACCCTGCCAAGGATTTCAAAGAGTCTGGGCACAGGTGCAGCAGCGCCAGCCTCCAGGGCCAATAAGCAGAAACTCAGCGAAGGGCAATGAGGACACATAGAAGCCACAGAGCCATTAGGTTTTCCCAGAACGTGCGGTACTCCCAGATCAATGTGTCTCCAACAGCATCACACAACAGTATTCGTAAGAGTCATTACTGGCTTTAATTTTGCCCGTTGTTTATTTAATGTCTCCTTCCCCACTTTATTGCCAGGGTGGAAGAGTTACGAACCCATGCCCAGAACAGAAGGGCCCCAAAGCGGAATCTATCCAAAAGTTGCTGGCCCGACTCCGCAGCCGCCCTGGGATGAGCACTGGCCCAAAGCCACCCCGCAGCAAAGGCTCCATGGACTGCAGCACTGGCTCCGCAATGTGGCTCTTCTTGGAATCTCCCTGTCGTGCTGGCAACCTGCTTTTGCTGCCCATGGAATGGGCCCCTTCTCCATTCTATAACAACATCTCTCTATGTGGCCACCGCCTGTGGCTGACAAGTGGATGGATGAGGCCCCGCAGCGACCACTGGTGGGTGATCAGGACACTGGCAACCCTCAAGACCCCTTCATGTCCACAAGCCCCTGCCAACATGCCCTCCATATGCCACCAACCACCACCTCCTCATTCTCCAGAGTGTCCTGGGTCCTAGAAAGACAGGGACAGCAGAGCCACCTCTAGGCTGCATCAGGAACTGGGTGTGGCATTGTTACCCCTGGAGATACACCCCCAAAAGCAAAAGTCCACGTCTCCCTGGAATGAAAGAGTATGAACAAAATGGCTTTTTAAATAAACTTTTGTAAAAAGAAAAGTATGGCATGAATGCTTTTTCATTTAAATTTGGAGTGTATAGAATAGGCTTAAGAAGCAAACATCATCATACTTCTGCCCATCAGAATCAGAGACAAACTCTTTACGTTTTGGCATTTTTAGTTTTGACCTTTAACCTGTAACTTTTTTTTTTTTCAAAGCAGAGTTGAGTATGCTCATTTCCTAGAATCTCTTTTATTAAAAAATCATTTTTCCAAAATTATAAAATGAGCCCGTGTCCCCTGTAAACAATGATGAAAACAGGGCACACAAAATAATTAATAATCTCACCCATTCCCTCCACTCTTCTACTCTATCTTCATAAAATGACAAATGCAAACAGCAGGCATGATCCCTTCCATTACTGTATTCTTGACCATAAGACATACATAAACATATATGGAGAGATGGAGAGAGAGAGAGAAGGAAGGAAGGGAGGGAGGGAGGGAGGAAGTAGAGAAGGGAGGAAGGAAAGAGGGAAGGGAGGAAGGGAGGAAGGGAGGAAGGAAAGGAAAGAAGGGAATTCTGATTTAAGGAGTTGCCCTTGTTTGTGTTTATATAAATAGGCTTTTACTTTATGTTATACACTTTCCTTTCTTATTTTCCTTACAGTGAACTGTTATGGCTCTCCCTTTGGGAAACCAGATACAGAGCTCTCTCTCATGCTCTCTCTCATATATCTGTATAGTATTCCACAGTTCTAATATGCACAATTTATTCAATCATTCTTCTATTAATGTGTATTCAGAAGATTCCTTCTCCCCCTTCCTTAAAAAATAATGCTTTTATTTCTCTAAGATAGAGCCTTAAAGTAGAATTACTGGGTCAAAGGATATGCATATTTGAATTGAATAGATGCTAAGATTACTTTCCCAAAAAGCTAAAGCAAGTCACATTCCCACTGTTCATATGAGCTGCCTCTGTCCTCACATTTTTGTCAGTATTTATTATCACTTGTACATTTTTGTCAGGCCTGATGGACAAACCATGGTATTTCATTTTCACTTTAAGCTTTACTTCCCCAATTCCCAGAAGTTGAGTATATTCTCATCAGTGTATTGACTACTCAGATTTCCTCTTCTGAGAATTGCCCATTGGTAGCCTTTTTCATGTGTTTAATTGGTCATTTGTCTTTTTTTTTGTTTCAATGTGTTGATATTCTGCATGTAATGCATATTAACTCCTTATCTGCCAGATGTTGTAAATATTTTTTCAGTCTATAGTTAACCATTTAATACACAATTTCCTGTATCATTCCATATTATTTGTAAATATTTTTGTTGCCTGCTGTATTAGTCAGCCAAAGGGGTACTGATGCAAAGTTCCAGAAATCTGTTGGCTTTTATAAAGGGTATTTATTTGGGGTAGAAGTTTACAGTTACCAGGCCCTAAAGAGTCCAACTCAAGGTACCATAAGAGGAACTTTCTCACCCAAAGTCTGTTGTCACATGTTGAAGCAAGATGGCAGGTGATGTCTGTGAGGATTCAACTTTCCTCCTTCCTCTTAAGGCTCCATGGTCCCAGCTTCTTCCAATCTCAGCTTAGGCTGCCATAAGGCTTGTCTCTTTCCTTGGGGATCATGTCTTTCTGGGCTCAGCTGCTCTGTTCTCATCACAATGTCAGCTGTAGACTATCAGGTTCATCTCTCTTCCTGGGGCCATGTCTATGGAACACTCTCTTCCTGCATATCTGCTTCTATGTTCTTCTCCTTGAGTTGGACTTTTTGGGGCCTTGTGACTGTAAGCTTCTACCCCAAATAGATACCCTTTATAAAAGCCAACAGAGTTCTGGTACTGTACATCAGCACCCCTTTTGGCTGAATAATACAGAATTTGGTACCAGAGAGAGTGGGGTGGTGCTTTTGCAATTACCAAAATGCTGGAATGATTTTATAAATGGGTAAGGGGTATTTTTTGGAGGAATTGTAAGACACTTGATGAAAAAGGCCTAGATTGCTTTGAAAAGACTGTTGGTAGGAATATGGATGCTAAAGAGACTTTTTATGAGGCCTTAGTAGTAAATGATGAAACTACTATTGGAAACTGGAGGAAAGGTGATCCGTGTTTTAAAGTTGCAGGGAACTTAGCAAGAATAACTCCTGATGTTTTATAAAAGACAGATTTTGAAAATGGCAAGACTGGGCATTTAGCTGAAAAACTTTCCAAAGTAAACTCGGAGAATACGGCTTGGCTTCTTGCAGCTTATAGCAAAATGCTAGATGAGCAAGATAAGCTGAAGACTGAACTATTGGGCACAACAAAACCAGAAACTGATTCCAGAAATTCCAAGCCTCTGGAAATCAAGCCTCCAGACAATAGTGTCCCATTTGAGGACTTAACTAAACTTGGGACTTGCAAATCAGGATTGAAAATGCAGCTAACTATCCAGGAAAGACTTATGGAAAGTCCTACTGTCTGATGGCTTGGACTTCTGCTTCCTGCATGCTAAACCAATGAACTTTTTGAGAGAGCTGTATGAACAAAATCACTGCCAGCCAGGACCAAAAGGGATATATAGGGGAAAGATGGAAGAGAAAACAGCTTTAAGAGGAAAACCATGGAAGCTGAGATCTGGAATTAAGAAATCTCCTGGGGTCGGATGTGGGTCAACTGGTTGGGCGTCCGTCTCCCATATGGAGGGACCCGGGTTCGATCCCCGGGACCTCCCGGTAAAAAAAAAAAAAAGAAATCTCCTTGGGCCAAGAGAGTAACCCCACCTATGTATACAGAGAGGGTGAGTTTGCCCGGCCATTTGAAGAGGGTGGATGTTCCTGCCCACTGTTCAGGGAAAGTTTTGCCACCTCAGGGTACAGAGTGGGTGGAGAACATTCCCCAAGGGTTGGGGAGGGTAAGGTCAACACCCCATAGGTCTGAGAGGGGTGGGCCTGTCCCCAAGGATTAGGGAAGGCCAGGTCACCAACTCGTTGCTCTGAGAGGGTTGGGCCAGTATGCCAAAGATTGGGGAGAATGTTGCCTTCACCTCATTGTACTAGGGGAGTTAAGATTCTACCCCAGAGATCAGAGAAGGTGTGGCCATCACCACAATGTTCTTGGAGAGTGAGGTCTGGAGCTCAGTCACCACCCAGATGCTTGATGAGGGTGGAACCAAGAAATGGCTGTTGGACAAGCCTGTGGAAAGGGGGCCCCCATGAGGCCCCAGGGAGAAGAAACCATCATCTTAAGAATGACTCTCAGACTTTGAAATCTAATGAAGTATGCCCTGCCAGTTTACGGAACTGTAGGGGACCCACAACTCATGTTTCCCTCCCAATTTCTCCTTATGGTAGTGCAAATGTTTTAAATACTTTAAAATGGTATCACAATACTGTTTTAATTATTATCCTTGCAACTGCTAGTGAGATTAATCATTTTATATGTTCATTAGCCACTCACCTTTCCTCTCTTATCATTCAACTTCTCTATGTAGCTTTTGCCTTTCTGTTCATTTGGGATCTTATATTTTTCTTGTTTAGGTGTATGGATTCTTTGTGTACATATGATAAAAACACTTCATTTATTATATTTGTAGAAAATATTTTTCCAGTTATGAATTCTCTTTGTTGCTGTAATAATCCAGTTTACTCAAATCCATTTCTTTCCTATTGTTAAGCTTAGTGAGCTTAACGATCTTAGTGATCTTTTCCCATCCAAGAGAAGAGATCATTTCAATATGCATTGATGTTTTCCTCTAGGGTGTTATAGTTTGATTTTTTTCCTTTCTTTTTTATTTTACTTTTTTAATTTTTGCTTTTATTTAATTTTTTTTAAAACAAGCTTTAGATGACATAAATATTACATAAAAAAATAGTAGATTCCCATATACCCCACCTCCTACCCCTCCCACACTTTCCCAACATCTTTTATTAGTGTAGTACATTTGTTACAATTGATAGAAACATATTGAAGCATTGCTACTAACCATGGACTATACTTTACATTTTGCCCCACAAAATTTTATAGATTTTGACAAAATGTACAATGGTCCGTATCTGTCATTGCAATGTCATGCAGGACAATTCCAATGTCACAAAAATGCTTCCAGGTTAAACCTATTCTTCCCTCTCCTTCCCATCAGAACCTCTGGTGGCCACTGCCTTTATATCAATGATACAAGCTCTTCAAATGCTAGAATAATAATAAGTCTATAATAGAATAATAGTAAGTATACTTTAGTCCATTGTTCATTCCCCAGTCTTGAAGATTTGGGGCTGATGATGCCCACTCTGTTTCTGATTGAGAGGGGGCTTAGATCCCATGGGGTAGATGGATAGAACTGTCTTGTTTGAAATTGTAGATATTCTCTGTTTTTGGGGGATGGGCACTGTCCATCATCATCCTTTTGTTAGTTGTCCTGGATGAGTCCAATGAACTGGAGAGTACATGTTGCAATTTTGCTGAGATTCAGGGCTCAGTTGGCATATGAACAGACCAAAGATTTAAGTCTGTGAGACATATATTTAACAAGTATAGTGCTAATTATACGTTCAAATAAAAGGGTCGTAAGAGCCATGAGTAAGGAAATTAAAATGAGTGTAACTATTACATTGGGCAGCATATATTCCAAAGACTCACTGACAGGCTGTCAAATTTCTGAGATTGTCTGCCCTGCTTATAGTGTCTAGACGTCTCTAGAGCTCTCAGGAGCCCAGCTGTTTGAGGCACTGTTTACTGTGGCAGTCAATGAGATCCTGTTAAGACATGCATAAGCATAACCTCAGGAATGACCTCCCAACTGACTTTGAAATCTCACAGCCACAAAACTCATTTGTATTTAATATTTCCCCCTTTGGCCAATGTCTTTTTCCAGATGCATTGTTAGTTGGTGCTTGGTAATAATCCCTAGGTGCCAGGGAGGAGCATTCCTAGGAGTCATGTCCCATGACAGGAGAGAGATAGTACGTTTATATGCTGACTTTGGCTTAGAAAAGGGCCACATTTGAGCAACAAGTAGACTTTCCGAAAGTAACTCTTAAGCAATATGGAATAGTAGGCTAAGTTTCAATTCCATAAGAAAAGGTTCATGAGTACAATCATCAATATCAAGGACCTGTCATAATGGTCTGTCCTCCTTCACAAGACACTGCCCATGTACTGGGAAGATTTTTGCTGCTCTAATACAATAACTATTCTTTCGGTTATTGTGTGGGTCTTCACCCACCAAGACAGTGCCCCAAGAACACTTGACCATATTCATATGCCTTAGAGGCATGCCCCAGTTGTACCCATCCCCATACATCCCCCCATCATCAACACTCCACAGCAGTGATCCTCCCCTGCCACAGTTGTGACCCTTCTGTGATCCAAAATCTCCCCAAAAACAAAGCCAAAAATAGCCAAATTAATAATAAAATAAAATAATAATAAAAACGAATAAACAGCAAGATGGCGTTGGTGTAGGAGGGCGCACACTGCAAGCTCCCAGAGCAAGGCGGATTGAGGACGGGGTCCTGCCCGGGGGTCTGTGCTGTGCACGCGTGGAGTGAGAGGCTTGGGACATCTATCTGCGCGGATCGGCGGCGTGGACCGAACGGTGGAGATTCGTGAGTTTTGAGGCTGCCGGTGGGGGTGGGCACAGGCGGCTGAGCCCCGCGGTCACGGAAATAAATAATAAAACGGCCATTTGGAGCCGCGGGCGGGGGCGAAAAGTTGTATTTTCTGGGGAGCTGGCTGCCTGGCGCCCCTTGGACCTTGTGTGA
>JAKSZT010054565.1:3759351-3779532 GCA_026826555.1 Tolypeutes matacus | reverse complement strand
AAAAAATAAAAAAAATAAAAAAAAAATAAAAATAAAAAAAAAAAAAAACGAATAAACAAAATACAAAAGAAAAAATATATAAATAAAATTTTGTTGATTGTGTCTTTAATCACTGTAAGATCTGTTTTCTTTTATGTATGGTGGCAATTTCTTCCATATGTTCCCCAGAGTCTTTTTTTCTTTATCTTCAAAGAAGCTTTAGGTTACAGAAAAGTCACATAGAAAATATAGGGGATTCCCATATACCCAATGCTCTCCCCCTTACCCACTCTCCCCTATTAATAACATTTTACATGTGGATGGTACATTTGTTACAATTGATTGCTACTAACCATGGTCAATGGTTTACATTATGGTTTACATTTTGCACTGTATGTTTTTATAGGTTTTGATAAAATTTAAAATGGCCTGTATCCATTATTGCAAGATCTTGCAGAACAATTCCAATGCACTAACAATGCCCTATGTTCCATCTATTCTATTCTTCCCTTCCCCTCTTCCTGGAACCTAAGGTGACCACTAAGTTTCAATTTTTGAAGAATAATGTTCATAATTACATGCAATAATATTGAGAGCTTGACATATTGGTCTGTTTTCTTTAATTAGGTACTGCCTATGTTCTTGAGAGGTTCTTTCCCCTCTAATTGAGAACATATCAGGACTCCCCAGGATGACAATTTAATATTTTCTTGTTTATTGTGTGGGTCTCTACCCAATGAGATAATACACTATGACAAGATTGACACTTTCCTATTCCATAGAGGCATGTCCCAGGTGTTTTACTATCCCACATAGCCTCCCACCCCCAACACCCTACATCAGTAATCCTACCCTTCCATATTTGCCAAAAGAACATTCCTACTATTGTAGCATTAACCACAGACCTACAAATACCCAGAGTTCACCTGGTCCTTTCTCCAACCCTCCTCCCAGTTTCATGGGTAGTCCAACCCAAACCCCTCACTCTACCCCCCTCACATTCCTGCACCATAGTACCCAATCACATCACTGCACCACTATCACCCTCATCCACTTCCTAACCACACCCTTCCACTTTATCATAGATTTTGCCCATATTGAGTATAGGCCAACCACCCTCTACTCTCTTTCTGTCTCCTGTTAACCTATCTTCCAGATTCTAGCTTTGTGAGTCCACTCAATTTGCTTAAGTCATATCAGTGAAGTATGTAATATTTGTCCTTCAGACACTAGCTTATTTCACTCAGTATAAGGTCTTCAAGATTCCTTCTTACATCTGAGTAATAGACCATTGATATATATACCACAATTTGCTTATCCATTCATTTGTTGATGGACTCTTGTGTTGCTTCCAACTTTTGGCAACAGTGAATAATGCTGCTATAAACATTGGTGTGCATATATTTGTTCATGTCCCTGCTTTCACTTCTTCTGGGTATATAACCAGCAGTGAGATTGCTGGTTCATATGGCAGTTTTATTTTTTTTTATTTTATTTTTTTTTTTCATGGTGAAAATTTATTTTACATATTTAAAATAGTACATTTAAAATTATTAATTACATTACAGGTACAATATGGCAGTTTTATACTTAGCTTCCTGAGGAACTGCCTAACTGTCCTCCACAATGCCTGCATGATTCTATGGTCCCACCAGTAGTGGATGAGGGTTCCCTTTCCTCCACATCCTTTCCAACACTTGTAGTCTTCTTTCTTTTAATAACCACCAGTCTAATAGGTATAATATGATATCTCATTGTAGGTTTTATTTGCATTTCCCTAATACCTAGTGATGCTGAGCATATTTTCATGTGTTTTTTAGCCATTTGTATTTCTTCTTTGGAGAAGTGTCTATTCAAATCTTTTGCCCATTTTTTTACATGGGTTGTTTGTCATTTTATTTTGAAGATGTAAGTTTTCTTTATATATGCTGTATATTAGGCACTTATTGGATAGATGGTTACCAAATATTTTCTCCCATGGAGTAGGTTGCCTTTTAACTTTCTTGACAAACTCCTTTGAAGTAAAAAAGTTTAATTTTGAGGAAGTCTCATTTATCTATTTTTTTTCATTGCTTACACTTTGGGTGTTATGAAACCATTTTCTACTACAAGAACTCATAGATGCTTCCCTACATTATCTTCTAGGAACTTTGTGGACTTGGCTCTTATATTGAGATCTTTGATCCATCTTGAGTTAATTTTTGCATGGGGTGTGAGATAGTGATCCTCTCTCATTCTTTTGGATATGGATATACAGTTCTCCACTCACCATTTGTTGGAGAGGCCATTCTATCCCAGTTGAGTAGGCTTGGTGGCCTTGTAGGCTATGAATTGACCATATATGAAAGGATCTTTATCAGAACTCTCAATTCTGTTTCATTGATCAGTATGTCTATCTTTGTGCCAATACCATGCAGTTTTGACCACTGTATCTTTGTAGTATGCTTTAAAGTCAGATAGTGTGATTCCTCCAATTTCACTTTTTTCTTTCGATGGGTTTTTGGCAGGGCCCCTTGTCCTTCCAAATAAATTTCATAATTAGCTTATCCAATTTAGTAAAAACTGCTCTTGTAATTTTCATTGGGATTGTGTTAAATCTGTAAATCAGTTTGGGTAGGACAGACATCTTAATGATATTTAGTCTTCCAATCCAGGAACATGGAATATTCTATTTATTTAGGTCTTCTTTGATTTACTTTAAGAATGTTCTGTAGTTTTCTGTGCACAAGTCCTTTACATCTTTAGTTAGGTTTATTCCTAAGTATTTGATTCTTTCAGTTGCTATTGTAAATGGAATTTTTTTTCTTGATTTCCTCCTCAGATTGATCGTTATTTGTGTACAGAAATGCTACTGAATTTTTTGTGTTGATCTTTTATCTTGCCAATTTACTGATATCATTTATCAGTTCTAGGAGCTTTGCTGTAGATTTCTCAAGGCTTTCTATGTATAGGATCCTGTCATCTAAAAATAGTGAAATTTTTACTTCTTATTTTCCAATGTGGATGTCTTTTATATCTTTTTCTTGCCTAAGTGTTCCATTAAGTACTTCTAACACAATGTTAAATAAGAGCAGTGACAGTGGGCAACCTTGTTTTGTTCCACATCTTAGAGGGAAAGCCTTTAGCAGTTCACCACTGAATATCATGTTAGCTATGGGTTTTTCATATATACCCTTTATCATGTTAAGGAAGTTTCCTTCTATTCCTGTCTTTGGAGTGTTTTTACCACAAAAAGATTCTGCATTTTATCAAATGCTTTTTCTGCATCAATACAGATCATCATGGGATTTTCTTCTTTCAATTTTTTACTGTGGTGTATTACACTGATTGATTTTCTTATATAGAACCACCCTTTCATACCAGGAATGAAACCTGCTTGGTCATGGTGTATAATTCATTTGATATGTTATTGAATACAATTAGTAAGTATTTTGCTGAGGATTTTAGAATACAGTTTCATTAGAGAGATTGGTCGGTAGTTTTCCTTTCTTGTGGCATCCTTATATGGTTTTGATATTAGAGTGATATTGGGATCATACAATGAGTTAGGCAATGTTCCCTCCACTTTTATTTTTTGGAAGAGTTTCAGCAGGATTGGTGTTAGTTCTTTCCAGAATGAATGGTATAATTCACCTGTGAAACCATCTGGTCCTAGGCTCTTCTTAGTTAGGAAGTTTTTGATGACTAATTCAATCTCATTACTTGTGATTTGTCTGTTAAGTTCATAGATTTCTTATTTTGTCAATGTAGGCTGCTTGTGTGTTTCTAGAAATTTATACATTTCATCTAAGTTATCCATCTTATTGGCAAACAATTTTTCAAAGTATAATCTTATGATACTCTATTTTTGTGGGATCAGTGGTGATATACCCTTCCTCATTTTTTATTTTATGTATTTGCATCTTCTCTTTTTTTTTCTTTTTCAGTCTAGCTAATTGTTTGTCAGTTTTATTAAACTTCTCAAAGAACCAGTTTTTGGTTTTGTTAATTTTTTCTAGTGCTTTCTTATTCTCAATTTCATTTAGTTCTGCTCTAATTTTTGTTATTTCCTTCTTTCTGTTGCTTGTGATTAATTTGTTGTTCTTTTTCTAATTCCTCCAGGTGTGCAGTTAAGTCTTTGATTTTATCTCTTTCTTCTTTTTTAATATAGGTAAAATTTAGGGTATGAATTTCCCTCTCGGCACTGCTTTTGTGGCATCCCATAAGTTTTGATAGTTGTGTTCTCATTTTCATTCATTTCAAGGTAGTTACTAATTATTTTTGCAATTTCCTCCTTCACCCACTAATTTTCTAAAAGTGTGCTGTTTAACTTCCATATCTTTGTGCCTAATCTGGTTCTCTGCCCCTTACTGATTTCCAGCTTCATTCCATTGTGGTCAGAGAAATTACTTTGTATAATTTCAATTTTATGAATTCTTTGAGAGTTGTTTTGTGACCTAGCATGTGGTCTATCCTGGAGAATGATCCATGTGTGCATGAGAAAAGTGTATATCCCACTGTATTTGGGTGTAATGTTCTGTACATGTCTATTAGGTCTAGATCCTCTAAAATATTATTCAAGGACTCTCTTTATTGACCCTCTGTCGAGATGTTCTGTCTAATGGTTATAATGGTGTAATAAAGTTCCACACTATAATTGTAAAGGCATTTATTTCTCCACTTAGTCTTTCCAATATTTGCCTCATGTATTTTGGGACACTCTGGGTAGATGCATAAATGTTTATGATTGTTCTTTCTTCTTGATAGATTACTGCTTTTATTAATATATAGTGTCCTTCTTTGTTTCTTACAGTAATTTTGCATTTAAAGTATATTTTGTCTGGTATTAGTGTTGCTACTCCTGCCCTTTTTTGTTTATTGTCTGCATGTAAAATCGTTTTCCAACCATTGACTTACAATGCCCTTGAGTCCCTGGGTCTAATCTAAGGTGAGTTTCTTGTAGATAGCATATAGATGGGTCATATTTCCTTATCCATTCTGCTAATCTTTGTCTCCTGATTGGATAGGTTAATCCATTAATGTTCAATGTTATTACTGTCAAGGCATTACTTACATTAGCCATATTTTCTTTAGATTTATATATGTCATTTTTTTTTTTTTTTTAGTTATTTTTACCAGTAATCTTCCTTCCTATACTCTCCTCCAACCTTCTCTGTCCTGGTTTTTCCTTTCAACCTGCAGAACTACCCTTAGTATTTCTTGAAGTTCAGCTTTCTTGTTGACAAGCTCTTACTTTCTGTTTATGTGTGAATATTTTGAACTCTCCCTCATTTTTATTTATTTATTTTTTTTAAATTTATTTTTAATTTATTTATTTTTATTGTGGGTAAAAATCAAAATTTTCACAATATATAACAATATGTGTAAAATGATATATAAATATATATGCATATATATGCATTTGCTTACAAAAATGTTATTTATATATATATAAATATATTTTAAGAGGTGCTTAGATTACCGAAAATATTACACAGAACCCCCTGGGATTCCCATGTTGTCCACCTCCCACACCTCCCTCCACCTCCCACACAAACATCTCCCACAAGTGTGGCCCACCACCCTCAATGGACTTACACATCCTGGGGCCTTGCCACCAACCATAGACCACAGTTCACATGGTAGACCACACTCTCTCCCACACAGTTCTGAGTGGTGTGTGCTGATTTAAAATGGCCTACATCCGTTGCCACAACGGTACTCAGGACAACCTCCAAATCCCAAAGAAGCCCCTGTATTTCAACTACTCATCCCCTCCCTGCCCCAAAAGTGTCAAGTGGCAGCTTTGCTCGATACAGAATTCTTGGCTGGTAGTTTTTTTTCCTTTTAGCACCTTTACTATGTCATACCATTGCTTTCTTGCCTCAATGGTTTCAGAAGAGAAATCAGCACTTAATCTTATCGCACTTCCCTTGTATGTGATGGGCCTCTTTTCTCTTGATGCTTTCAGTGTTCTCTCTTTGTCTTGAGCATTGGACAATTTGATAAGTATATGTCTCAGGGTAGGCTTGTTGGGATTTATATTGTTTAGGGTGCATTGCACTTCCTGGATATGTACATCCATATCCCTCAAAAGAGTTGGGAAATAATAATAATTAAAAAATAGACAAGGAACCATACAAGAGCCAAGAAAATAAATAAGTTATAAGAATTAAAAGTCATAAAAAATAAAAAGAATAAGAATAAAAAAGGTGGAATAAAAACTATGAAACAAGAAAAGAATTTTAAAAAGTCCAGAAAGGTGAGATGAGAAGAAAAAAATGGAGACCAAGCAAGAAAAGGTGCAAAGAAAGAAAAGCAATGGAAGAGGGAAAAATGGAACATAGAAAAGAAATAAACTAATTAGAAAAAATAAAGAATAAAAAGAGAGGAAACCAAAAAAGTGAAAAGACAACAAACAAAACAAAGAAAGAAACAACCCAGGAGAAACAGACTTCCCTCTTAGGTCCCCAGGAGCCCTCTCAAGTTGCCGCTGCTGGTGCTCATCAATCAATCTCCCTGCAGCCTGCCTTCCACAAGTGAGGTACCCAGTTTTAGCAAATAATATAAAGGAATTTTTTAAAAGATAATAATTTAAAAATAACAGATTGAAAAACCTAAAGCAAACAAAAAATATTCTCAGTATATGTTCCCTGTTATAAGGTGCCAGCTGGGTCCCTGACAACCAGTGGATCACTCTCTGGATCCCTTATCTGAGGAGGTTCCAGGAATTGAACCAGGGACCTCATATACATGAGGCAGGGGTTCTTACACTGAGCTACACTCAGTCCATGGGTTAGGTAGTCCTCTGATAAGTCCCCTTATCTGGCTCTCATCGTCCATTTCCCTGAAGGCAAGTTGGACTTCTAAAGTTTGATGGCTATCTCTCCTGGCTTCCTTCTCTCCCAGGCTAGTTAGGCACCTGTCCACCCAGCCCCTCACTGTCCTAGTTCTTTCTCCCAGGGGTGGCTCAGTGTGACAGCCTTCCTAATCATATCCCCTCTCCCCTCTCCCTGGGGCCACCTCTGTGCTGGCTGAGGTTCTTTTGAGATTCAAAGGAGTCTCAGCTGGCCAAACTCACTGAGGAGAAATGACTCTCCACCCTCTGCAGACCCCTCTTCCTCTTAGGGAATGTTCTTTCCCACTCAGTTGACTGCAGTGACTCAGGGGTTTTAGTGAGGCAATTTGCCTTGAGGGTGGGGTATGTGTAGAGTTCTCAGCCACGGGGGCAAGTAACTCACAATTTTCAGTTTTCATTTGGCCTCTTTGTCTCTCTGTCTCTCTCCCTCCTCGATGATGTGCAGCACTCTCCTGGTCTGCATATCCCCAAAGCAGCTCCCTCAGACAGCTTTTTGCCCTTCTTCCATTGTTTTTATGAGAGAGTTGAGCACTGTCTACCTATTTTGATACTGTCTTTGCAGAAGTTCATGGTTTGATTTTAATTTAATATTATTTAATATTTAACTCTTTAATTTATTTTATCTTATTTTAAGATATGACACAAGGATAAAATCTGCTTGTTTCTCATATGTAGCTTTCATTTCACTCCAGCACCACTTGGGAAATAATCTTCAAATACTAAGGTATTCCTACAAAACTGACTTGGAACTCTCTGGTTTGGTTTTTTATTTGCATATTTATTTTAGTTCCAGCATAGAATTAATTTAATGATTCTTGCTTCATAATCTATTTTATCTAGTAGAACTAGTCCTCCTTCCTTCAATTATTCTGTGGTTTCAATTTTTTAGCTTGTGCTTACCCATCTAATTTCTTCCAGGTAAGTATTAGAAACATTTTGTTCATTGCCCACACTGCTGCCTCCCCACCAAAAAAAAAAAAAATCCTTTAAAACAATGAATGAGATTAGATTGAACCCAATCTAATTTGAATAAAATTTAGAGATTGTCTTCCCATTCACCAATACTATTTATAGTTTTTTAATCATAAGTTTTCTTTTATCCACAGCAATATATTTTCTATTTTCCTATAACAGATTCTATATTAATTCTTCTTAAGTTTCTTTTCCTGGATGTTTATGTTTTTCATTTGTAATTGGTCATTGCCATTAAGTTTAAAAGGGTAATTTGTATGATTAGTATTAATATTAATAATTATATGGTATTGATAATTGAAATATTGATATGATATTATTTATTTTGAAAATAATGGAAATTATTACTGTAATTAATAATAAAATTATCAATAATTTTAATGTTATTATTGTTAACAATAATATTATTAGTAGTAGTTACACCTGAAATTCTTCACGAAATAATCTTCTACATGTCCTTCTAGTTGCCATAGACTTTCATGTATGGCATTTGATTTAAATAGCTGTGACAGTTAACTGCGGTGAGCCTAGTTCTTTGTTAAGGCTTTCAAATTAGGAACAAACTTTTGTCTAAAATGGAAGAGACTTCTAATATTTTAGAAGAGCTCTTTGGCAGAGCACAAGAAGTTGTCACTTTGCTGATTTCATTGGTGGATTCAATAAAGGATAAAACACTTTGGGATTTGATCCCATCCCCTGACAAATTTCAGCTTAGGGGCTTTTGAAGAAGTTGTGTGCAGTCAGTCAGGGAAGGCTGCATGGAAGAGGTGACTCGAGTCAGGCCTTTGGGACAAGTAGGTTGGGGTTCTTCATCCTTTCAGTTGGGCAGGCACCATAATTATCATGATTATATAACCAGCCCTGATGGAGTCTATATTGTGACCAGGCAATGTTCCAAGTACCTTTTCTATAAAATGTCCTAAAATCTTTACAACTCTTTGGGGGTGGACCCCATCCAGCCAGATTTGCAGAAGAGCCTGAGGCTTACTGAGGTGAACTGGCTTGCCTAGGAACACACACTTAGAAAGACATGACAATAGGACTTGACAGATTCCAACCCCTCTAGTGCCTCACTCAAAAGACCAGTGGCCATGCCTGGTTCCTATCATTTGCTGCCTGGGAATGAGCCCAGTTTCCCAAGGGTCTCTACACCCCATTTCCACTCTTCCTCGACTGCACTGCATGGCCCACACAGAAAAGATGCTGGGAATGAGAAGGAGAAAGGGATGGTGGATTCCATACTAAGCCCAGTGGGATCCTGGAAGAGGACAAGTGTCCACTTATAGCAGAGTAAGACAGACAGACCTTAGACTCCAATTCCAGGCAGAATATGTAAGGGCTACAGTTGAGGGCCCTGAAGAGATAGGTTAATTCCAAGTTGGAGAGGGGGAGTTAGAGAAGTGTTATGCAGGACATGTGGGAATTCAGCAGACAGAAAGGTAGAGAGCAACATTCATTCACAGGAGACTGTGTGAGCAAACCCCAATGGTGAGAAAGTTGAAGACATGTCCAGAAAACCACCATTAGTCCAGTTTGATAGGAATAACTATTGCAGGCACATTTAATAAGAGGAGATGATATTGAAAACTTCTATAAAGTTGCTTTGCAAACTTTAAGTCAGAATTGAAAGAAATGAAGGTAAATGAGACACCCAGTGGCAACAATATCAAGATATAGCTCCATACCTGTCTGGGCCATAGACCTATAACTTTAGAGGAGGTTGAAGATTATTCACTACAGAAATATTGTTAAGTTGTAGTAGTGCACAACATTGCTTTTGTCTGCTCAGCATCCATTTCCCCTTGTTTTTGTAATATCCCCTTGATTATCCCTAACATTTGGGCAAAGCTGGCCCTATCTCCCTGGCTCAAAGCTACAGGTGAAAAATTCAAGGGTTAGCACATGACTCTGGCTTGGCCAGTGAGACTTAAGCCCAGGACTTCTGCTAAAACCAATGAAGAAGATAAACTCCCTTTTCACTGGATTGCCATGCATACAGAAGACATGCTTGGCACTGTTGGAATCCAAGCACATAGAAGACAAGCTCAACACTGTTGAAGGCCATTTTGCAGTGATGTGAGAAGGGGCTACCCACAAACAAAATGAAGAGTCCAAAAGACTAGTTTCTACATCCAGACAGGCTTGAAGACACAGCCCTGGGTTTACGAATTACCTGAACAAATATACTTCCTCACAAACATGTTTGTTTGTCTTCTTAAGCCTGTCAGGGTGAGAATTCTGTGTTGAAAAGACTCCTGACCATATGTATTTATTACACACTAATGTATTGTTGAAGCTGACTGAGAAAAGGCATAGAACATGAATTACCTGGGTTTAGTCAAAAAGGTCACCTAGCCAGGTATAGCAAAATCAAGACTCCAAGGCATATATATAGATAATTTTAGAAATATACACGCACACATATGTTTGTGTCTGTGCAGTTTGAATTCACCAGATAATTTCCTAGACACAGCTTATTCATTTAAACTACTGCTTCTAGTCTCAACAGAAACAGAATTTAACTTTATCTAAGGAGAAGAGGAGAAAAGTGGAAAGAATACTACTATTTTGAGTAGGTCCCCAAACACAGATCACAATTCACCTAAAATGATCATTTACTCTGCTTTTAATGAATCACTTTCTGAAAAATTTTGGTGGGGAGGTGGTTTCTCTTGAGTTCATCGATATACTCCTGCCTACCAAGTGCAATGAAGTTTGCATCTGTTTTCATGAGCTTGAGACTGCCTGCATCTTCTAGTTCCCACAGATGTTCCTAAGCTGTGGATGCCTAAGATAGGAATTCATGTCTGACAAAAGTTACTGTGTGTATGTAATGAGGAAGAAGATGGTTAGGGCAGTGAGGGATGAAACCAAGAGCCACATTCATATACCTATATTGAATATTCCCTTTCTTTTAGAAAGAGGTATTTGGATCTAATAAGAATAAGAGGAAGTTCTTGCCAAAATGACATAGTAGGAGATAGAACAAGACTTAATATATTTAAAAATTTGGAATTATACAGAGTATGTTCTTGTACCACAATGGAATTAAAATTGAAATTAATAACATAAAAAAATATAAAATCCTCAAATATTTGGAAACTAAACAAAACATTTCTAAATAACCCATGGGTCAAAGAAAAAAACTACAAGGAAAATGAGAAAACCTTTTGAACTGAATGATTTCTTTTTAAAAAATAAAAAATTTTGACAAGAAGCCAAAGCAGTGCTTAAAGGGAAATGTATAGCCCGTATATGAGAAAAGAATGTTCTCAAGTAAATGAAAGATTCCACCTCAAAAAGTTAGAAAGAAAGAGCAAATTAAACCCAAAGTAAGTAAAGGCAAAGAAACAATAAAGAAAAGCACAGAATCAAAGGAATAGAAAATAAACAAATAATAGGAAAAAACTGACAAAACACAAACCTGGCTTTTATAGAGATCAGCAAAAGTGATAAGCTTCTATTTATATGGATCTGCTGCCGCATAACAGATTGCCACATATTTAGTAGCTAAAATAATATGAATTTATCCTTGCACTGTTTCTGTGGATCAGTATCTTAGCAATAGCTTAGCTGAATCCTTAACAAGGTTGAAATCAAAGTGTTGGCCAGGGCTTGACTGGCAAAGAATCAGCTTTCAAGTGCACTCATTTTCTTGGCAGAATTCATTGCTTCATGGCTGTAAGACTTAAGGCCTTGGTTTCTTGCTGGCTCTCAACCAAAAACAGTTCTCAGCTCCTAGATCCTGCCCTCAACAATTAGACACTACTCACAGTTCCTTGCCATGTGACCTTCTTCATAGGCTCTCTCACAACATGGTGCTTTGCTTCTTAAAAGTAAGCAAAGGAGAAAGAGAGAGACCCTATAGCAAGTCTGCTAGAAAGACAAAAGTTTTATGCAAAATGATATAATCATGGAAGTGATGTCTCAATATATTTGCCATATTCTTTCAGCTAGAAGCAAGTCAGAGATCCTGCCCACACTCAAAAGGAGGAGATTATACAAGGGCACAAACACCAGAGGGTGGGACTCATGTGAACCACCTTAACCTCTGTCCACCACAAAAGGAAATAAAAGAGAAAAGATATAAATCATTCATATCAAGAATGAAAGAAGGGACATCACTACAGAGGCTACAAACATTATAGGATAACAAGAGAATATTATGGCAATAAATTTGAGAATATAGATGAAAAGGACAGATTGATTGAAAGATATAAATGAATACAACTGAAATAGAAATATCATAAAAATCCTAAACTTATTAAATAAATTGAATTCATAGTTAAATACCTTCTTATAAAGGAAACTCCAGATGAAGTTTATCAAATATTTTAGGAAGAAATAATATCAAGCATAGATAAATACTTTTTCATAAAATAGAAGGAATAACACATTCCAATTCATTTTATGAGACCTCTGTTAACATATGGCAAAACCAGAATTTTTAAAAAAGATATTACAATAAAAGAAAACTAGGGAGAGGATTGTGGAAAGATGGTGAAGTAGAAAGTTTCAGGAAGCAGTCCCTTCACCAGGACAACTATTAAACAGACAGGAACTGTCTGAAACAACTATTTTGAAACACTGGAGTCTAGCAGACTACACAGCATCCAGGGAAGAGCACGAGAAAGATGCTAGTAAATTGAGGAAAATACCAGTGAATTTCACTCTTTGAGCAATGGCTAACATTGCCCATCCCCCAGTCTTATGGCAGCAGCAGTGAGGTTCTCAATTCTGGCCTCTGGTGCAGCTTGCCAGTACCAGGGTAGGATAAAAAGACTTAGTTCCCCAAGGCCCAGGGCTGTGCAGTCCAATCTCTGATCACTGCTTTTTATCAGATACTTCAATTGCTGGGTACCTGGCTCTCATGGTAGCCATTGTTCCAACCCAACAAAGCAGCAGAGGAGTCTTAAAGACAGTACCTTTCCTAAAAACTATGGAAAACAGAAGGACTGCATTTACTGGGGAAGTGTTGAATCAAGAAAGTACAGATTCAAAGAGCCATAGAAGAAGCTCCTAGCACCCTTGCCCCCTCTCTAGGGAAGTGTGGAAAAACTAGTGATCCCACTGTGAGTACCTGACCTGCTTCCACCTGGGAAAGATTGACCTAGGAAACTCCTCTCCAGCTCTTGCAACACTGTTCCCAGAATTTGCCTTCCAGGCAGAAGCAGCTTGGGACAGCAAAACCTGTGTAAGAAACAATTGATTTGGGGGGCCTGGGGCAAAGGCTTACCTGAATTAAGTCCAGTGGTGGAGCACCCTGGAGAGGGAGAAGACTTATTTCTTAGGTTGTAGAGGGAGTATTCAAATTCCTGCAAACAAGGGAACCCCTAAGGCCAATAGCAAGCACAAGCCCAGGATAAACACAGGCTCAGAAAAGAGAGGGTAGGCCCTACACTTTACATTTCACTTGGGCTGAACTTCTTGATAAAAGGGTTGAACTCTGAAGGAGAGAACCAGCCTACATAAAACTAATTTTCATAGACTAAGAAAAGTGTTTTTGCATTGGTTTGTTTGGTTTTCTTAGCTCCTGTCACTCAAGAAAATCTCAGTTATATCGCTAGCTGGATACAAATTCAAGAAGCAGCTCAGAGACTAAATCCCAGAATTACATTTTAGAATATTAAAATGCACAATGTGCAACAAAAGATAACAAGACAAAACAAATAAACAATAAAATGATGGCCCATCCAAAGAAAAAGGATTAAAATCCAGAAAATATCTATGAAGAAGACCAGACTACAGATATTCTGGACAAAGACTTTTAAAAATGACCTTCAATATGCTAAAGGAGATGAAGGAAAAGACAGAGAGCTAAAAGTTATCAGGAAAACAATGAAAGAACAATATTAGAATCCCAATAAAGACAAAGAATCTTTAAAAGGAACCAAACAGAACTACTGGAGTTGAAGACCATAATAACGAAAATGACAAATACCCCGGACAGTTGTGATAGAAGATTGGAACTGGCAGAAGAAAGAATCAGTGAACTCGAAGACAAAACAATTGAAATGAGTCAGATTGAGAAGCAGAAAGAAAAAAACTATAAAAACTGAAAATAGCCTAAGAGACCTGTGGGATACTATCAAGCATACAAATGTATGCACCATGAAAGTCCCAGAAAGAGAAGAAAGAGAGAAAGTGGAAGAAGTAATAGTCAAGGAAATAATGACAAAAAATCCCCAAACTTAGCAAAAGACATGAATATGAATATCCAAGAAGCCCAAGGGACACTAAATGAGATAAACTTGAAAAAAATATACCCTGTCACAGACTGGTCAAAGAGTTGAATGCAAAGGACAAGGAGAGAGTTCTGAAAGCTTCAAGAGAAAAGCAATGTGTTGTGTACAAGGGAATCCCAATTAGATTAAATGCTGGTTTGTCAACAGAAACCATGAAGGCAAAAAGCCAGTGGGATGAAATACTTAAAGTGCTGAGCCAAAACAATTACCAAAGAAGAATTTTATAACCAGCAATATTCTATTTCAAAAATAAAAGAGAGATTAAGTCTTTCTAAGAAAAACAAAATCTGAGGAAATTCATTACCACTAGACCTGCCCTTCAAGCAATGCTAAAGGGCGTTCTTCAGAATGAAAGGACAATGGATCAAAGTAACATAAAGAAATAAAGACCTTCAGGAAAGGTAACCTTATGAGTAATTATAAACACCAGTATTATTGTATTGCATTTTTTGCTGTGTAACTCCATTTCTTATGGGTACTAAAATGCCAATGCATAAAAAAGAATGATAAATCTATGGTTTGGGACATACAATATACAAATATATACTTTATAACAAGTACAAAAAGGTTGAGTACAGTGGCTATAGAAACATTGTATGTGTATGTTATAGAAGTTACATTATCGAATAAAAATTGATGGTTATATATCTTAGATATTAAATGACCTTATCATAACCATAAAGACTATATATGAACAAAAATATATCCAAAATGAAATGAGAAGAAGATCAATATGGTACAGTACAAAAATCAAATAAATATGAAAGTAGGCATTAACAAAAGAATTGAGGGTCAAAAAGGCATAAGATTTTAAAAGAATAAATGACAAAATGAAGAAGAAAGTCCTGCATTATCAGTAGGTACTTTAAATGTAACTGGATTAAATTTTCCAATTAAAATCAGAGACTGGCTGAATGGATAAAATAGCATGGCCAAATTATATGTGGTTAACAAGAAACTCACCTTGTATTCAAAGACACAAGTAAGTTGAAAGTGAAAGGATGGGAAAATATACTATGAAATTAGTAACCAAAGGAGAGTTAGAATAGCTATATTAATATAAGATAAAACAGACTTTAAGTCAGAAAATGTTATGAGGGACAAAAAAGGTCACTATATAATGATAAAGGGGTCAATATCAATCACAAATAAATATATACTTAACAGTAGAGTCCAAAAATATATGAAGCAAATATTGGCATATTTGAAGGGAGAAATAGGTGGATACTTTAATATATCACTTTCAATAACGACTAGAACATCTAGACAGAAGATCAATAAGGAAGTAGAAGACTTGAAACATATGCTAAACCAACTAGACATATTAGGCATATATAGAACACTTCACCTAAAATCTGCAGAATACACATCCTTTTCTAGTTCACATAGATCATTCTCTAGGATAGACCATATGTTGTCACAAAACAAGTCTCAATAAATACAAAAATATTGAAATCATACGATGTGTCTCCTCTGAGCACAATGCAATGCAACTAGAAATCAATAATACTGGAAGAAATGGAATTCACCTGTGGAAATTAAACAGTGTACTCTTAAACAACCAGTGGATCAAAGAAAAAAATAACAAGGGAAATTAAGAAATATATTGATGCAAATGCAAATGAAAACACAACATGCCAAAAGCTCAGTAAAGGTAATGCTGAAAGGAAATTTTATAGCTCTAAATACTTACATTTAAAAAAGAGGGAAAGTCTCAAATTGGAGACCTTTCCTCTCACAAATGCAAGATCAAAAAAGAAGAGCAAACTAAACCCAAAGGAAGTAGAAGGAAGGAAATAACAAAGATAAGGTAAATGAAATAGAGAAAAAAAAATACAATTAGAGAGAACTAATAAAAAACTTGATTCTTTAAATAGATCAATAATTTTGACGAACCTTTAGCTAGACTGACAAAAAAGAAGACCCAAATAACTAAAATAAGAAATGAAACTGGAGATATTACTACCAACACCACACAAAAATAAAAAGGATTATAAGAGGATAAAATGAAGAACTATACACCAAAAAATTAGATAATCTAGATGAAATTAGCAAAGTCCTAGAAACACAAAATACCTTCACTGACTCAAGAAGAAATAGAATATATCCATAGACCAATAACTAGTAAAGAGATAGAATCAGTAACAAAAAACTCCCAAAAATAAAATCCCAGGACCTGATGGCTTCACAGGGGAATTTTACCAAACATACCAAGAACTAATACCAATCCTGTTCAAAGTCTTATGAAAAATTGAAGAGAAGGGGCTATTCCCTAACTCATTCTTTAAAGCCAACAGTGCTCTAATACCAAAGCCAGATAAGGTTTCCACAAGATAAGAAAATTATAGACAAATATCCCTTATTGATAGAACAAAAATCCTCAGCAAAATACTAGCCAACCAAATCCAATAGCACATTAAAAGAATTAAATGTCATGATCAAGTGAGATTTATCCCAGATATTCAAGGGATGTTCAACATAAGAAAATCAATTAATGTAATATACCACATTAACAGAATGAAGAAAAAAGGTGCATGATCATCTCAATTAATACAAAAGAGGCATATGACAAAATCCAACACCCTTTCTTGTTAAAAATATTAAGAAAACTAGGAACAGAAGGAATATTATTTGGCCATAAAAAGGAATGACTTTCTGATACGTGCAATAACATGTATAAACCTTGAAGACATCATGTTGCATAAAATAAGCCAAACAAAAAAGGGCAAATAAATATTATATGATCTCACTGATAAGGAATAATTAGAATAAAAAAACTCATAAAGTCAGAAAATAGAATATAGGTTACTAGGGACTGGGGTGAGGGTAGTGAATGAAGAGTTAATGTTTAAATTGTATAGATTTTTTATTTGGGATAATGGAAACGTTTTGGTAATTAATAATGGTAATGGTAACACAACAATGTGAACATAATAAGACTGAATTATATATTTGAATGTGGCTAAAAGGGGAAATTTGAGGTTGTTTATATGTTACTAGAATAAAAATTAAAACAAAAATCCATAGGATTGTACAACACAAAGAGTGAACTCTAAAGTAAACCATGGACTATAGTTAATAGTACAATTATTAAAATACACTTACATCAGTTGTAACAAATGTACCACACTAGTTCAAGGTGTCAATAAAAGCGTGGTATATGGAACTTTGTAATATATGTGGGATTTTTCTGAAAACCTACAACTTCTCTAATATTAAAAAAAAAAAAAGTAAACACCAATATTCCCCTTGAAATAGATGCAAATATCCATAACAAAATATTAGCAAATTACTTCCAACAATAAAAGAGGACATATACCCTGACCAAATGGAATTTCTCCCTGGAATGCAAGGTTCCTTTAACAAATCAATGCCATTTCCATATTAGCAAACCAAAAAGGGAAAATCATATGATCATCATGACAGATGCATAAATATCAAAATCCTTTCAAAAAAAAGTCAACAATTATCCATGATAAAAAAAATCAGCAAACTATGAATACATGGAAATTTTATCAACCTGATATAGCATCTACCAAAAAATCTCAGCTAACATCATACTTAATGGTAATGAAAGAAAATGTTTTCCCCTTAAGATCAGGAAAAAGGTAAGATGACTCACTCTCACCATTCCAGTCAACATTGCACTGGAGGACCTAGCCAGTGCAAAAAAGCAAATAAAATAAATTAAATTCATGAATGTTGGAAATGAAGAAATCAAACTGCCTTTATTTGTAGATGACCTGATATTCTAGATAGAAAAATCTAAGGAATTTACAAAGAAGCTACTAGAACTAATAAGTGAGTTTAACAAGGTCACAGGATGCAATTGTACAAAATAGATTGTATTTATATAAAGTTGCAACAAATAATTGGAAAATGAATTCTAAAATACCATCTATAGTTGTATTTATAATGTGCGGTACAAATACAGATAAATTTAACAACCTAAAAAAAAAAAAAAAAGTACAGAGCATTACCGAGAAAAATTAAAGAAGACAAACAAAAAGTTGAAATAGACCATATTCATCGACTCATTATTTTGAGGCTGTTAGTTCTCCTCTAATTGAGAAACAGATTCAACACAATCTCAATTATATCATAGTATGCTTTTTTTTTTTTTTTTCACTTTTTTTTTTTCTTTCTTTTTTTTTTTTATTATGGGTAAAAATCAAAATTCTCACAATACATACAAACATTTGCAAAATGATATATAAATATATATGCATATATGTGTATTTGCTTACAAAAATGTTATTTATATATATATATATATACATATATTTTAAGAGGTGCTTAGATTACCTAAAATATTACACGGAACCCACTGGGATTCCCATGTTGCCCACCTCCCACACCTCCCACCACATCCCACACAAACATCTCCCACAGTGTGGCCCACCAACCTCAATGAACTTTTTTAATTAATAAAATTGATAGGATGATTTAAAAATGTCCTTGTAAAAGCAATAGACTCAGAATAGTCAAAACAATTTTGAAGAAGAACAAGTTTGGAAGTCTCACAATTCCTGATTTTAAGCTTTAAAATAACGCATCAGAAATCATTACAGTATGGTATTGGCATCAGAATAGACAATAGAAAGATGGAACAGAATAGCATGTCCGTAAATTAAAGTATGCACACCTGGTTCATTGATTTTTGACAAAGGGACTAAGGTGATTTGATGGGGAAAAGATATTCTATCAACAAATGGTGGTGAAAAAATTAGATATCTGTATGTAGGGAAAAAAATCACAGCCCTTACATTAACTTGAAGTGGATTGTATACCTAAAAGTAAGAGATAGAACTAAAAAAAATTATGAGAAAATAACATAGGATAAAAATCATTGTGATCTGGATTAGGCAAAGAATTCCTGCCTACAAGAATGTAAATCATAAAAGAAATATTAATAAAATGGATTTCATCAAAATTAAACCGTGCTCTTAAAAAGACAGCATCAAGAAATGTAAAGGCAAGGCACAGATGAGGAGAAAATATTTCCAATATACAATAAAGGAATGTATCCCTAATATATAAAGAGCACTTATAACTCAACCTTAAGAAGACCAACAATCCAATAGAAAAATGGCCACAGGATTTGAACAAATTCTTCCCAAAGAAGATATATGGATGGCCAATAAACACATGGAAAAAAAGCTCATCATCATTAGTCAACAAAGAAATTCAAATTAAAATCACAATGAAACACCTCTTTATACCTATTAAAATGGCTAAAATTAAAGTGAATACTAAACATTAGAGAGAATAGAGAATAATCGGAACCCTTACACATTGCTGGTGGGAATGTAAAATAGTCCAATCTCTTTGGAAAACAATCGGTTTCTTTTCATATGCAGACTGCACAAAGATTTATTAATAAATGCTGATAGAAGCTTTATTTGTAGAAGCCAAAACTGGAAACAATAGAAATGTCCATTAACAGGTGAATGGACAAATTGTGGTACATCCATACAATGGAATACTATTAAATTAATGAAAAGAAATGAACTCCTGATACATGCAATACATGGATGAATCTCCAAATCATTATTTTAAGTGAAAAGTCTGACACAATATGATTCACTATATGATTTCATTTAAATGGCATTCACACAGTGGGAAACAAGCCAAGACCTGAGGTGAGAGAGGGAATTCTTTATAACTGGCATGAGGGAATTTTTTCCTAATGATTTAAATATTCTTGATTGTTATAGTGGTGGGGATTTACAAGACTATATGTATTTGTCAAAGTCACAGAATTACTCATCTCAAAAAGTGAATTTTTATACCTTATACCTTGATTTTAAAAATGAATCAAGAAGGCGGCAAGATGGCGTTGGTGTAGGAGGGCGCACACTGCAAGCTCCCAGAGCAAGGCAGATAGGGGACGGGGTCCTGCCCTGGGGTCTGTGCTGTGCACGCGTGGAGTGAGAAGCTTGGGACATCTATCTGCGCGGATCGGCGGCGTGGACCGAACGGTGGAGATTCGTGAGTTTTGAGGCTGCCGGTGGAGGTTGGCACAGGCGGCTGAGATCCGCGGTTAGGGAAAAAAAAAATAAAACGGCCATTTGGAGCCGCGGGCGGGGCGAAAAAGTTTTATTTTCTGGGGAGCTGGCTGCCTGGCGCCCCTTGGACCTTGTGTGA
>JAKSZT010054565.1:3744322-3754351 GCA_026826555.1 Tolypeutes matacus | reverse complement strand
AAATAACATTTTTGTAAGCAAATACACATATATGCATATATATTTATATATCATTTTACAAATGTTTGTATGTATTGTGAGAATTTTGATTTTTACCCATAATAAAAAAAAAATGAATCAAAATAAATATATAGAAAACTTGAAAGACTTTTTTGAGGAAAAATGTAAATCATATGTCTCTTAAGAAGAAGACAGATCATTTCAAAGATACTAATTCTTTTCAAATCAATGTATTAGATCAATGTAGTCCTTAAAATCTTAATGGATTCTTTTGAGAGGAGAAACAAAATTTGACAAAATGACTTTTTAAATTTTCTGGAAAATAAATTACTGAAAATACCAAAGAAAGTTGAGGAAAAGAAAATCCTGAGGGAAAACTACTTTCACTCCACAGTAAAGTCTGTAAATCATCAGTAAAACACCAGTAGTGATATCTAACGTGGATTGTGTATGTACGGGTGTGTGTGTGCATGCACACAGAAGAAGTGGGAAGAAGGGAGAAAGAAAATATTTACCTAATTTTGAAATGAAGACTAACTTCAAAGAATGTTAGCAAAAATATAATGCTTTTCAGCCTTTTTTGTTTCTCTGCTCAATATGTGGTAGGCATGAGGCTAAGCATTTTGCGATGGAGGCAGTTTCCACAATAAAATATATTTTTTTATTTGCTCTCTGTAGAGAATTCAACAATATATGAAATTATAAAGAAAGCAGTACAAGTCACCTGAAGTTCCACAGCTCAGAAATGACCATTATTAACACTTGGAAATCATCCTGTCAATTATAAATTTCCTTTATTTATATGCAGGTATTCCTAGATACCTTACATAAATGGGACGATATCACACATCCCCTTGGTCACCCCTCCCAACACCACACCCCATCCTTGCTCTGCCGGGTAACCCATGTTAACAATCTATGTGTTCCTCCACTCACGATTCTCTCTATGCCAATACATAGAATCCTCTACAGTTCTATTTACATGTACATGTGTGTTCATATACTGATAGTGGAGGAATGTTCATTGTTTGATGTACCAAAAATTGCATAACTTAAACACTTGTCTTCATTTTATTTTTCTGACTCAACAATACCTCCTGGCTGTCCCCAAGTTCACTGACTGTAGCTCCAACTCCTCCTTTTTAATGACTCATGCTATTCCATGGAGAAGTGGTTTCACACTTACTTTAGCCATTCTGGTTGCCAAGCATTTGCTCTGTTTTCAGTTTCTGACCACAGAAAACAATGTTGCAATACGACCCCTTGTACGCTTGCCCTTAGATGTTGGTACTTATCCGGTGGGGTCATTTTGCAGGAGGGCAATTACAGGGTTATATGACATATACATCTTTAAATGTTAAGAGATGTTGCCAGGTTGCCTTTCCCAAATGGTTTCAATAGTTCACATTTCCCCCAGCACTATATGAGAGAATACTTTTTCCCCATGCCTATCAATATTAGCCAATAATATATCTTTTTATTTTCGAATAGAATACTTTCATCATTAACCTGATTTGCATTTCCTGGATTATTATTGAATTATTTTGTATAGAAAAATAGTAACATAGTTCAATTACAATTAAGAATTATACAGGCACCCACACTATAACTGTTAATAATAAACATATTTTTTGAATGTTCTAGCATAGTGTGGTCCAATAGACATTTCTGCAATGATGAAGATATTTTATATTTTATATTATCCAAAATGATAACCACTTGAAAAGTAGCTAGTGCAACTGAGGGACTGAATTTTCCTTTTTTTTTTTTTTCCTTTTAAATTATTTTAATTTAAATAGCCAGATAAGACTAGTAGTTACTGTATTGGATAGCGCAGTTCTAGCAAATATAAGGTAAGAAGCCAAAATGGTTGGTACAAACATTGGAAAATAAGCAACAATTTCTTTTTTTGCAGATTGTATACCTACAAAATCCACGATATTTTAGTAAGGAAAAATACTACTCTAATTAATAAGATTTTGCATACATTAAATATGTAAAATCAATAGTTACTTAATACTAAACACTTAAATGGAATTAGGTTAAGATTATCCCATTTACAATGGCAGCAAAAATGACAAAGTAGTAAATAATAAATTTAACAGGAAAGTCATAGGACAAATATGAAGCACATTTTTAAATTGTAATAAAAAGAGTAAAACAAAGCCAAATATCTAGAAAAGTGTATCATGTTCTTGGATGAGACATAGTATCACATATATCACTTCTCAAATAATTACCCCTGGACAGAGGGCAGCGACGACTTTCTGGCAGTGGAGTAGCCATCTCTGCACCCTGCTCACTCTGAGCAGTGGCTGCTGAACTTGCCCGGACACCACATTCAACATTAGAAAATTAACTTCTCAGCTTCAACCCAGATCTACTTCATCAGATCCCTAGGCTATTACCCAGGCATCAGTATGTCACAATGCTCCCCAGATGAGTTTCATTCTCACCTGGCTTTCGGAAGCCATGCCCTGGCTTGGAGGCGCTCAAACCCAAACATCAGCAGAAAGTTAACAACATACTTTGGTTGTGATTGAAAACCTCCTCTGCCCTCCACTGGGAACAACAAAGTAAATAGCTGAGGTCTCATGGTCCTTCCTTGTTTATAAAGTTCTTTCTCTATAATTGAATTTGAGCCTCACAACAGCTCATCAAGTGATGCATTTTACCTATGAAGACAGTGAGTCATTTTCAGGACACTGCAAAAACAACTTTCTTTCCTTGTCCTTAACTCAACTTAATCCCCATCTTGAGTACAGATTCTGAGTCAACAGTCAGTCTCAATTTAAATCAGCCCATTCAGGACTTCTCTGCTCTCCTTCTCACTGGGCATCAAAGTGATGCCCGTATGTTGAACGGTGCATGGTCTTATTCTGTTCTTTACTTGTTATACCAGTTTTCTCAAGCATTAGCATAGATGTCCCCATCTGGTCCCTGATCTCATGTTCATGTTACTACAGTACTTTGCAGCATCCACTCATTCAACTGGATCATGAGACTGCCACAGTTTTACCAGCTCACTCTTTTGTCATTTGAGCCCTACTTGAGCCTCTGTAGAGGCCCTGTTTCCTATACCTCTAAGGAATGACAGAAGATCTGGTAGAATGGCCTTGCTACCAAGTTCGATCCACAATGACTACCCCTTGCCAGGATGTGGAGCAACTCTGGGCCTTCCACTTTATAGTCCCTGCTTGGTAAGCAAGGCCCAGGATTCCTCTGCTCTCAGATCTCCAAGTTTCCCTTGAAGTTCTGTCACCAAGATTAGACCCAAGAGAAGGAGATGGATGCCCTGTCCCTTTCATGTAGCTCCCTCCAGCATCCTAAAGATCCTCAGCCTGGGGAGAGTGTTATCTCCTTTCCTTTGGAGTGAGAATTGGGGATTAGCCAAGCAATTACCCTTCTACATTTATTTTTAGGCCAAATTATTGGCCTTTGAATGCTCAAAAACTGTTAGAAATAACTGCTTATGTTTCCCTTTGAATTCTTGCTCTTAACTGTGTGCATAGGGAATGGGGGTTGATGAAGGGCCTGTGGGAAATGAGGAATGGAAAAGATCACTGAGACTAAATAAAAAAATAAAATCCATTTTATAGGTAAGGAGTGTTCTCCTGGGGTGATGAAAAAATTTTCAAACTAGAGAAAGGTGGTAGTTGCACAACATTGTCAATGAACTGAATGTCACTGAATTGTGCACTTCAAAATGGTTAATTGTATGTTATGTGAATTTCACTGCAATAAAAAAAGAAAAAGGAAAAAAGAAAATCAGATAATACTTTGCAATATAGCCCCAGCAAAGAAACATGAGTTTCTAAGGCCTTAGGGTGAGCAAGTGGAAGAATCTGGACAGTGCTCAGGGCTCCTGAGAAAGGGCATGCTGTGTCTTTAGCAGAAGACATGTCCATCTCCAGCTCCTCCCTGAACGGCTCCTTCAGGGTGGGCTGTGGCTAACACCCTTTGTGCCTTCAAAGCATCAGAGATAACGATGGGCTTCTTCTTCCCCACATGGGCATTCTAGGTGAGTCTAGGGTAGAGAACTCCCCCCCCTGCCCCCAGACAAAGGGCATCACCCTCTTTTTTTGAGCTCAAGCACACTGCCATAGGGGGAGGACCAAGGGGGGCTCTGGGCCTTGAGTGGGGTTGCCATTCCAGCTTCACCTTGCTGCAAGCCAGCCTTGCCATGAGACCTCCTTCTTCCTGCCATCCAGGGAGAATGACAGTCCCTCCCACTGTTGCTTGCTGGGCCAGGGGAGAATGGGTGACAGCCCTGCCCTGATAGGTGATTAATTTGGCATCAAGGTGGTGCTCGTTTCTGATCTGCCACTCACCTGTCTCCAATGCAACAGTCGAGTGGCAGCACATGTTGTTCGTGGCCTTACACATCACTGGGTATAATTGCCAGGGGCTTACTAATTATTATCATTAATGCCTTGTGCACACATACAGGAATGCCTTTCGCATCAACTCACTTATCACAACAAAGGCCACCCTTGGGGATGGCAACCAAAGGCCCAGCATCCTGGGTTTGGCAGCGACTTGCGAAGGCACACTGTCCAAATGTTCGGGCCACTTTCCGTACTGTGCTTGTCTGCGATGCATAGTGCCTGGCAGTGCGGTAGTCTTGGGTATGCCTGCCCTGCTGCTCAGAGTCTCCACCCAGGGGCAGATGGACTCCTTTAGGACCTCCGGTGCAAGAAAGTCTGAGTTTTTGAGGAGTCCTACCTTTGCACCCAGACACTTCTTCCTCTATGACCACTCCAGAGTCTGAACAAAAGGAATATGGATCTTTGGAAAATTAAAGGTGGGAGGCTATGAGAGAGTAACTAGTCCAAATCCTATTTTTTTCTAGATTGAGGGGACAGGCCCAGAAAATGTTCTGAACTAGCTTAAGGTCATTTTTGGGGATTGAATCATGCCCCCCTCAAAAGGCATGTTCAAGTCCCAATCCCTGGTCTTTTGGGGTGAATCCATATACATAAATAAGACCTATGAAGGTGTCGTTAGTTAAAGTGTGCCCAAATTGAATAAGGGTGTGCTTTAACCCAATATAGCTGAAGTCTTTATAAGCATAGAAAATTGGACACAGGAAGGAAGCCACAGAGAGCAGCCAAAAGCTAGAAATCAACAGAACCCAGAAGAGAAAGAATAAGATGTCGCCATGTGCATTGTCATGTGATGGAAAAGCCAAGGAACCCCAAAGATTGTCAGCCAGCCAGAAGATACCAATCCTGGGTATCTTCATTTCTATTGTTAAGCCAACCTATTATATGGCATTTATTTTAGCAGGCAGGAAAGGAATACAGTAACCAAGTCAATTTATGATGAAGTCAAAATGTTCTCTAGGGGTGCTTAACTAAGATTTGATAGTCCCCAGGAAGCATTCACTACACTTACATTTTCAAGGCAATAATGACATTTACCGAGTGATTACTATGGGCTAGGCACTCTTTTCTTTTGTTGTTGTTGCTATTTTTGTTTTATTTTAATTTTGTATTCTAAAAATGACCGTTGACTATTATATTTAGTTGTTGTTTGGAAACGCATACAGTTGTCAGACATTACATTTTTTAACTCATTTAATCTTCCTGACAATGACAAGTTTATAAGTTATATACTATTCTCATTGCATAGATGGAGAAGCTGAGGCACAGAAATGATAAGTAACTTGCCCAAGGACATGCATGCTATTTCAGAGTTTGCACACCTAATCAAATGCAAGCAGTCTAACTGTCGGGTCTTCACTCTTACTCACTACCTTATGTTGTCAGAAAGTAATTTTATTCATTTATTAAGAAATAACTTTATGTATATATGTATTACCTGCTGTGTGTCAGGCACTGATCTAAGTGTTGGGAATACAGTGGAAAATAAGACAGGCAAAATTTCTTGCCTCATGAAATATATTTTAGTAAGTAAAATAGAAAATAAACAAGTTAATAAAATAAGAACATTTCAAAGAGCAAAAGGTATTTTAAATGAAATAGAACACATTGATATGATGGTAACTAGGAGGGAATTCCTTTAGATAGAGGGTTAGGAAAGATTTTGATAAAGAGTTGGCAAGAAGCATTGAGTCATATGAAGAGTCAGGAAAAGAGTCTTCCAGAAAAGAGGAACAGCAAATGGAAATATCCTAAAGTGGTAATGAGCTGGTTTTGTATGAGAACCAGGTACAGACTGAAAGAAAAATAAAACCCGTGGATGAATGAATGGATAAATGGATTGATGGGTGAGTGGATAGAGAATAGACATGAAAAGAGCATCAACTCAGAATCTCAGAATATCTTCATCTTTCTATTTCTCTTCCTTATAATCCAAACATCATCACCATACCATTAAACGAAAAACAGAGTCAGAAAAGAAACTAATTTCAGTAAGAATGGGTTTTAATAACTGTATTTGGGGTGTGTATATGGCTCAAATATTCAAATCCCAAAGGCAACAGTCCAGGAACCACCACAACCTCATAGTTTGCATTGTCCATACCTTGTAAGGAGATCCAGTTTCAGCAGTTTATGCAGATAGGCAAAATTCAGAACTCAACAACACAGTGAGTAAAGGGATTTGTGAGCTGTGGACTCAGGAAGATCTAATACATTGGTAGAGAGTATTGTGCTGTGGGAAATTATGATGAAGATGTGTTCAACAAATGAATGACTAAATGAGCAGACTCATTAGTGTTTCTAATTAAGAGATGGCTAAGGAGTGAAGAAGGTGAATGTCTCCCTTATGTTTTTCCTAGAGGTCATTCTATCCCAGGCCTACATAGAGAGCAAGAGTATGTAAAACCTTGCTTCTTGCTAGAAGGCTCATATCACATAAGTTGAACAGAAGCCAATCTGGTAATTTTCTCTTTCTAAGAGACAGTAAATTTCTCTTCCCACCCTCCTTCTCCCCACTCTTTCTATGAGACTTCCTCTATACCTTCTGCCAAACTGGGAATATAAGAGGACTGGTAGTGGGGTTTTGTCGGACATTTGATTGCAAATCATGAAATTTAGCATAGCCTTAAGAACTAGAGAAGAATTTTAAGATCATCTAGAGACTTGTTTTTCCAGGTATATATTTTTGATAGGCATACTTTCTCGGACCTGGCATCTGCCATGTTCACAACTGCTGCCAGAAAACCAGTAAGACTTACCAAGTGTGTACCATTGTAACATCCCTTTCTCTTAAATAAATGAGAACAGTCTATTTGATTAGAACCATCTGTACAGGTAGACAACATTTCACTTCTGGTCAAGTTGGAATAAAAAGAAGTGGGTATACCCTCTCACATTAAACGACAAACGAACAGGAAAGATTTTAAGAAACAGTGTTTGTCGATGTTTGCAAACAGGCAGGACAGAATTATGATCTCTTAGAGGAACAAAACAAGTGAAGTGAATTCTAAGATTTTATCAGATCATTATCTGGAGGTATTTTGCAGACAGACATTCAAGAAGGAAGAACCCGAACAGATCTCAGCAATCTCACTGATCCAACAATAAAGTTTTGGTGGTTAAAGAAGCTATGGTTTGTAAAGCATGGTACAAGAGAGGACAGAGGTGCACAGAGCAAAAGATGTGCAGAGTGGTACCCTCAAGTTTTTGGCTGAATATTGATCAGTGCATGTGTGAGGAAACTACCAGAATCTGGAGTAATGTTCACCAGAAAGGAAGAGGCAATGCAATTCCCAGAGCTCACATGAGGCTGGGAATAGTTTGCATTCCTATGAATAAGAGTGGAAAGACCTCATTATGCACAAGGCAGCAGAAAGATTAGTAAGAGTATTGCTTTCATTGTGAGCCACATTAGACCTAGACTATAGGCTCTCTCGACCTGTCCTAGAAAAGATTAAAGGTAATTCTCAAAAGTATCCAACTGATTCCAAGTAACTTAAGTGATAACAACATGATTTTAAGGAAAATGACAAAATATAGCAATTAACACCATGAAATTTACAAAATCTAACATGTAATAAAAATATTTTAAACTTGGTATGCAGAGAGACACAGATAATTATTACCCAGAACTAAAAGAAAAATCAAGATATAACTAGAAGACAAAAACTTTACAACATCTATTATAAATTTACTATATATGTTCAAAAAGGTAAAGAGAAATGAGGCCATTTTGAGAAGAGAAATTGAAGGTACAAAAAACAATCCAAATGGGACCTATAAGAATGAAAACTAAAATAGCTGAAATGAAAAATACACTGAATGGAAGTCACAGCAGATTAAATACACCATAAGAAAATATCAGGAATTTTGAATGCATAGGAAAAGAAAACACCCAAAGTGAAGCACACAGAGAAAGCATTAGTGATCTTCAGGTCAATGACCAGATGGTCTAACATATGTACAATTATTGACTTAGGAAAGAGGAAAACAGAGAGAAACCGAAAATATATTTAAAAATAAAAAGCCTGACATTTTCCAAATCTGATGAAACTATAAATGCATAGATCCATGAAACTCAATAAAACATAAACCGAGTAAATATAAAGAAAAACATGTCAAGGCACATCATAATCAAATTGTAGAAATTCACAAGTGACAAAGAGAAAAGTTTAAAAGCAATCAAATATAAGATGCATTAAATAAAATTTTTAAAAAATGGAGAGAGAAAAGAAAGATGACAGACTTCTTTTCAGAAACTATTCAAGCCAGAAGAAAATGAAGTGATGTTGTTAAAATAATAAAAGAAAATAAATATTCAACTTGAAATTATTTCAAAAAGAAATACAAGGGAAACAGATATAGCTTAAGTGGTTGAGCGCCTGTTTACCATGTACAAGGTCCCGGGTTCAATCCCTGATACCTCCTAAAAATTAACAAACAAACAAAGAAACTAACTCTCATTGGGGAGTGGATGTAGCTCAGTGGTTGAATGCCTGCTTCCCATGTATGAGGTCCTGGGTTCATTCCCTGGTACCTCCTTAAAAAAATAAACAAATGCAAAACAAACTTGTCAGAAGACAAAAGCTGGGAGATTTATAATCAACAGGCCTGCACTACAAAAGTTCTACAGAAGTTCTTCTGACAGAAGAAAAAGACACCAGATGGAAATTTATATCTACACAAAGGAATGGAAAACAACAGTAAAAGTAAATTTGTAAGTAAATATAAATAATATTTTCTCTCATTAATTTTTAAAGTCTCTAAAGGACAGCTCATTAGTTAAACAAAACGTAACAACAATGTAATATGGAGCTTAAAACTGAGGTACAAGTAAATGATATGGCAATAGTAGAACAAAGGATAAATGGACGAAATGAAATGGAAGAAATGTAAGGTTCTTTCACCACATGTGAAGTATAATAATGTTATATGAAGGTAAATTGCAATAAGCTAAAGATACATATTATAAATCCTAGAGCAAAAATAAGATAAAAGAAAAATGTATACATAATAAGCCAATTGTAGTGATAAAATGAAATGATAAAATATTAATTAATCTAAAAGAAGATAAGGAAAAGAGAAAGAAAACTACAGAACATTGCTAAGAGAAAATAAAAAGCCCAAGTAAAAGGAGAGCTTTACTATATTTTGAAACTGATGGTTCACTATTATTAGGATATCAATCTTCTCAAATTTACTTATGGGTTCAATGCAATCCCAATAAAAAATTCCAGCAGTACTTTATAGAAATTGACAAGGTAGTTTAACTTTAAAAATTCTCTGAATATGTAAAGGGCAGAGAAGACCTAAAGTAATTTTGGAAAAAAGAAAGAAAGAGAGAGAGGGGGAGGGAGAGAAAGAGAAAGAGAGAGGGAGGGAGGGGGGAGGGAGGGAGGAAGGGAGGAAAGAAAGAAAGAGGAAGGAAGGAAAGAGGAAAGGAAAGGAAAGGAAAGGGAAAGGAAAGGAAAGGAAAGGAAAGGAAAGGAAAGGAAAGGAAAGGAAAGGAAAGGAAAGGAAAGGAAAGGAAAGGAAAGGAAAGGAAAGGAAAGGAAAGGAAAGGAAAGGAAAGGAAAGGAAAGGAAAGGAAAGGAAAGGAAAGGAAAGGAAAGGAAAGGAAAGGAAAGGAAAGGAAAGGAAAGGA
>JAKSZT010054565.1:3415047-3744222 GCA_026826555.1 Tolypeutes matacus | reverse complement strand
GGGAGGGAGGGAGGGAGGGAGGGAGGGAGGGAGGGAGGGAGGAAGAAAGAATGAAGGAAGGAAAGAAAATGTAGATGACATACACTATCAGTTTTAAGAGATTTTAGAAATGAAGATTAATCAAGGCAGTGAGGTATTGACTTAAAGATTGATATATAGACCAATGAAATACAATAGAAATGGTACAGAAATAAACCACACATACATGGTTTAATAGTTTTTCTTCACAAATATGCCAAAGTTATACAGTGGGAAAATGATCTTTTTAACGTATTGTGTGGGAAAAATTGGATATCATATGCAAAAAAAAATTTTAAGAAACTTTGAGAATCTTATCAAAACATACATAAAAATTAAGTAGTAATTAATCCTAGACTTAGTGTTAAATGTGAAAACTAATTCCATAAAGCATCTAGAAGAAAAGAGTGGCACTCTTTGCTTGTTTAAGCAAGACAAAGATTCCTAAGATAGTACACTAAAGGAACAGAGCAACAAAATTTAAAAATTTTGAGATTCACAAACTTAAGAAAATTGATAAAGTAAGCCATTGACTGAAAAAAGGCTTGCAAAACGGGCATATGATAAAAGATTTGAATCCTGAGTATTTTAAAGACTCTTGCAATTCAATTATTACAAGTCTCTCTCTAATATATTTATATTTTATATTATATATATCTAATATATCTAATATATTAGAGAGAGAGAGAGATCTCAGAACATATACCTTCTGGTTTCTGGTTCTGCTGAAATGGAGTAGCCACATTACTCCCATATCTTCCCTCTTACAACTAAAAATCCCTGGATATAATACAGCAAACAAGCATGGAAAGACTCAAAAGAGTGGAAAGAAGGAAGAGAACGACCTAGAGAACTTGACACTTGAGAAATGATACAACAATGAGTTCCCTGAATTTCAGTATTGCCTCCCATAAATCCCATAAAGCACACAGCAGAAGGATCTAAACTGGAACCACCAACAAGTATAGACAAAAAATGCTCTAAGAAAAGATTTGTTCCTCTAGCTGAAGTACTGAGAAAAGGGTGGCCTAAAAACAGAAAATCATTTTGACAAAGCCTGCCCTACTCCAGCTAAACAGTAAACAGAAAAACCTTCATCCCTTCCCTCCAATGTTTCAGTGAGGTGGAACAAGGAACTGACCATTCACCCAACCCTCTTGTCCCATGGTCAGCAGGGTCAACCAAGGAGCTGATCTTCCAATTCTTGCCTGACAGAAGCAGGTTATGGCTTTTGGATTCCCCTGCCAGGGTGGTTTCAGTTGGGCTCAGTAGGAAACTGAACTTACACCCTATTTGAAGGCAATGAGGCAGTGCAAGTCAGTGGTTCACTTTTGTGGAAATGTCAGTGGGGCTAATGAGGGAGCTGAACTATCACCTCAATCATCTGCAATAAGACAGTATGAGTCAGTGCTCAACTTTTGCCAGAGTGCTTATGGCAAGACACAATGGGAAGCTGAACATACATACCCATAAAGCCCTTGCCATATACCTGAAATCAGAATTATCTGCTAAAAAAAAGTAGATTAAATAGTATCCAGATTTGCATAATACAATATCCAAATGTCTAAGATACAATAAAATATCACCCATCATATCAACAACTAGGAAATTTCTAACATGAATGAGAAAAGACAATCAACAGACACCAATACCAAGATGAAATAGATGTTGGAACCATCTCACAAGGACTTTAAAGCAGTCAGCATAAAAGTACTTCAGCAATTAATTATACATCCTCTTGAAATAAATGAAGAAATAGAAAATCTTAAGAAGAAACAGAAGTTGCAATCGAAATTGCAGAACTAAAAATATAATAACTGAAATTTAAAAACTGGCTGGATGGGTTCAATGATAGAGTGGAGATGAAAAAGGACAGAATTAGTGAGCTTGAGAACAGATCAATAAAATTTACACAATATGAACAATAGGGAAAAATAGGCTGAGAAAAAAATTAACAGCATCTTTGGAACCTGTGGGAAAACTATAAAATTGCTAGCATTCATATCGTCAAAAAACCAGGAGGAAAGGAGAGAGAGAAAAGAGAGAGTGTGGGGGAAAGTATTCAAAGTAATAAATTTCCAAATTTTGTGAAAGTCATAAACCTGTTAACTCAAGAAGCTGAGCAACCCCCAAACAGGATAACCACATATATACTCACACATATCATAATTGAACTACAGAAAATTAAAGACAAAGAAATGCCTTGAAAGCAGTAAGTAAGCATTACTTATAGCAGAACAATTCAAATGACAGCAGATTCATTATCTACAATCATGGAGGCCAGAAACAAGTGACGCATTTTTCAAGTACTGGAAGATAAGACCTGTCAGCCATGAATTCTATACATGGCAAAAATACCCTTCAGGAATGAATGGAGAAATAAAAGCATTCTCAGTTGTAGGAAAACAAGAGATTTGTTGCTAACAGATCTACCCTTAAAAATGGATAAAGGAAGTTTTCTTAATAAAAAGAAAATAACAGAAGTCTTGGAATTTTAGAAAGAAAAGAACATTGGAATGCGTAAAAATAGTAATTAGAGGATCCTAATTCTCATGAGTTTCTTAAATCATATTTGATGGTCGAAGCAAAAAAATTATAACACCATCTGATGTGCTCAATGTATGTAGAAGAAATACTTAAGATAACTATATAATTAAAGTGAGGAATGTAAAAGAAACTGAATGGAAGGAAGTTCTAAGGTGGTAAAATGTTGATACTGGTAGACTGTGATAAGTTATGCATGCCCTTTAATAGTCTGAGAAGACCCTAAGGAAACTATACAAAGTGTATTTAAGTCAAACTATAATCAAAAATATCATAAATAAATCAAGACAAAATCCTAAAACATGTTTAAATAATGTGCAGAAATATAAGAAAAGAGAAAAAGAGGAATGAAAAACAGAGGAAACAAACAGAAAACAAATAATAAAGTGGCAGACTTAAGCTCTAATATACCAATAATTACCTTAAATGAAAGTGGTTTAAATATACCAATTAAAAGATCAATATTAGCAGAGTGGACCACTACCATGGTCCAACAATATGCTGTCTCTAAGAAACTCACTTCAAATATGACAACATAAGTAGATTGGAAGTAAAAGGATGGATAAAATAAACTGTACAAACATTTATAAAAAATGGACAAATAGCTATATTAATATCAGATAAAGTAGACTTCAGAGCAAAGAAAATTGCTAGAGACAAAGAGGGACATTACATAATAATAAAGAAGCAATCACCAGCAAAACATAGCAATCCTAAATGTGTATGCACCAAACAAGAGCGCCTGAAAACATATGAAGCAAAAACAAGGTAGAGCTAAAAAGCAAAATAGATAAATCCACATCTTGTATTTGGGGATTTCAACAACCCACTCTCAAGACAGCAAATTAGCAAAAATATGGAAGAAATGAACAACATTGTCAACCACCAAGATGACATATAAAAAGCCCTCTATCCAACAATAGCCAAAGATATGTTCTTTTGAAGTGCCTTGGAACATTCATGAAGATATAGACATCCTTGGCCATAAAACCAGCCTCGACAAATTTAAATGAATTAAAATCATACAGAAAATGTTCTAAGACCATAATGGTATAAACTAGGAATCAATAATAAAAAGATAATAGGAAAATCTCCAAACATTTGGGAATTAAATATTCTATTGTCAAAAAGGAATTCTCAAAGGAAATTAGAAAAATACATAAAATTATATGAAAATAAAAATATAATAATCAAAATACATGGGATGTAGTTAAAGCGTGGCTGAGAAGGAAATTTATAGCAGGATATACTTACATTAAATAGGAGAAAGAAAAGAACTCAATACAATAATCTAAGTTCTACCTCAAAAAAATGGAAAAAGAAAATCAAAGTAAACCCAGGCAAAAAAAAGGAATGAATAATAAATACAAGAGTAGAAATCAATGAAATTGAAAGCAGAAAAACAATAGAGAAAAAATGAAACAAAAAGCTGGTACTTTAAAAAAATTTTTTTTCATATAAACTTCTATCAAGATTGACCAAGATAGAGAGAAGATTCAGTATCAGGAATGAAACAGAGAATATCACAATAAATCCTGCAGTCATTAAGAGGATAAAAAGGGAATACTATGAACTTTATACTCATAAATTCAGAAACTTAGAAGAAAGGATCAATTCTTCAAAATTCACAAACTACCAAATCTCAACCAAGATGAATTACATAACCTGATTAGTCTTATAATCATTAAATAAATTGAATTTGTTATTACAAATGCCCAAAAAAGAAATGGCTGGTTTTTTAAAGAACTCTACCAGACATATAAAAAAGAATTAACAACAATTTTACACAATCATTTCCAGAAAACAGGAGGAGGAAAAACTTCCCAACCGATTGTATGAGGCTACTATTACTTTGATACCAATATTAGACAAATAAAGTACAAAATAAGAAAACTACCGAGCAGCATATCTCATGAACTTAGATATAAATATATTCCATAAAATATTAGCAAATCAATCCAGGAATGTATAAAAAAGAATTATGCAACATAACCAATCTATATTTATTTCAGATATTTAAGTTTGTTTCAACATTCAAAAACCTATCAAGGTAATCCATCATATTATAAGGCTAAGAAGAAAAATTATCATCATATCAATTGACATAGATAAAATATTTGACAAAATTCAACATTCATTCACGATAAAACCTCTCAGCAAAGTAGGATCAGAAGGAAAGTTCCTCATTTCATAAAGGATGTATATTAAAAAACCCTGCGATTAATATCATACTTACAGTGAAAGATGAAAGCGTTCCTTCTAAGATGTGGAGCAAAGCAGGGATGTCCACTTTAACCACTCTTACTCATTATAGTCCCAGAAGTTCTAGCCACTGCAATTAGGCAAGAAAAAGAAATAAATTTTAGAAAGAAAGAAATATCACTGTCTCTATGTGCAGATGTGATTGTCTACATATAAAAATCTCAAAGAATGTACCAAAAAACTTCTAGAACTAATAAGTAAGTTCACAGAGGATGCAGGATAGAAGAGCAACACAGAAAAATCTATTGCATTACTATATACTAACAATGAACACAAGGAAACCAGAATAAAAATATAATACCATTTGTAATTACTCCAAAGAAAATGAAATACTTAGGTATAAACAAACAAACAAACAAAAAACATGTACAAAATCTGAACCCTATAAAATGCTGATGAAAGAATTCAAAAGAGACCTAAATACATGGAAAGCCATAGTATGCTCATGGATTGGAAGACTCAACATTATAAATATGTCAATTTTACCCAAATTGATTTTAAAAGAAAAAAAAAACACTTAAGAACAAAAGAATTGAACAGGCACATCATCTAAAAAGATATATAAGCATGTGAAATTGTTCAATGTCATTAGTCATCAGAGAAAAGCAAAATAAACCACAGTGAGAAGCCACCATACACATACAAAAATGGCTAAATTAGAAGGAATTGCACCTACTATGACAAAAGATGAAATAGAATAACTCAACAGACCAATCACAAGTACTGAGATTGACTAGTCATCAAAAACTTCCCAACCAAAAAAAGCCCAGGACCAGATGGCTTCACAGGTGAATTCTACCAGTCATTCCAGAAAGAACTAATACCAATGCTCCTCAAACTCTTCCAAAAAATTGAAAAGGAGGGAACATTACCTAACTCATTCTGTGATGCCAACCTCACCCCTATACAAAAGCTACATAAACATGCTACAAGAAAAGAGAACTACAGACCAATCTCTCTAATGAACTTAGATGCAAAAATCCTCAACAAAATTCTTGCTAATTGTAGCCAACAGCACATCAATCTAATTATACGCCATGATCAAGTGGGTTTTATCCCAGGTATGCAAGGATGGTTTGACAAAAGAAAATCAATCAATGCGATACACCAGATTAAGAGATCAAAGGAAATAAAATCATATGATCATTTCTATTGATGCAGAAAAGGCATTTGATAAAATACAGCATCCTTTTTTGATGAAAAACATGTCAAAAGATTGGATTAGAAGGAAATTTCCTCAACATGATAAAGGGCATATATGAAAAACCCACAGCTAACATCATACTCAATGGTGAAAGTCTAAAGGCTTTCCCTCCAAGATCTGGAACAAGACAAGTATGTCCACGGTCACCACTCTTATTTAACATCTTATTAGAAGTACTTATTCAAGCAAACTTTCGCTATTTGCAGATGGCATGATCCTATCTGGAGAAAGTCCCAAAAAATCTACAACAAAGCTTCTAGAGTAGATAAATGAGTTCAGTAAAGTGGCATATATAAGATCAAGATGCAAAAATCAATAAATTTATGTACACTAATAATGAGCACTCTGAGGAGGAAATCAAGAAAAAATAACATTTACAATAGCAAGTAAAAGAATCAAATATCTAGGAATAAACTTAACTAAGGACTTGTACACAGAAAACTACATAACATTGCTAAAGAAAATCAAAGAAGACAAAAATAAGGGAAGAATATTCCATGTTCATGAATTGGAAGACTAAATATCATTAAGATGTCCATCCTACCCAAATTGATTCACAGATTCAACACAATTCCCCCAAAAAAGTTCTAAAAGCATTTTTTACTGAACTGGAAAAGCAAATTATCAAATTTATTTGGAAGAGTAAGGGGCCCCAAATAGCCAAACACACATTGAAAATGAAAAACAAAATTGAAGGAATCATGCTACCTGATTTTAAAGCATACTGCAAAAATACAGTGGTCAAAATTTCATGGTATTGGCACAAGGATAGATATACTAACCGAATTTCCATGAATTGAAAGTTCAGATATAGACCCGCACATATACATCCAACTGATATTTGACCAGACCACGAAGCCCACTCAACTAGGACAGAATTATCTCTTCAACAAATAGTGCTTGGAGAACTGGATATCCATATCCAAAAGAATGAAAAAGGATCACCATCTCATGCCCTATACAAAAATTAACTCAAGATGAATCAAAGACCTAAATATAAGAGCCAAGACCATAAAGCTCCTTGAAGATAATGTAGGGAAAATCTATGAGATCTGGTAATAGGAAATGGTTTAATAAACTTTACACCCAAAGCATGAGCAATGAAAGAAAAAATAGATAGATGGGACCTCCTCAAAATTAAAAACTTTTGTGCTCCAAAGGAATTGAAATTGTCAAGAAATTGAAAAAGCAGCTCACTTAATGGGAGAAAATATTTGGGAACCACTAATCTTATAAGGGCCTAATATACAGCATAAAGAAATCCTATATCTTGAAAATAAAAAGATAAACAACACATTTAAAAATGGGCAAGAGATTTGAAGACACTTTTTTTCAAAGAGGAAATACAAATGGCTAAAAGGCAGAAGAAAAGATGCTCATCATCACTATTAGGGAAATGCAAATCAAAACTACAATGTGATGTCATCTTACACCTATTAGACTGCCTGCTATTGAAAAAAAAACAAAAAAACAGAAAACTACAACTGTTGGAGAGGATGTGGAGGAATAGGAACACTCATCCACTGCTAGTGGGAATGTGGAATGGTGCAACCACTGTGGAGGATGGTTTGGCAGTTCCTCATGAAGCTAAATATAGAATTGCCATATAATCCAGCAATCCCATTACTAGGGATATACCCAGAAAAATTGAAAGCAGGAACATGAACAGATACACACACAAGAAATATCTATTGCATCACTATTCACAATTGCCAAAATTTGGAAGCAATTCAAGTGTCCATCAACAGATGAATGGATAAACAAAATGTGATATATACATACTATGGAATATTACTTCACTGTAAGAAGGAATCAAGTATCGACACATACAACAACATGGATGAATCTTGAAAACCTTGTTTTGAGTAAAGTAAGCCAGTCATTGAAGGACAAATATTGCATGATCTCACTGATATAAATGAAAGATAATGAGCAGACTCACAGAGATAGAGTATGGAAGATGGATTACCAGGGGACAAAAAACAAGTAAAGAGTGGTAAGGGAGAACTGGAGGAAGGAACAGGTGAACTCTGGGGAGGTAGAGGTCTGTGATTGAGAATACAATTGTGGGAATATTCTTTTGGCAACTATGGCAGGGGAGGGTCACTGGTGCAGGGTGTCAGGGATGTGTGAGGAAGGGTCCACCTGGGACATGCCTCTGTGGAATATGGATATGTTTTTGCGGTCATAGAACGTTATCTCATTGGGTGGAGACCCACATAACAATGAACAAAATATTAAATTGCTATCCTGGGGAGTCCTTCTACATTCTCTCATAGAGTTGCAAGAATCTCTAGAGTACATAGGCAGTGCCTAATAAAAGAAAACAGACCAATACACCAAGCCCTCGATATTAATGCTTGTACTTCACTTATTCTTGTAAAATTGAAACTTAGCCTAATACTTTCTATTGCCTAAAGAGTTTCTCCCTGAAAACTTCCTTTTTACTCAAATGTGGCCTCTCTCTAAGCCAAACTCAACAAATAAATGCTTTACCTTCCCCACAACACAACCCCCCTGTATGGAACATGACTCCTGGGGATAAGCCTCCCTGGCACCAAAGAATTATCACTAAGTGCCAACCAGTGATGCATTTCGAAAAAGACCTTGACCAAAAGGGGGAAACATCAAATACAAAAGAGTTTTTATGGTTAAAAGATTTCAAAGTGAATCAGGAGTTAATTCCAGAGGCTACACTTATGCATGTCTCAGGTGGATCTCACTAACTGCCACAGTAAACAAAGCCTCAAACAGGGGTGCTCCTGAAGGCTCTAGAGATATCTCAACACTATAAGCAAAACATACAGCCCCATGAAATCAGCATCCCATTGGTAGGTCTTACCTTGGAATATATGATAACCTATCTCCCCAATGTATCAGAATTAGACTCATTTATAATATTCCTACACATGGTTATTCTGCTCCTTTTATTTGAACCTAAAATTAGCACTATACCCATTAAATATATGTACCAGAGATTTAAATCTTTGGCCTGTTCTTATGCTGGTTGAGCCTTGAGTTTCAGCTGAGTTGTGGCCAACACCTACTCTCCAGTTCATTGGACTCACCCAGGACAACTCCTAAATAATTACATATCTACCCAAAAACCTCTAAGTGAATGTTTATAAATACTTTATTCATAATCTCAAAAAAACAGGAAATAATCCAGATTTCCACCAATTGCTGAATGGATAAACATATTATGATACCTGCAAACAATGGAATGCTACTCAGCAATGACAAAAGACTGAACTATTCATATACCCAACAGAGGAATCTCAATAGTGTTATAATAGGAATTATGAGTGAAAAAAGCTAGACCCAAAAGACTATATACAGTATGATTCATTTTATGTAAAAATCTAGAAAAAGCAAAATTATAGCAACAGAGAACCAAACAATGGTTGCCAGGGTCTAAGGGTGGAGAAAAGGATTGACATTAAAGAAGCACAAGGGAATTTTGGGAGGTGATGGAAATGTTCTATATCATGACTGAAAAAGTAAGTGGGTACATAACCGTCTACATTTATCAAAATTCATTGAATTACACTTATATTTGGTGAATTTTACTGTACATAAATTATAACTCAATAATGATGATTTACAGTTTACATAAAAAATAAAGATTAAAAACTTTTAAGAAATCTGTATGCATCAGCGTCAAGTTGGCAATGAGGGAATGGCACAGAGAACAGGCAAGTTCTGATAATGGGTAAGAAAAAGAAAATTCTAGGGCATAACTCATATTTATTCCAGTGAACCAAAGCAAGATGCAGGGCCTGACCCAGAGTTCATAAGCAAAAAATACTTGTGAGTTAAGGAACGAGTGGACAGAATAACAGAAGTTTAAGAAAGAACAAAAGCAGACGCTATCCGCTGTCAGCTGGGAGTCAGCTAATAACAGCTAGGCCACAGTGGTTATTACCCTGCTGAATATGAAAAAATTCAGCAAACATTCACATTGGGGGATGTGATGGTTAAGTTCATGTGTCAGTTAGTTCTTTGGTCAAGTTAGCACTGGCCTGATTGTTATTGTGAGGATATTTTGTGTATTAAACCATAGTCAGTTGATTGTCTCTATGACTAATTACATTTACAATCAGCCAAGGAGATTGCCTTCAACAATGAGAGAAGTCTCATCCAATCAGTTGAAGGCCTGAAAGGAGAACTGATGATGTCAACAGTCAGGAAGAACAATTTCTCTGTCTACTTCAGGCAGCCAGCTCCTCCTGGAGAATTCATTGAAAACGTCATTGGAATTCCCAACTTGCAGCCTGCCCTGTGGAATTTGGACCTTGTCAATTCACAAGGTCACATGAACCAATTCCTATAATAAATCTAGTTATAGATTAATACCGAGGAGGTCACTCTGTGACATCAATGGAATAAGACACAAATGAGACCCTCTTTAATCATGTTTGAACACAGACAAAAACAAGAACAGTGTGCAATCCATATGAATACCAAATTTTCCCCTTTCCCAAGATTATGAGTATTGTTTCTTTAATGATTTTTGGTCCCACTCCATTCCTTCTACCTCTTACATGTAGATTAAGTTACCCAATAATCCAATGGCCACCACTACCTGAAAAGCACCAATCCAGAACAAACCCCTGATGCTTCACTGAGCAAACATCTCCAACATCAATGCAACACAAGTGCAAACTCTTTTAAGAGGCCTCTCCTAACACCCACTCACTAAGATGCCCCAGATTTCCCCATGGTGTGTAGTCTCCCTTTGTTTGGCTGCAAATGTGTGCCTGGTGGTCTTTGGCTGAGAGCTGCACAGTGAGACTGGAAAGCTTCACTGTGCCTCCTCCTCCTCAGCCTACAGCACTCGTGTGAGAAGTGCCCACAGACTGGTAGTACCCACTTACCAAGCAATGTAAATCTCCCCATGAGGTCAAATATATCCCAGTGGCCCAGAACCTTGACAGTCCAGCACCAGTACCAGCATCCGTGCAGCCAGGGACAAGTGCTGGTGACTTCTTACCCTCCTAAACCTTGGGATGATATATATCAAAGAGCAGGAATAACCCTCCACTGTTGTTCTTATCTCTTAAGAGTTTCCTCTGTGCTGCCGGAGCAGTGCATTCCAAGTGGAGAGAGACCCAGATTAGGTGTTCAAAACACTGAGTGTCTTGTCTCAGCACTAAACTTACCTCTTATATCATTTTACACCCCTGGGGAAGTCACAACTCCTGATTGTCAGGTGGGCCCCTGGCCTCAGGGTGCAGTGGGGTTCAGATGAGGGATTGGCCATACTATCCCTTGACAGGAAAGATATTAGAAAAACAAACAAGGATAAGAATCAAAGGTGGAACTATTTCTTCATGTTGGCAGATCCTTCCAGGTTCAAACCTATCAAAAGAACAGATATTTTAGAAATGTGTCTTAAGTAAGTAACATGCAAAGATTTAGCTATTCTGATATTTCTCAATGTATAAAAACAGAAAAAAATGATGTAAAAATTGTAAAATCTTAATGCCCAGTATTGACAGATGGATTAAGATAATGAAATATTGTGCCAACATTGAAAATGACATTTTAGAACAATATTTATTGGCAAGGGAACATATACACAATATATTTTTCAGTTACAAATGTCAGATCATAAAATAATATGTACAATATAATCCTGTTTTGTAAAAATACACATGTAATACATGGGCACAGAATAAATGGCTGGAATGTTAACATTCCTGCCTGTTGGAACCATCTGGAAGCCCCATCCACAAAGGTTCAGATTTAATTGGTCTGACAGGAGACCAAATGTTAGTATTTTTAAAGCTACCTCAGTCTTCTAACGTGCAGCTGGAACTAAGAACCACTGGCCTAGAGATAGGGGCTAAGACTAGAAGCATTATTTACTCAAAACTTTATAGGGAATTTATTGTGTCAGACACACTCTTGAAGACTGGTGGGTTTTCCCTGTGGTGGACTCTCAAAGTCTAGGCTCTTATGCTCTTTGACTAGAGATAATGTCAAAGAAAAGCTACTTTGGAAACTATGTATCCACACATCCTTAGGAAGGAGCTAGACTCTAAACATCCTATTTTATTCAAGCAAGACTGCATTGCTCAACATAATCTACAGCGACAGGGAGTAAATCTGTAAACAAGAAAGGAGGATCAGCGACAGGGAGAGATATGAGCACAAAGATTGTGCATTCAAGAAATCTCCGGCAATTCCAGGATATTGACAAAGGTACATGCTGATAGCCAAAGAGTATGTAAGGATTTTAATGCCACATTTCCAGTTATGGCCAGAGAAGCATAATTAGGTACTAAATCATAATGTTAATATTCATTTGAACAAATAAGTACTTGTAGCCATAGCCTAGGAGCCCTTGGAGGGCAGCCAAGGGCTAATTAAATGGACAGAGAGTTTCTTTGGATGAGTTTTGTCCCAGGCTTGGTGCAGGTGGCTCTCAGCAGATTTTTGAGGTCAAGACGTGGACTGTGAATGGGGTTGCTCCTATTGTCAGCTGCACTCAAAAGATCCAGAATTAAGCAAATAAACATTTGAGTAATTACAAATTACAGCTGTGATACGTAATAGAAAGGAACGGTGAGAAGCCCAAGGAGAAGGTGTCTGTGAGGAATATTAACCGAGGGAACCCCGAGGCTTCAGGCAGACGAGTGGTCAGAGTGGAAGTCCCGAACTCTGCTGGGCAACCCCTCTAGCAAAAATAGAAGGAACAGATCTTGATGAGGTCTTCCATTCTTGTGGGGTTATCTATTTATACCTCCATTCCATCCAAAAGAGTTTGAGGTGGGGCTTACCTGTCATGTGCAAGAAAATTAAATTCATGTCCTAAAAGGGGCCAAAGCAAATTGAAGTAATGAGGAGGAAGAAAAAGAAGGAGGTTAAGAGAGAAAGAGAAAGGAAGAAAGAGATAACACACACATACACACATTTTTTGAAGTCCAAATCTTAAATAGAGCAGAGTTTTCCTTTTGCCCATTTCCCCAGAAAGTGGTTATCTTCCTACACAATTTCTTTGGATTCATACAAAAGGTAAGATTCCATGTTGAGCAATATTAATTAGCCAGGACCATCTCGCATATGGAACAAAGGCGAATCTATCACTAGCGGTAGGAGAAAAAAAAAACAATCCTCAGCTCCCCCAAACCCCAAAACACATAAGCTCAGCATTTTAACTGGCTGGGGTAAGAGCCATTATTTTCATTAATGGAGCTCATTTTTATTTTATTGGGCTTTTTTACTATCAGATTAAAAGCATGTTTTTATTGTAGTTTTTTTCTAATGCAATCTTGGGTGATGTGCTCAGAATGAATGGAATAGTTATTGTTTTAATTATTTTTTCATTTTGTTTTTTTATTTCATTTGTTCCTTTTATTTACTACTCTTAAATTTGCCATAATAACACTGACTCAGGGTGCTCAGAGGCCTCCAGGCAGATTCCCTGCTGCAGTTTGCTTCTGCTAAAAACCAAGAATGCTAAAGTCACTAGCACACTGATGTTTCTGAACCCCAGGAGCCACCCAGCCTTCCTAGGTGAGTACACATGAGACAGAGCCAAGGGCACAACTCCCCAGGCCAGGGACAAGCAACACACTCCCAGATCTCCTTCCAGGTAACTTCTACCCCTGCTCCCAGCCATGCTGGCTAACTAGGAAGGATTGAGAGGAGTCTTCAGAAAAAGAAGCCAACAATGGGGCATGTTACTCGCCCACAGGATGCCCCAGTGGTGCCCAGCTCCATGTGGGACTCCAAAAAGAACAGGTAGCATGCAGAGAACCTTTGCTGGACTTGGGTATTTGTTCCCTGCCCAGGAAGGGGAAGGAAGGCGACAAAGGATTCCCAGCAGGTCCAAATGTATTGGGAAAAGAAGAAATCCAGGACAGGAGTTCTAGGCACCTAGAAAATGAGAAAGTGTACTTGCTGTCCAGGGACAAGCTGAAAAATGACTGGCATTTATGCATACCCATAAATGGTCTGACAACGGACTTCTTTGGTGCCACTTGTGGGCCATTACTCACTCTCTCTCGGCCTGTTCTCCACTATGATCCAAGAAAACTTCCAACTTCTTCTAGGGAGGTCTGGACCAGTGCTTGCCTTGGCCACAGCCTCATCACTCTCCCCGTAGCTTCACCCCTGCTTCCTTGCACTGACTGATCCTGCCTGTCTGGTCCCCAAGCTATGCAAAATTTCCCATACTCTTTGGCCCATGATTTTAAATCTCCAAACATCTAAAGATCATGTTACTTCCCCGCTCAAAGGGCTTCTCCTCCCGTGCAAAATACAATCTGAACTCCTTGCTGGCTCTACGGAGCTTGCAGGGACCTGGCCCCTTCCAGCTCACTATCCCCATCTGCCCCACTCCCTGTCCACTGGCCTCACTCCAGCCACACCAGCCACGTGTCAAAGCAGTGGTAAAAAGGGAATGCAGTAGTAAAAAGGACTTCTAGGAATCTCCTAATAAATATTTCTTGACCACCTACTAGTGTGAAAGATTATGCTAGATGTCAGGGATACAGTGAGAGCAGGACAGACAGAGCCCTTTCCCTCACTGTGCTCATTCTCAAGTAGGGAGACAGAAAGCAGAAATGATACAAGGTCAGTAGTGACAGGTGCCACTGGAAATGAAGGCAGGTAAGGGGACAGGGAACGATAGGGGAAGGCAGATGGCAGTCAACGGAGGCCCCTCTGAGAATCCCGTATTTGAAGGGAGAGTCATGGAGAGGTGGGGGGGGGGGAAGCACCCAGACAGTGGACAGCCTTGGCTGCTTCAACACATAGCTGGAGTGGCTGGAGTAAGGCTAGTGGGCAGGGAGTGGGGCAGATGGGGATAGAGAGCTGGAAGGGGTCAGGTCCCCACAAGCCCCAAAAAGCCAGCAAGGAGTTGATTGTATTTTGCAAGAGACAGGAAGCTCTTTGAGCAGGGAAGTAACATGATCTTTAGATGTTTGCTAGATTTAAAATCAAGGACCAAACAAGGTGGGAACCTGGGGCATATCCTGGAGATCAGACAGGCAAATGGGGGTCAGGTAGACAGGGGGAGTCATTACAGGGAAGAAGGGTAAAGCTACTGGGAGAATGACAGGGCCATTGGTCAAGCCAAGCACAGACTTCAGCCATCAGTTCTTGTGCTTGTTGACAGAACTCCCAATTTTTCAAATAAAACCACAGATCAAGTTTGGGGGTGGTGGTTTAAATATTTAAAATTTTAAAGAGTGCAAATAAGCAAAACACACCTGAGGGCCACAATCAAACTGCAGGGCACCTTTTGGGCCCCCACCCCTACCCCATTATTTTTTTCTTGTGCTGCTTTGAGGGTTTGTGTCTTGTCCCACCAAAGTTGCATGATTCTGAGAACAAGGACGACATCTTATGCGATTCAGTGTCACAGGTAAGGCCCACTGCTGGTGCTTATGGGTGATGTGTGATGATACCCTGAGGACAGTCATTTTCCCAAATGCCCAGGATCCAGATCTCAACAGGCTCTCTTGGACACAGTGGCTCAGCTGGAGCTTGCCTTTGGTTTCTCCCTTGCCTTCTGTGCAACAACTCTAGACTTCTGAGTTGAAAAAACAAAGCCAGTTTCACTGGGTGAGCTGAGAGAGTGTTCATGTCTGGGGCTATAAGCTGCAGGTTCCATTTCAGGGGGAGGCATTTTCTTCGCCAGCCACACATTCGGGTAGAGCCCTAAGGATCCTTCAGGGACTGTCAGTGTGATCCGAACCCTCTTCCTCAGGTTTTCTTCACCGTTGGGGCCTTCTCACGCCCCAGCCTCTGCTGTGTCCCAATCTGAAGGACTGCTAGAAGGTATCCTGGCTTCAGTATGCACACCTGGAACCTCAGACAAGTATTGGCCAGACGTTCTAATACTGTGAATTTTTCAAGAGAACTCAGGGATTGAGGTGTTGCCCAGTAGTGAGGAGAAGGGGAAACATGGTAAAGCAGGAGGGGCCAAGTTCTGTGAGATAACTAAGAATGAAAGCTGTCACTCCCTGCCATCAAGGATGGCTCCCTGGTTGGACTTGCCTTGGGGGAATGAGGCCAGGAAGGGGAGCTTGGCTGGTTAGCTGCCCCACTGGGCTGGGAACACCATGGTGCAGGTCTGTAGCAAGGAGATACCACAGAGCAGCCTAACTCATCCAGTATCTACCTGGATGATGAAATTAGCTTGCAGGCTGATGCTTGTTGCTTGATACCACTTTACTGTTTTTTGTTTTTTGTTTTTTTTCTTGTTGGAGTTGTCCATTCTGACCCATCAGGAGAAAAGCAAGAGATCGAGAGAGCATATTAGGTAGTTGGTGTCTCAGAAGGCCTGACTCTCCAACAAAGCACTTGAGGAGACAGAGGGTGCCTATAAAAGAGGGTTCCTCTCCCAAATATTGCCATTTCACCCACTCCCCCAGGCTCTCCTTCTCACATGCTCACCCATGTGCACACATACACACATGCACACAGACACACACACTGCTTAACCGCCTCCAGCACAACTACCTCCTGCACACAGGACTCCAGGATTTAATGGCTGGGCTTATCTTATGCGACATTCCCAAGACTCCATTTTTCATTAAGCAATTTTTAAAGAGTTTTATAACCACGTGAACAATAATTTTTTTTAGTGAAAGCAGGCTGAATTGTAAGTGGCGGTAATTACACCAAACTAATTGTAGGCAAAATTAGTAAGAGGTCAGATCCGTTTGGTTGCAAAAGAAAATATATGCTTGGATCTCACCTTGAGTAAGTTCTAGGAAATTAATTAATCATAGAAAAAGAAATCTTCCTAAATCAACAATGGGTCTCTCCTAGGACATTTACAGGAAATAAGGTTCCCTCTTTGGTTTTGGTTTTTGTTAGATAGCCAGTATGTGTGTACTGATGTGAGGGTTTTCACAGATAACTAAATCCTCTTTGGTGGGAGACAGAGTATGACTTAGTTGCCAGGAAACTGGCATTCTAGTTCCATAATAGCTCAAAGTGGAACTTTGCCCAACCCAGTCCTCCTTTCTAAGATTGGATGTTTAAAATGTCTCCCAGTGACAGAGTGACTTGAAAACATTGTAGTCTTTTCCTCTGAAGTTTCATTTTAGGATGGATGTGGACATTTAATGATACCAGTAAAGAGTTTACGCAAAGTTGAATGATGTCAACCCAGAGGTCAGACCCATGATGACCCCCAGACTTCTGGAAAGCAGAATCACATCTTTCATGGGGGTTAATTCCCAAGGGTCACACACACAAGGCTAACATCCTGTACAGTCAAACTACCTTTGAACTCCCTTGGTAAGGATCAAGTTGGATCTTTCAATTAGTCTTCCACTGTTGGCACAGATTCCTGCTTCTTCAGGAGACTACCAACTGAAGTAGCTGGCTCACATGTACGGGCCATATTGTACAAAAATCACATTTCTTTAAACTACAAAATCTACTCAGCACAGTGCAAAGGCATACCATCGCAGGCACGTGGACCTGAGATCTATGGAAGGAAAGCCTGAACTCACGCCCACACTCACTGCTTCCACTGAGAGATGGCTGGACACCATGCCAACTCATACTGTTCAGACACCTCTCTTCTTGTTTGCTAGGCACATGCATGTGAAACTGCATGACTTAAACATGTATATCATGGCTTCCTCTTTTAGTACCACCTGAGTAGAAGTACCATCCACTCCCAATTTGTACAGAAATATACTGATGAATTTTGTAATAAGAAAATTGGGAGGTTGAATCACTGGGAATATGCTTTGAGAAAATCCCCAGTTACCCCTCGCCTGGACTGAGTAGAGTCCCAAGCAACCATCTCACTCTGATGTAGGAGTGCTTTGAAAAATAGACCAGGAAATATTAGCTTGTATAAATCATCAGAGGATGAAGACTAGGTCTCTTTCGTCTATGCATGTACGATAGATGCTTGTATCCCTCTGACTCGCAGTAAATGCTTGGTGGGTTGAAATAGCCATTGCTTCTACAAACATGTCCAGTGATGCTCGGGTACCCATGTAGCAGAATAGGAGACCTGGCAAGCATTATCTATTCTGGCCATCCCTTCCCATCACCTTTTTCACTCTTGGTAATGAGTGATCCCTGAATGTGTCTGTGGACAGGGAGCTCACTGATTCTTGAATCTTGGATGGCTCTGACTGCTAGGAATTTCATCATGGGGCCTGGAATCCAGAAGTCCTTCAGGGGAGGAAAGCATTTTTTGGTATTGGGCTTGGCTCTTCTCATAGAGGTATTTCCTGGGTAATCTTCAACTATATATGTCCCTGCTATGACAGGCCTTCTTGCTCTTCCTATACCTTCAAGCCATTGTCTGAGACTCTACCCCATCAAAGCAGTATAGGCCTTCCTAATAGTCTCATGAACCAAGGTCTGGGGGCCTCGTCCCCATTTGGAATCTAGGGATAAATTCTAGGTAATCCCATAATTATGGAGGTCAACAGATACCAGTTTGCACCAGGACTTCAATAGATGGAGGGTCTTGCTGGGTCTACACCAAAGCAGAGAGGTCACTTGTGGACTTTTTCTCATGAGGGAAAGGTCCAGAATGAATCATCTCCTTTAGTGTATATCACAAGCCCCTTCGTGGTTGGGCTGCCCACCTTCTCCAGACCTTGAGTTTCCCACTCCCAACAGATATCATGCCTTAATGTGTTTCTATATCCTTTGTCCAGCATCATGCTTGGGATGGTGGGTAGTCAACAAATATTTACTCAATGAACAGTGAGTCATGTGGCCTCCAAGTCACTCTTTAGTGGCCTTATTTTGCTGTCTCTGACCAGTTTGCTCTCTTTGCAGATAAGCAGTACTTACAGGATTAGAAGCATGGTGTTGCTCACCATTCTGGGCCAAAATGCCAGGGCAATACCCAAAGTTCAATATGTCCAAAGAAGAAGAAGAGAAGGGAGAGAAAGAGGAAGGGAAAAGAAAGAGGACAAAGAATAGCTAAAAGGACACAGAAAGAAATGGACACATGCACTTCAATCTCAACCAAACTATCTGAACTTTCCAGGCAGTGAAAATCAAGGATGACTGTGGACCCCTGGCCCAAAAGGAGAAAAGCTCTAGCAAGTCAGCATGGGCTCTGGGTGAGAAAGATTCCTATAGAAAGCCCAGGTGAAAGTCCAAGTATTGGAAGAGACAATATGGCTGTAAAGACTTAGACCCAGTCTGAAATCTTTCAGCAGTGGCTTCAGCCAAGTAGCTACAAGAAGGGCCCTCAGAGATACAAAATCTAAGAAAAATAGTCCTGGCATCTAATTACAACAGTGCAGTTTGCTGCTTTTATCTGTAATTGGACTGTATAGTCTTTCATTCTAATTTACTTTACATCTAAACTGTGATAATCAAGACAAGCAGAACAGAATGGTCTCTAACTGGCTATCCTACTGACACCCGTTAATGCCTAATTATAACAACTAAATTAAAGATGCGACTGTAAAGAGGTGGAATATCAGCTTGAAGCATTTAATTCTGTAGAAAGAAGTAGAGATTTTAAATCCTAAGGAAGAAAATCAATATTATGCCTCATTATATTGGTATTGCTAAACAGATTAATGAAATTAAGTATTTTGTTGTGTTGCTTTTCTTTTTCCCAATGTTATCTTGATGCAATGATGGTTTGTAATGAAGGACTACTGCAGGGGAGGAAGTCTAAATTGAGAGCCAATTTATACACCGAAATTGGGAGATAGCTAATCTCGTTTATAGAGCAAAGGCTTTCTTTTGATATGTTGGGTTCTTAGATAGGTATCCTGGGTCTGGACTTTTGCATTCTTGTAAAACAAAATTAAATTCAACTCAAAGCTATGGAAAAGTGCTGTCTTTACCTCTTCTTCTGGCCAAATATGTCGAGGACAGCCTTGAAATTTGCCAGAGTTGACAAACACTCTGGATTGGGAAGAAGTTCCTTGAAGCTTTGCATACCAGTGGCCCCCCAGTCCATTCCAGGTTGAGAATGTCCACTGATGAAAATACAGAATGTAAAGGACAGAAGTAAGCTGGCCAGTTAAGTGGAGGTTTTGCGAGGTCCCAGAGCCATTCCATTGGTTAGAAGCTCAGAGGAGAAGCTTTGTTTAGAAGCCCCTAAGTTTGCAAGAAAACTTGGAAGAAGGACCAAAGTTTACAAAGGGAAGGTCTGTTCCTGGAATGGACAAGGCAGCACACAGCCCCCTGCCAACACAGCAGCAGCATGCGTCCCCCGCCCCAACCTGCCCCATGAAACTCCAGATTTATTTATTTACCTATTTATTTATTTATGCAATTGTCCGTCATGATCTCTAAGCTTCTTTACTCAAAAGTGATACAGGACTTAAAACCTAAAAAAAGCAGCAAATGCTGACTTTGTGAGTCACCATGTATCATGCCCCCTGAGTCCCCATAATGGAGATGCCCAAACGCAGATCTTGGAAGAAAAGAAAAACCATGTAAGACAGATTGACCATATGGAGGAATCTCTACAAATCATTTAGAATTGGATTCACTGGTCAATGAGTGGACAGTTCTAGGACTGCGGTGTATAGGACTGTGCTGGGGGTGGAGACACCAAAATTGACCAGACCCAGGCCCTGTCTAGTTGGAGCTTGTCATTTATGAATGTCCTGGGCACTCAGAGCCAAGAAGCCCAGCAGACACGCAAAGGGGAGCACCAAGGAACACAGCCAGGAGCACACAGAGCCAGGGTCCCAAGGGAGGAGGAAAATACAGCTTCAGTGAACTTCTTCAGAAATTCCAAATCATAAAATAAGAAAGAAGACGTTTCCATTTCAACTGACTTTTAAATTGTTGCTTTAGAAAACAGGATTTTATTTTGAATTTTAGGCATATCTTTTCAGATTCCTGAGATCTTTTTTACCTAAGTCTCTTAAGCACAAGGCAACAACACGAAGACTGGGGTGAGGATGACCTGGAGGCAGGGCAAGTGGGCTGAGCCATCATCGCAGGCCAGGGAGAAGTCCCCAGGCCTCTGGGAGGGGACAGCGTAGTTCCAGATCCTGTGGGGCCAGACATAGCCTTGATTGTCCTCGTGCTACTGGGGCTTGGGAAGCGAGCAGCGCTGTAACCTCCCACCAGGCCTGCCTCTCAGCTGCACAAACAAAGCCAAATAAAAACTGCTGGCGGCCGCTTGTCCCACTGCGACAGATGTGGTGCCTCTGCACCATCTTGTCTGTTCTTAAGGGTTTTATTTTTTTATTTTTTTATTGCAAACAGACAGATGTAGCTTGTCCCTTCCATCCTGTTTACGGTGCTGCAGGAACACCTGTGGAAGAACGGGTCCCTGCAGAAATCCTTGACTTCTGTTCAGATGGCTTGAGACTAAGCCAGCCGGCTCAGCAACGCTGTCTACTAATAATTCCAGGCTCTTCTGCAGGCATTTGCTTTAGGCCAGAGAAATCTGAACACCCACAGGATAATCCTAATCTATGTGCATGTGATGTTTACGACGTGTATATTGTGTGTGATACAACATGTGCAATGCATGTGATACAATGTGTACATTGCACTTGATGTTTACAATGTGTACAATTCATTTTAACATATACTGAGCACCTACTATGTGCTGCTTGGATATGAGGTTTGTAAATATTTTCTCCCAATCTTGTAGCTTGTCTTTTCTTCTTTTCATCTTCATCTGGACTTTCACAGAGGAAAAGTTTTTAATTCTGATGGGATCCCATTTATCCATTTTTTCTTTTATAGATTGTGCTTCTAAGATCCCAAAGACTTTTCCCATTTTTTCCCTAAAAATCAATTTATCCATTTTTTCCTTGATAGATTATGCTGCTACATCCCCAAAATTTTTCCCATTTTTTCCCCTAAAAGTTTATGTTTCACAGCTAATCCATGATCAATTTTGAGTTACTTTTTGAATAAGGTGTGAAGTTTAGATTGAGGCTTTTTTTTTTTTTTTCTATCTATCAATGTTCAATTCATCTAGCACCTTTTCTTCTAAAGGTTATCCTTCCTTCATTGAATTGTTTATAAGCCTTTGTAAAATATATGAAACAGTTCACAGATTTTTGTGCCATCTTTTTACAAGGATGTATCACTGTATCATTCAAAACATGTATTACATGTAATGCCAAAGTGAGCACTACTTATACCTCCTGACTAATCAATTCCACTCATGGAAATTCATTTCTGAAGATGAAGGTATATGGCCAAGGCTTTTTCATGCAGCATTATTTATAACAGCAAACAAAATGAGGAAGGTTGTGAATGTCCAAGAATAGTAGATAGGGAAAATGGGTTAGTTATCTATTGCTGTGTAACAAATGGCTCCAAAGCTTAGAGACTTAAATTAGCGACATTTATTATCTCATGCTATATATCATATCTGAAAGTGACTTAACTGAGTTCTCTAAATGAGGGTCTCTCACAAGGTTGCTTCTAGGGGGCAAGTAAGACTGCAGTAATATCTGAAGTCTCTACTTGGGGAAGGATCTGTTTCTAAGCTCACTCATGTGGTCGATGGCAGGATCCTCTCCTCACAAGTTCATAGATTGAGGGTCTCAGTTCCTTCCTGACCATGTATGAAAGCCTGGCCTTAGTTTCTTGCCACGTGGACCCATTGCAGCTGGCTTCATCATAACAAGCAAAGCAGAGAGAACAAGAGAAAGCCTCAACAAGAAAATGCTAGAAGTCATGTGGAACCTAATCATGGAGGTGACTTCTAATTAATTATTGTGTATTTTACTTGTTAGAAACAAGTCTCTAGGTTCAGCCCACACTCAAGGGAATGGAATTATACAAGAATGTAAATACCAGGAGAAAAAGATCTTTGGGAGTTATTTTAGTTTGTTGGGCTGCTGAAAACAATATACCATGAAATGGGTTGGCTTTTAACAATGGAAATTTATTAGCTTACAAGCCTACAGTTTGAAGGCTGTGAAAATGTCCAAATCAAGGCATCATCAAGGTAATGCTTTTTCCTGAAGATGGGCTCCTGGCAATCCTGAACTCCTCTGTCACATGGCAAGACACATGGTAGCATCTTCTGAGTTTCATTGCTTTCCACTTCTTGCTTCCATGGCTTTCTTTCTCCCTGTATTTATCCCATTTATAAAAGACTCTAGGAAGAAGATTAAGACCCACCCTGAGTCACAACTTAACTGAAGTAAACTTTTGGAAATCTGTTTACAATTGGTTTTCACTCATAAGAATGGATTGGCTTTAAGAACATGATTTTCTGGGGTACATACAGTTTCAAACCACCACAAGATCCATGTCAGAAGGTATCAACTACAATAAGCAAAGTATTACACATTCATAAAACTAAATGCTATGCACCCACTGACTGTTCTATAAGAATTCCATGGGGAATGGAGTCTCAGTGTCTTCTGACTCAATATCAAATATTCTAAAATACGTGCAACTCAAGGGCTAAAGAAAATGAGGAAAATATTGGGCAAATAAAAATATTTGAAGAAATAATGACTGAGAAGTTTCAAAGTTAAATTAGAAAAACAATAAATTCACAGATCCAAGGAGCTCATTGATTTTCCAGCAGAATAAAAACAAAGGAAATCATACCTACAGATATCACTTACTAATTTCCAGAATCCAATGATAAAGAAAAAAAAATTAAGACAAGCCAGAGGGGAAAAAAACTTAAATATAGGAAATCAAGGATAAGAATGATTAATTACCTCTCATTAGAAATATTATGAGCCAGAAGACAATGAAAGAAAATCTTTAAAACACTGAAGGAAAATTCTGTCAACCTAGAATTATATATCCAGTGAAAACACCCTTCAAAGTTAAAAGGAAAATAAAGACATTTTCAGATGAGCAAAACCAAGAGAATTATGGCCACATGACCTGTTATATAAGAAATATTAAAGAATGTTCTTCAAGCTGAAGGGAACTAATGCCAGGTAGAAAACCAAATCCACACAAAAGAACAAAGAGCCCTAGAAATAACAAATATGTGGGTGAACAGTTCCTCATTTCTTAATTCCCTTAAACAATGTTGGAATATTTCAAGAAAGAAAATAACATTATATTGTGGAATTTATAACATGTGCAGGTGTAAAATGTATGACACCAATAGCAGAAAAAATGGGAGGGGAAATTGAAGGAAGAATACTAATCTATTAAAAAATTACAAAGAGATACAGTCAAAAATGAAGAGGAGAGAAAATAGAATACTAAAAATTCTTAATTAATCCAAAATGGAAGAAAAGGAAAAATAAGCAAATAGAAAACATAGAATTATGGTGCACTTAAACCCAGCAGTGTCAATAATATTCCATATTATTAATGTTAGGCTAAATTTAAAAATAGCACCTATTGGCTGTCTATAAGGAGCACACTTTAAATATAAATGCGGATACAAGACAAAAGTAAAAGGAGTAAAAATGATATATCATGCAAACAGTAAGAATGAGAAAACATTATGCTGCATTATTTATTCTATTATAAAAATATTATAATATAATCAGACAAAGAATATTTCTGAAGATAAAATGGGACATACCATAATGGTAAAAAGTCAATTTATCAAGAACACATAGCAATCCTAAGTAAGTATGAATATAACATCAAAATTTCAAAATGGATGAAAGAAAAATTTATATAACTAGTGGGAGAAAGAAACAAATTTACCATTAGGTTTTCATTATCTTCTCTCAGTAGTTGATAGAACAAGTAGGCCAAAAATGTGTGTAAGGAAATGGAATATTTTAATATTATCATCTGATTTTATCTAATTTTATTATATAAAGCTCTATATCCAAAAAATTGAAATGCTTATTCATTGCAAGGGTACATGGTACATACAACAAGATAAAATGTGTATTGGGTAAGCAAAGAAGATTCAATAGATTTTATGGATTTAAATCATGCAGAGTATTTTCTCTGACTATAACAGAATTAAATGAGAAACTAAATTAAATTAAAATAGAAATTAACAAATATCAAACATATGTTTTTTTAAATCCACAATGTTTGCAAATTAAACAAAAATCTCCTAAATATCTTATGGGTCAAAGAAGAAATCACAATACAAATTATAAATATTTAAATTGGAATAATAATGAAAATACCATATTTCAAATTTTATGGGATGCAACCAAAGCAGCACTTGAGGCAATTTTATAGTTTTAATTGCTTATATTAGAAAAGGAAAAAGTTTAAAAATCAAAGAACTATTTTTCCAAATTAAAAGGCTAGGTAAACTAAACTAAAAGGAAATAGAAGGAAGGAAGTAATAAAGATATCAATGGAAATCAATAAAATATATTGTTTCTTTAAAATAATAAATAAAACTGATAAATACCTAGCAAGATTTATCAAAGATAGAAAATACAAAGTACCAATATTAGAAATAAAAGAGCAGACATTACTAGAAATCCTATGGACTTTAAAAAATACCATAGGGATATTATGCAACTAAATTTAAAAATTTGGATAAAATGGAAAAATTATTTGAAAAGCACAAATTATGAAAACACATCAGAGAAAAATAGAAATTCTGAGTAGTCCTATATCTGTTAAAGAAATTAAATTCATTATTAAAGACCTCCCACAAGAAAATTCCATAACCAGGTACTTCACTTGTAAGGTCTCTCAAGCAGTTAAAGGATAAATAATATCAACCTTTCACAAACTCTTTTAGAAAGTAGAAGGGTTAGGAACATTTCCCAACTCATGATATAAAGTCAACATAACCCTTATACTAAAACCAGGTAAGAATATCACAAGAAAACAACAGTTCAATCCCCAGTACTTCCTAAAAAATAAAAAAAGAAGGAACACTTCAGTTCCTCTCAGATGTCCAATTCAATTGTGACTAAAATGGCAATAAAATTATGTAAAAAAAAAAAAAAAAGATATTGTTAAGTAAATTTGGGGAAAACAAACACTAAAAGAAATATGTCAAATATGTTGAATGACTTACATTTAGAATATATAAAGAAATCCTTCAACCCAATAATAATAAGACAAACAAACTAATGCAATTGGGCAAAAGATTTGAACAGACACTCCACAAAGAAAGATAAATGAGTGACCAGTATACAAAGGAAAAAGTGCTCAACATCATTAGTCATTGGAAATGCACACTATAACCCCAATGAAATACCATTACACACTTTAGAATGACACAAATTAAAAAGAATGATCACACCAAATGTTGAAGACATGAAGCATGTGGAAATCTCATACACTGCTAGTGAGAAAGTAAAATCCCCATATCCCATAAGTCCACTCCTTGGTATGCACCTAAGAGAAATAAAAATATATATCCACAAAAAGACTTGCACAATGGATATACAAACTGTGGTATATACATACAATGAAATATTATCCCACTGTACAAAAGAAATGAAGGTCTGACATGCTATGAAATGGATAGACCTTGAAAACATCATGTTGACTGAAATAAGCCAGATGCAGAAGAACAATACTGTATGATCACACTCACATAACATAATTAGAATATGCAAATTAATAAAGTTGGAGAAACTAGAACACAAGTTACCAGGGACAAGGAAGCAGTGGGGAAGGGGAGTTAATGCTTAGTTGGTATGGAGTTTCTATTTGGGGTGTTAGAAAAGTTTTGGTAATGGATGGTGATGATAGTAGCATAACACTGTGAATGTAATTAACAACACAGAATTGTATATTTGAAAGCGGTTAAAGTGAAAAAGTTTCAGTTGGTTAGATGCTTCCAGAATAAATATTTTTAAAAACTATAGGACTGTACAACATAAACAGTGAACTCTATATAGATTGTGGACTATAATTAAGAGTATAATTATTATAATATTGTTTCTTCAATTGTAACAAAGATACCACATTAATACAAAGTGTTAATGATAGGGAAAACTGCATGTGTGTGGTGGGTATATGGGACCTCTGTACTTTCTGCATGATTTTTTTGTAAACCTACAACTTCTTTAATTAAAAAAAGCAATGTCATGGTATCAAATGAAAAAAAGGACTTGCATAAGCATATTCATAGCAGCAAAAACCTAGAAACAACCATAATATCCATCACATCCTTGTATCCATAAATCCAAACATCCGCAAATAAATTATGGTATTTTCTTACAGTGACATATTACTCAAAATAAACTACTAATACATGAAACAGTATGAAAGAATCTCATAAAACATCATTCTGAAAATGGATGAGAGAAAACTGTCACTCTTTCTCCTTGCCTTCATATTTTATTCCATTTTCCTTTTATATCAATTCTATAAACATAATATAATTAACATGGTATATTTAAGAATTTATTTCTCAAAAAAAAATAGCATACTGAAGGTTCTCTGAAATTTACCTGACATGAACATAAATTTTAAATGGGTGATAAAAAAAAAAAAAAACCTCCAGTCAACCAGGATGGCTGCGTAAGATTCTCCAGGATGTTGTTCCCCATAGACTCACTGAACAACTAGCAAAAACTGGCAAAACCATCTTCCTCAAAATTTAAAACAGTTAAAGGGTTACAGTAACTGGGCAAGAACAAAATTAAGATAATGTCACTTTAAAAATGTTAGGAGAAGCTCCTGGTGCCCTTGTTGGCTTCTACCTCACCTCCTCTTTTGAGGGATTTGGAGCCACCTGCCCTCTTGATAGGAAGCCTAAACTCTGAAGGAAAGTATCAGTCAATGCAGAGCCAATTTGCAAACATTGTGAAAGGTACTTCTTTACATTGGTTTGTTTTTGTTAGCTCCTGGCACTTAACAAAATCTCTGACACATCACTAGCAGAATGCAAGCTTAAGGAATAGGCACCTTAGTGACTAAATCCCTACATTCACACTTTAAAATATTAAAATGTACAGTGTGCAAAAAATGTTACAAGAAAAACAAAGAAACAGAGGGTGATGGTATACTCAAAGCAATAAGATAAAGATTCAGACACCATCAAAGAAGAAGGCCAGACTTTGGAAAAACCAGACAAGGACTTTACAGAAATGATCCTCAATATGATCAAGAAGATGAAGGAAAACACAGAAAAAGAACAAAATTATGTCAGAGAAACAGTGGGCGAACAATATAAGAATTTCAATAAAGATATAGAATGTTTAAAAAGGAACCAAATGGAAATTTTGTAGTTGAAGACCACAACAACTAAAAGGAAAAATTTCCTAAAGAGTTTCAACTGCATATTAGAGATGGCAGAAGAAAGAAGCAGTGAACTAGAAGACAAGACAATTGAAATTATTCAGGCTGAGAAGCAGAAAGAAAAAAAAGAATGAAAAAGATTAGAGTTCCTAAGACCTATGGGACACCATAAAATATAACAATATACATATTTTGGAATTCTCAGAAGGAGACAAAAGAGAGAAAATGGCAGAAAGAATGTTCAAAGAAATAATGGCAGAAAACTCCCCAAATTTAATGAAAGACATAAATATGCACCTTCAAGAATACCAAAGAGTCACAAACAAGATAAGCCCAAAGAGACTATACCCAGACACATAGTAGCTAAACTGCTGAATGTCAAGGACAAGGACAGGGTTTTGGAAGCTGAAAGAGAAAAGCAACATGCCATGTACAAAGGAGTCCCAGTAAAGATTAAGTACCAATTTATGGAGGCAAGAAGGCACTGAGATGAATTACTTAAAGTGCTGAAAGAAAGAAAGAAAAAAAAACCAAAGGAAAAAAAAAACACAATTGCCAACCAAGAATTTTATTTGGCGGGACTATTTTAAGTCAGGCTAGTGGTGACAAACTCCCTCAGCTTTGTTTTTCTGGTAATGTATTAATGTCCCCCTCATTTTTGAAAGACAAAGCTGAATGGAGTCCTTAAGACTGAAAGGAAAGGATAGGACACTAGAAAGTGGATCAAGTGTCATAAAGAAATAAAGACTCCAGTAAAGGAAACCATATGGGTAATTATAAATTTTAGTTGCTATTGGTTTATATTTTTTGGGTATGTGAATCCACTTCTTACTTATTTCATGTGCTAAAATGCAAATACATAAAAAGGAATGATAAATCTATGGGTTTTGACATGCAATGTATAAAGATATAATCTATAAAATGTACAACAAGTAGGTGGGGGGATGGAGGAACAGTGTGTGTGTATGCTATAAGTTAAATTGATATCAAATCAAATGTGTTTATTATAGATATAAAATGTTAAATTTAAGCCCCATGGTAACAAAGAAAGTATCTGAAAAACATATACAAAAAGAAATGAAAAGGAACTCTAAATGGTTCAATTCAAAAAATAAAGTAAGTATGAAAATATTAGTGGAAGAATTGATGGACAAAAAAAATCTATAAAGACCCAACAACAAATTGGGTAAAGAAAGCCCAGCATTATCAGTAGTTACTCTAAATATAAATGTATTAAAGTCTCCAGTCAAAAAGAGAGATTGGCAGAATGGATAAAAAGCATGACCCAACTTTATGCTGTTTGTAAGAGACTCACCTTAAATTGAAAGTGAAAGGATAGAAAAACTACACCATGTAATTAGTAAGCCAGAGAGAGCTAAGGTGGTTACACTAATATCAGATAAAATAGACTTGTAAGTCAAAAACTGTTAAAAGAGACAAAGTCACTATATACTGATAAAGGGATCAACTCAACCATTAGACATAGCAATTATAAATATATATATACCTAACAGCAGATCCCCAAAACATATGAAGCAAATATTGACAGATTTGAAGGGAGAAATAGACAGTTTTACATTAATAGTAGGAGACTCCAATATACGACTTCTAATAATGGATAGAACATCTAGACAGAAGATCCATAGTGAAATAGAAGACATTAATGATATAAGCCAATTAGACATAACAAATTGTAATGGTTTGAAGCTGTATGGACCCCAGAAAAGTTAATTCTTAAAGTTAATCCATTCCTGAGGGAAAGGATCCAGGATCTTTTGGTGAGTAGGATCTTGGGTTAAGATGTGATGCACTTCATTCAGGATGGATCTTATTCCCCTTATTGAAGTCCTTTGTAAGAGAATGAAATTCAGACAAAAAGAGAGAATGCCACAGAAACAAGTAGCTGGAAGCAATGGAACTCAAGAGAAGGGAGAGACCAGAAGATACCATCTTTTGCCTTGCCATGGAACAGAGGAGTCAAGGATTGCTGGCAGCTGGTCTTTAGGAAGAGGTGTCATCTTGATAATGTCTTGATTTCATGGCATCATAGCTGTAATCTTGTAAGCTAATAAATTTTCATTGTAAAAGCCAACCCATATCTCATATATTGCTTTCAGCAGCCTAGCAAATGATAACAAAGATATATATAAAGCACTTCACCCAATAGCATCAGAATCCACATCCTTCTCTAGCACACATGGATCATTCCCCAGGATAGACCATATATTAAGTCACAAAACAGACCTCAATAAATTCAAAAATATTGAAATCATTCTATGTATCTTCTCTGACCACAATGGATATCAATATCAGAGGGATATCTGGAAAATTCACAAATATGTGGAAATTAAACAAGGTACTCTTAAACAACCAATGGGTCAAAGAAGAAATAACAAGGGAAATTAAGAAATATCTTGAGATAAATGAAGATGAAAACACACCATTCCAAAACTTATAGGACGCAGCACAGGTAGTGCTGAGAGGGAAATTTATAACTCTAAATGCATACATTAAAAAAGAAGAAAGAACTCAAATCAGAGACCTAACCTCACAACTTCAGGGCCTAGAGAAAGAACAGTGTATTAAACCCAAAATAAACAGAAAAAAGGAAATTAAAAAAAAAAACAAAAACACAGAGATAAATGGAATAGAGAATGAAAACAATAGAAAAAATCAATGAAAACTAAAAGTCGATTCTTTGAAAAGATCAGTAAAATGAACAAAACTTTAGCTAGATTGACAAAGATTTAAAGAGAGGACACAAATAAATAAAAGAAGAAATGAAAAGGGGGTCATTGCTACTGACTCCCTAGTAATAAAAGGATTATAAGAATATACAATGAACACCAAAAAAAGGTAGATGACCTAGATGAAATGAACAAATAACTAGAAACACACAAACTACCTACACTGACTCTAGAAGAAATAGATCTCAGCATACAAATAACAAGCAAAGAGATTTAATCAGTACTCCAAAACCTCCAAACAAAGCAAAGCCCAGGACCAAATGGCTTCACTAGTGAATTTTACTAACCACTCCAAGAAAAATTATTATCGAGGCAAGATGGCGTTGGTTTAAGTGGACACTCACCATCTCTGTTGCAAAAGATGGCTGACTGGGGATAGGATCCTGCCTGAGTGAGCTGTTCTGGGAGCCCACGGAGTGGGAGCCTTTGGGGCATCGATCTGGAGGGAGCTGGACAGGGAGATAGATTGCTCAAGATAAAACCGTGAGTTTTTAGCCCAGTGGCTGGAAATCGGGGATGGCTAAACCCCACCCTCAGGGCAAAGGGCCAGGGTGAGCCCCAACTCCAGCCAGCCACCCAGTGAGAGGGAGTATTCTCCGAGAGTGGGAGGGTTCTGGCAAGGGGTGGAGAGGGGATTCCTTTCTGTGGGTTTGGTTGCCTGGACCCCCTTTGAGCTTTGGGGAGCACACCAGCTGGCTCAAGGTAGCACCAGGCAGAGGGAGAGGCAAATCTGCTGAGGAAGCTTGATTTACCTAACGGCCCTGAGATACAGATGCTTGTCCTGAGAGAGGGCAGAGTCAGCTGGTTTAATAGTTCCGAGCTGAGGACTATCAGAAGGGAGTCAGGCAGTGGGAAGTGCTTAATAAGTTTCCAAGAGCCTATTTAGGGTCCCCAGGAGGAGGGGGAGGATCTAGAAGAAGGTTGAGAATCATTTCTGTGTTGTCAACTCAGTCATCAGGGTCCCACTTGAATTTCAAAAGGGAACTCAACCTGACCAGGAGATGGGAGGGGCTATTTACTCACACATCCTGCTGAATCCTGCTGCTCTAGGAGAGTCAAACCTGCCCCAGGGAAAGTGACTAAATAGCTTTCTGAAGAGCTTACCCAATTAGAAATGTAGCTCAGTGGAGGAGTTTCCACCTTGAATATACAAGGTCATTCCCTGCTCCTCTAAGACTAGCAATCCACCAGGATATCTAACATCCAGCTGATACTCTAGGACAGGGAAAACATATTTTTGTACTAGCTTTTTCTGGGCCCCTTATTTTTCCAAAAAAAAGGGGGGGTTTACTTTAAAATATATATATTTAACATAGTTTATTTGGCAAAACCCACTTCAAAACCTGCATAGAGAAGCCTGCAGGGTAACTGATGAACACAGGCAGCCTGAGAAGTTCCACAAGGGCCCAAGAAGGGACAATTTTTCTTTAGCTTTGTTTGACTGCTTGCTTGTGTGTTTTTGTTTGTTTCTTTCTTTCTTGTTTCTCTTTCCTCTACCCCCCCCCCTTTTAAATCACATGCTGCTAGCTTGTTTCTACTTTTCTGTGCTTCTTTTTTCTTGATTTCCCATTTTCTGTGTATACTGATTTTGTCAACCAAGCCTATCTCTTTTCCTTCCTTCATCTTTCAATCTTCTGCTTTCTATTGTGGTTCTTACATTCCACCTTTCTTCATTTAGTCCTCAGCTTTTCTGGTTTCAATTTCTGTCTTGTTTATTCTGTTTTCTTTTTTTAACTAACTTTTTTCTTTCTGTCCTTTCTGTTCTCTTTCTCCCTCTCCTCATCATTCTGGCCTTTTAAGTCATTCTATATATTTTTCTCTATTCAGCTTCCCATTTCTTTGGAGGTACTCCACTTTTTTATTTCTATTACTCTACACTGCTTACATGAGTTAAATATTCATTTTATGAAGTCTTATGCGGCCCCTCTTCTAACTTTTATTATTTTTATTACTATTATCCTTTTTCTATTCTTACCACTTTCACTTTCTCTGACCCTAATTTTTTCCTTCAAGGGAACACAGAAAACAGCAAGGAAATAGAACAAGAAGAAAAAGTGTCAAACAGAAAACTTACACACACAAAACCAGCAACTAAATAAAACCCTAGAGCTGAAAGAGAAGCTAATCAACTGAATAAACCCATCAAGATAAAAAGATGACCAGAGGGCAACAAAAAATTCCAAACCATACTAAGAAACAGGAAGACATGGACCAGTCCAATGAACAAACTAAAAACCAAGAAGAGATGCAGAACATCGAACAACTAATCAAAGCTGTCCAAAGAAATATCATGGACCAACTTAAAGAAGTGAAAGAAGAGATTAAGGATATGAAGAAGAAACTGGGAGAACATACTGAAAAAATTGTAAACATACATAAAAAAATAACAGATATGATGGTGATGAATGGCACAATTCAAGAAATCAAAAAGACACTGGAATCACATAACAGTAGATTTGAACAGGCAGAAGAAAGTATTAATGATGTGGAAGACATTGCATCTGAAATCAAACAGATAGGTAAAAAGATGGAAAAAATCCAGCAGGGACTTAGGGATTTAAACAACAACACAAAACACACAAATATACACATTATAGGCATCCCAGAGGGAGAAGAGAAGGGAAAGGGAACAGGAGTGTTGAAGGAAATAATGGCTGAAAACTTCCCAACCCTATTGAAGGAGATGGACATACATGTCCGGAAGCACAGCGCACCCCAAACAGTATAAATCCCAACAGGCTTATTCCAAGATGTATACTTGTCAAAATGTCCAATGGCCAAGACAACGAGAAAATACTCAAGGCAGCAAGAGAAAAGAGAGCCATCAAGTACAAGGGAAGCTCAATAAGATTAAGTGCTGATTTCTCATCTGAACCCATGGAGTCAAGGTACTAAAAAGAAAAAAAACTTCGAGCCAAGAATTCTCTATCTAACAAAGCTGGCATTCAAAAATGATGGAGAGTTCAAAACATTCACAGATAAACAGAAATTAAGAGAAAATGGCAATAAGAAGCCTGCCCTTCAAGAAGTACTAAAGGAAGTTCTGCAGGTTGAAAGGAAAAAAAACAGGAGAGAGAGAGTTGGAGGAGAGTGTAAGAAAACTAAAAAGACAAAAAGAGAAATAAAAACAACATATTACATACATAAACCCAAAGAAAATATGACAGATGTAAGAAATTCCTTGGGAGTAATGACATTGAATGTTAATGGATTAAACTCACCAGTAAAGAGACACAGATTGGCAGAATGGATAAAGAAATATGACCCATCTATACGTTGTGTACAAGAAACCCACCTTAGGCCCAGGGATTTAAGGAGGCTGAAAGTGAATGGCTGGAAAACAGTTTTACAAGCCAACAATAACCAAAAAAGGGCAGGAGTAGCTATACTAATATTGGACAAAATAGGCTTTAAATGCAAAACCATTGTAAGAGACAAAGACGGGCACTATATATTAGTCAAAGGGGTACTCTTTCAAGAAGAAAGAACAATCATAAACATTTATGCACCTAATCAGGGTGCCTCAAAATGAGGTAAACACTGGAAAGACTAAGGGGAGAAACAGATGCTTCTACAATTACAGTGGGGGACTTTAATACAGCATTATCACCATTAGACAGAACATCTTGGCAGAGAATCAATAAAGAAATAAAGACCTTGAATTATTATTCATTAGAGGATCTGGACCTAATAGACATATACAGAACGGTGCACCCAAGTACAGCGGGATATACATTCTTCTCAAGTGCACATGGATCATACTACAAGATAGAGCACATGCTAGGCCAAAGGCAACTCTCAATGAATTCAGAAAGATTGGGATTATACAAAATAATTTCTCTGACCACAGTGGAATGAAAGTAAATTCAGTAAGGGCCAGAGAACCAGATTAGGTACAAAGATATGGAAGTTAAACAACACACTACTAGACAAACAGTGGTCCAAGGAGGAAATCACAAAAGAAATCAATAACTACCTTGAAATGAATGAAAATGACAACACAACACATCAAAACCTATGGGATGCAACAAAAGCTGTACTGAGAGGGAAGTTCATAGCCATAAATGCATATATCAAAAAAGAAAGAGCTAAAATTGAAGACATAACTGCATACTTGGAGGAATTAGAAAAGCAACAACAAACTAACCACAAAGGAAGTAGAAAGAAGGAAATAACAAAGATTAGAGCAGAACTAAATGAAATAGAAAATAAGAAAGCACTAGAAAATATAAACAAAACCAAAAGCTCGTTCTTTGAGAAGATCAATAAAATTGACAAACCCTTAGCCAGACTAACAAAGAAGAAAAGAGAGCAGATGCAAATACACAAAATAAGAAATGAGGAAGGGTGTCTCACCACTGACTCCACAGAAATAAAGAGTATCATAAGAGGATACTTTGAAAAATTATATGCCAACAAGAATGATAATTTAGAGGAAATAGACAAATTCCTAGACATTCACAAGCAGCCTACAATGATGAAAGAAGAAATTGATGAACTAACAGTCCAATTAGAAGTAAAGAGATAGACTCAGTCATCAAAAACCTCCCAACTAAGAAGAGCCCAGGACCAGATGACTTCACAGGTGAATTCTATCAAACATTCCAGAAAGAACTAACACCAATCCTGCTTAAGCTCTTCCAAAAAATAGAAGTAGAAGGAACATTGCCTAACTATTCTATGATGCCAACATTACCCAAATACCAAAACCAAACAAAGATGCCACAAGAAAGGAAAATTACAGATCAATATCTTTAATGAACCTAGATGCTAAAATCCTCAAAAAAATTACTTGCTAAACACATTCAACAACATATCAAAAGAATTATACACCATGACCAAGTGGGTTTCATTCTGGGTATGCAAGGATGGTTCAACATTAAAAAATCAATCAATGTAATATACCACATAAACAGATTGAAAAAAAATCATATGATCATCTCTACAGATGCAGAAAAAGCATTCAACAAAATACAGCACCCTTTCCTGATAAAAACACTGCAAAAGCTAGGAATAGAAGGAAACTATCTGAACATGATAAAGGGTATATATGAAAAACCCACAGATAACATCATCTTCAATGGTGAAATCCTAAAAGCTTTCCCTCTAAGATCAGGAACAAGACAAGGAAATCTCAAAATCACCACTCCTATTTAGCATTGTCTTAGAAGTACTTGATCGAGCACTGAGGCAAGAATAAGATGTAAAAGGCATCCAAATTGGAAAGGAAGAAGTAAAAATTTCACTATTTGCAGACAACATGATCCTATACATAGAAAGCACTGAGAAATCTACAACAAAGCTTCTAGAACTTATAAATGAGTTCAGTAAAGTCACAGGCTATAAGATCAATGCTCAAAATTCAGTTGCATTTCTGTACACCAATAATGAGCAATCTGAGGAGGAAATCAAGAAAAAAATACCATTTACAACAGTAACTAAAAGAATCAAATACCTAGGGAAAATTTTAACTAAAGATGTAAAGGACTTACATACAGAAAACTACACAATACTGTTAAAAGAAATTAAAGAAGACATAAATAAATGGAAGAATATTCCCTGTTCATGGATAGGAAGACTAAACATCATTACAACGTCTATCCTACCCAAACTAATCTACAGGTTTAATGCAATCCCAATAAAAATCAACACAGCATTTTTTGAGGAATTGGAAAAACTAACTACAAAATTTATTTGGAAAGATAAGAGGCCCCAAATCGCCAAGGACATATTGAAAAAGAAAAATGAAATTGGAGGTATCACACTACCTGACTTTAAAACATACTACTCTTCAACAAACAGTGCTTGGAGAACTGGATATCCATATCCAAAAGAATGAAAGAGCAACACCATCTCACACCTTATAAAAAAATCAACTCAAGATGGGTCAAAGATCTAAATATAAGAACCAAGACCATAAAGACCTTGGAAGATAATGTAGGGAAGCATCTACAGGACCTTATAATAGGAAATGGTTTCAAGAACGTCACACCCAAAGCACGAGCAGCAAAAGAACAAATAGATAAATGGGATCTCCTCAAAATTAAAAACTTTTGCACCTCAAAGAACGTTATCAGGAAAGTAAAAAGGGAGCCTACCCAATGGAAGAAAAAATTTGGCAACCATATATCTGATAGGAGACTAATATCCTGCATATATAAAGAAATCCTACACCCTGAACATAAAAAGACAAACAACCCATTTAAAAAAATGGACAAGTGACCTGAAAAGACACTTCTCCAAGGAAGAAATACAAATGACTAAAAAGCACAAGAAAAGATGTTCAACATCATTAGCTATTAGGGAAATGCAAATTTCCCTAATAGCTGATGAGATACCATCTTACACAACATTAGAATAGTGTCTATTAAAAAACAGTGGACTATAAATGTTGGAGAGGATGTGGAGGAATGAGAACATTCATCCACTGCTGGTGGGAATGTAGATTGGTCCAGCCATTGTGGAGGACAGTTTGGCGGTTCCTCAAAAAACTAACTATAGAACTTCCGTATGATCCAGCAATTCCACTGCTGAGGATATACCCAAAAGAATTGAAAGCAGACACAAAGAGATATATGCACACCAATGTTCATAGCAGCGTTATTCACTATTGCCAAAAACTGGAATCAACCCAGGAGCCCATCAACAGATGAATGGGTAAATAAAATGTGGTGCATACATACTCAGCTGTAAGAAGGAATAAAGTGCTAACACATGGGATAACATGGATGAATCTTGAGGACCTTATGTTGAGTGAAGCAAGCCAGGCATTGATGAACAATACATGACCTCACTGATATGAATTAAAGAAATTGAGCAGTCTCAGAGAGCTATTGTCTGGAAGATAGGTTTACAAGAAATAGAAAGAGAGGAGAAGGTTTTGAGCCATCACCCATATGGATGTAACCTATGGTAAGGTGAAAGAGTGTAGTTGCATATTGAAGGGATAGGACAGGAGGGTAGTGATATTATTGGGTTGGGTGGTGCAGGGTTGACAGGTGGGTAGATTGGGAAGGGTGGGATAGAAGGTCCAGGGTACTGGGGAGAGGATTGGGAGAGGGGAGAGGTGAACACTGGGGATTTGTGGGTATGTGATTGAAAGTACAAAGTTGGGAATGCTCTTGTGGCAATATGACAGGGAAGCATTGCAGTTTTGGGGTGTTGGATGGGGGGGGGCATTCAGGATGGGGTGCACCTGGAGCGGACTTCTGGGGAGTGTGTGAGTGATCATTCTGTCGTGATGTGTTGTGTCAGTGGGTGGAGACCCACATAATGAGCAGGAGGGAGTGGGACTCCCATCCTCAGGAGGACCGATTTGTTCAGAAGTGGAAAGGTGGGAGTCTCTTTTTTTTTTCCAAAGTTTATACAAATTTTAATATTTTTGATAATTTAACAAATTACTCTACAGAAAGCTTTTACCATTTTAAACACCTAAGGACAGTTCATTTCTCTCTACCAGCAGTTCACAAACATTTTGGTTTCAGATCCTTTTATTTATTTATTTATTTATTTTTTGCATTTAGCGTTATTAATATCTTTTCTTTTTTTTTAATTAATTTATTTTTTATTGTGGGTAAAAATCAAAATTTTCACAATACATACCAATATTTGTAAAATGATATATAAACATATATGCATATATGTGGATTTGCTTACAAAAATGTTATTTATATATATATAAATATATTTTAAGAGGTGCTTAGATTACCTAAAATATTACACAGAACCCACCGGGATTCCCATGTTGCCCACCTCCCACACCTCCCACCACATCCCACACAAACATCTCCCATAAGTGTGGCTCACCACCCTCAATGGACTTACACATCCTGGGGCCTTGCCACCAACCATAGACCACAGTTCACATCGTAGACCGCACTCTCTCCCACACAGTTCTGAGTGGTGTGTGCTGATTTTAAATGGCCTACATCCATTGCCATAACAGTACTCAGGACAACCTCCAAATCCTAAAGAAGCCCCTGTATTTCAACTGCACATCCTCTCCCTTCCCTGAAAGTGTCAAGTGGCCACTGGCTCCACTTCATTGTAATAATTTCTTCCATTGCTAGAATCACCATATGTGTACAACAGAATACCATCAAGTCCACTCTAGTCCATAGTTCTTCCCCCAGTCCTGAGGGGACTGGGATGGTGATGTTGACTCCACCTCCAAGTGAGAGAGGGCTTATATCTCACAGGCGGGAGTCTCTTGAGAGCAAAGGAAGTTCCTAATGGGGGAGGACAGACCAGTGTGTCAAGACCTCAGTCTTGTTGCATATAACTATGAATCTTGTCATCCAAGTCAAGCCAGGGGGATTGGCCCCAGGGGAATGGGGAGGGAGGAATAGAAGAGATCAAACAGGGGGTATTTAGTGGTAAGTGGAATTATTCTGCATGGTCTTGCTGTGATGGACACAGGATATGGTAAACATCATCAAAATTTATAAAAGTGTATGGTCTAAAATGTAAACTATAGTGTAAACCATTGACCATGTTTAGCAGCTATGAGCTGTATATCAGTTATAACAAAACTATCGTCCACATGTAAAAAGGTATTAATATGGGGAGGAGGAAAGAGGGAGGAGGTTGGGTTTATGAGAGTCTCCTGTATTCTGTGTGTGACTTTGCTGTGACCCAAAACTTCTTTGAAAACAAAATGAAAAATAGTGAGACACTGGGGAATGAGTCGGGGAAGGTGCCATGGTACAGACAGGACATCAGATATTGCAATGATGAAAGGTAAAATGTCAAAAAAAATATTTTTTTTAATTTTTAAAAATATTTTTCATTTTTTATATTCAAATCTTTTAATTTAATTTTATTTTTAATTTTTAAAAAATTTTTTATGTATTTTATCCCTTATATTTAAACTTATCATTATCATTTCATTTTTCTATTAATTGTATTCAGCTATTGTAATGGCTTCATCTTTGAAAGGCTTTGGATCACAGAAAGGTTACAACTGGGGCAGGGGAGGATCATTGGTGTGGGGTGTCAGGGATGGGGGATACATGGGAGGAAGTTCACCTGAGCATACATATAATGTATATAGAAATGTCCAAATGTTCACAGGACATCATCACAGGGGGTGGAGACCCACACAATAAACAAGAGAATACTGAATTCCCATCCTAGAGAGCTCAGCCACATTCTCTAAGGGAGCAGCAACAGTCCCCCAAGTACAGGGGCAGTGACTGGCAAAGGAGGATGATCCACTGATGTGTCTTTGATACTGATGATTAGGTCTATGAGTCTTTGCTCTTGAAACTGAAACAGGCTATTGTTGTGGGGTGCCTAAGGGTTGCCTCCTGAGAGCCTCCTTGTTGCTCAAATGTGGCCTCTCTCTAAGCCAAACTCAGCATATGAATGCATTACCTTCCCCCCAGCATGGGGCATGACTCCCAGGAATGAGCCTCCCTGGCACCGAAGGATTGCTACCAAGTACCAACTAGCAATGCAACTGGAAAAAGATCTTGAATAAAAGAGGGAAAAGGTAAAGAAAATGAGTGTATATGGCTAAGAGACTTCAAAGTGAGTTGGGAGATCATCCCAGAGGTAATGCTTATGCACATCTCAGCATGATTTCATAGACTTCCAGGGTGGATACTACCCCAAATAGTGGGGCTCCTGAGGGCTCTGGAGGGACCCAGTTCCCTTGGTCCAGAGCAGTTGGCTCCGGAGTTTGGTGCCTTCCCAATGGGCCCTACTTTGGAGTTTGTGCTCCTGAGAGTGACAGAGTTGGACTCAATTATGTCTTCTCTGCACATGGTTAATCTGTCCCTTCTATTTAAACCTATACTTGGTGCTGGAGTTTGTAGGTGTATGTCCAGAGACTCGAGTCTTTAGGCTGTCCATGTGCCAGCTGGGCCTGGAACCTTGGTGGAGCTGCAACACCTAATCTACAGCTCTTTGGACTCACCCAGGACAACTGGAGGGGTGATGATGATGGACGAGGGCTGTCCCAGGGAACAGAGAGAGTCTGCAGCTGCAGGCAGGATAGTCCTATCCATCTTCCCCATGGGATATAAGACCCCTTGCAATTGGAGGTGGAGTGGACATCACCATTCCAGAATCCTCAGGATTGGGGGAAGAGCTATGAACTAGAGTGGACTTCCTGGTATTCTACTATAGACATATTGTGATTCTATCAATGGAAGGAATGACAACATTGATGTGGAGCCAGTGGCCATTGGAAGCTCTGGGGACAGGGAGAGGGAAAAACAGTTGTAATACGGGGGCTTTTTTGGGACTTGGGAATCATCCTGAATAACATTGCAACGACAGATATAGGGCATTTTATGTCATCATATATCATGCAGAACTGTGTGGAAAGAGTGTAGACTACAATGTGAGCTATGGTGCATGCTTAATGGCAAAGCTCCAGGATGTGTTTATAAATTGCAATGAATGTGCCACACTAATGAAGGATGTTTATGTGGGAGGTTGTGGGAGGGGTGGGAAGTGGGGCATATGGGAATCCCTATATTTTTTGTGTAACATTTATGTAATCTAAGTATCTTTTTAAAAATTTAAAAATTAAAAAAAAAATTATTACCAATCCTGCTCAGTCTTCCAGAAACTGAAGAAGAGGGGACAATTTCTAACTCATTCTGAGGTTAATATCATCCTAATACCTTAGCCAGATAAAGATACAGAGGCAAAGAAAATTATAGGCCAATATCTCATATGAATATAGATGCACAAATTCTCAACAAAATGCTGGCAACCCGTATAACAGCATATCAAAAGAATACAATGTAAACATAATTAACAGGACTGAATTATATATTTGAATATGGTGAAAAGGGAACTTTTGCATTTGTGTATGTTACTAGAATAAAAAAAAATTTTAAACCCATAGAACTCTACAACACAGTGAACTCTAATGTAAACTATGGACTACAGTTAATAGTACAATTAAAATAATATCCTTTCATCAATTGTAACAAAGTTACAACACTGATACAAGTTGCTAATAATGGGAGTGAGGATATAGAAACTCTGTGTTTTCTACGTGATTTTCTGCAAATCTACAAATTGTCTAAAAATACTAAAAATAAATCCAAAGAACAGAAAAAATAATTTTACACCATGATCCAGTGTCATTTATCCCAGGTATGCAATGGTTGTTCAACATAAGAAATTCAATTAATATAATATGCACATTAACAAAATAAAGGAAAAAAGATATATGATCACCTCCATTAATACATAAAAGGCATTTGATCAAATCCAGCACTCCTTCTTGATAAATGCACTTAGAAAACTAGAAACAGAAGGAAGTTTCCTCAACATGAAAAAGAGTATATATGAAAAGCCTGCAGCTAACATTATCCTTAATGATGAAAGACTAAAAGTTTTCCCTTTAAGATCGGGAATCAAAGATGCTACTGTCACCACTCTTCAACATTGTATTAGAAGTTCTCATCTGAGCAATGAGGCAAGAAAAATAAATAAAAGTCATCCAAATTGGCAAGGAAGTAAAAAAATTTCTGTATTTGTAGATTGCATGATCTTATATACAGAAAATCCTGAAAAATCCACAACAAAGCTATTGAGCTAATAAATGAATTCAGCAAAATGTCAGGTCACATAATCAATATCCAAAATCAGTAGTTTCTATATGCTGATAATGAACAATTGAAAGATGAAATAAAGAAAAAAATTCCATTTACAATAGCATCTAATAGAATCAAATATCTTGGAATAAATCTAACCAAGGATATAAATGACTTGAATGCAGAAAACTGCAAAACATTGCTAAAAGAAACAAAAAAATATCTAAATAGATGGAAAGACATTCTGTGTTCATATACTGGAAGACTAAATATTATTTAGATGTCCACTCTACACAAAGAAATTTACAGATTCAATGCAATACCAAACAAAATTCCAACAGCATTTTTTTTTTTTTTTTTTAGAAATGGAAAAGCCAATCATCAAGTTTGTTTGGAAGGGTAAGGGACTCCAAATAGACAATGCCATCTTGAAAAAGAAGAGCAATATTGGAAGACTTCATACTTCCCAATCTTAAAACTTATTACAAAGCCACAATAATCAAAACAGCAGACAAGTAGCCCAATGGAATCAAATTGAGATTTCAGAAATCAACCCTCATATTTATGGCCAACTGGTTTTTAACACGGAGGCAAATTGAGGGAATTTTTCCAGTTTCCTCAATTGAGGAAGAATGACCTATTCAGCAAATGGTGTTAAGAAAACTGGTTCTCAATATGCAAAAGAGTGAAGTGGGTCCGTACCTCATACCATATACAAAAATCAACTCAAAATGGATCAAAGACCTACATGTAATAGCTAAGAATATAAAACTCCTAGAAGAAAATGTAGAAAAGTATCTTCAGGACCTTGTGTTAGGCAACAGTTTCCTAGACTTTATACCAAAAGCATAAGCAGCAAAATAAAAATAGATAAATGGGACTTTATCAAAATTATTTTTTTAGAATTGTGCATCAAAGGACTTCATCATGAAAATAAAAACACAACCTACTATGGTTGGTGGCAAGGCCCCAGGATGTGTAAGTCCATTGAGGGTGGTGGGCCACACTTGTGGGAGATGTTTGTGTGGGATGTGGTGGGAGGTGTGGGAGGTGGGCAACATGGGAATCCCAGTGGGTTCCGTGTAATATTTTGGGTATCTAAGCACCTCTTAAAATATATTTATATATATACATAAATAACATTTTTGTAAGCAAATGCACATATATGCATATACATTTATATATCATTTTGCAAATGTTGGTATGTATTGTGAAAATTTTGATTTTTACCCACAATAAAAAAAAAAAAAAACACAACCTATTGTGTGGCAGAAAATATTTGGAAACCACATATCCAATAAGGATTTAATAGTCAGAATTTATATAGAAATTCTACAACTCAACAACAAAAAGACAAACAATAGAATTTAAAATGTGCTATTAAGGATTTAATAGTCAGAATTTATATAGAAATCCTACAACTCAACAACAAAAAGACAAACAATAGAATTTAAAATGTGCAAAATATTTGAATAGACTATTCTCCAAAGATATATAAAAATGGCCAATAGGCACATGGATGTTCAATACAGGGAATGCTATATTTTTAGATGATTTTTCTGGAAAACTACAACTTCTCTATTAAACAATTTTTTTAAAAAAATTTGCAATGAGATACCATTTCATATCCACAAGAATGGCTACTATTAAAAAGGGAAAACAATCAGTGTTGGAGAGGATGTGTTTATCAGTGGGAATATAAAGTTGTGAAGCCTTCTGTAGAAGACAGTTGAGTAGTTCCTCAAAAAGTTCAGTATAGAATTACCAGATGACCCAACAATGCCACCTCTAGGTATATACCCAAAAGAATTCAATGCAGGGACTTGAACATATATCTGCACACTGGTGTTCATAGTGGCATTATTCACAATTATCAAAAAAATGGAAGCAACCCAAGTGTCCATCAACCAATGAAGGGGTAAATAAAATATGGTATATATATGCAAGAACTATTATTCTGCCATGAAAAGGAATGAAGTTCTGATTGTGCAACAATGTGGAGACATAATGTTGAATGAAATAAGACAGACACTAAAGGAAAAATGAAATTTCACTAAAATGAAATCATTAGAATAAGCAAATTTATAGAGTCAGAAACTAGAATACAGTTTATCTGAGACTGAGGTGGGGTAGAAAATGGGAATTAATGCTTAATTTGGAAAGAGTTTCTGTTTGGGTTGATGGAAATTTTTGGTAATGGATAGAGATGATAGTAGCACAACATTGTGAATATAATTAAAACAACAGAAGTGTATATTTGAAAGTGGTTAAAATGGGAAATTTTAGGCTAGTTATATGTTACCAGAATAAAATTTTAAATAACTATAGGACTGTGCAACAGAATAGTGAACCTTAATGTGAACTATGGAGTATAGTTAATAGTATAATTATTATAATATTGTTTCATTAATTGTAACAAAGTTAACACACTATTGCAAAGTGTTAATAATAGAGAAACTATGTGTGAGATATGTATATGGGATGTCTGTACTTTCTGCATGATTTTTCTGTAAACCTACAATTTCTCCAATTAAAAAAACAATGTCCTTGGGATCAAAAGAAAAAAGGGACTTGCACAAGCATATTCATAGCAGCAGAAACCTGAAAACAAACCTAATAACCATAATATCCACATATCCAAATATCCATGAATAAATTACGTTATTAACATAAAATGGCATACTACTCAAAATAAACTACTAATACATGCAACAATATGAAGGAATCCCAAAAACATCATTCTCTGCAAAAGAAGTCATACAGAAGAATTCATACTGTATCATCCCATTTATAGGAAGTTCTTTAACAGGTAAACCTATCTATGATGACAGAAATCAGAACTCTTGTTGCCTCTAGAGGGAGGTGTCAAAAATGTACTGGGAAAGCTCATGAAGGAACTTTCTGAAGTGTGGAAATGTTCTATATCTTGATATGGAAGTGAATTACTCAGGTGTGCACATTTTTCAAAACTGAACTATGAATTTAAGATCTGTACATTTCATAGTATGTTAATTATACATGAATACAATTTAAAAATCTTAACTAATAGCTCTATCTCTTTTTAGCAAAATTCTGCTCATTAGTTGCAGTCCTAATAATGAACTCTTCCAAGACCCCACAAACTCATTTTGCAGCTGCTAATCTGCTAAGAGAATGAAATAGCAAGTTCTAGTCTAATAAAGTTCCACATGCATTTTTTCCTCAGCCAGATTTCCTGTACCTGCAACATTGCACCATATAAAAAGAGTAGATAAGAAAACCAGATGGAATCTCATCCAAATTTATTACTAATGATAGTCCTCAGGTGAATACTACCTATCTTTTATAGGCAGACAGGTACAAGAGTTCAAATACCTCTCTCTGAGTTGTTTAAAGATTTCTTTGATTTGAAAGTTTATTATGTTTTTTTTTGGGTGTTTTTTTTTTTTTTTAATTGTCCTGATTTTAAGTGCTAGTTGGTTCATACACTTGAAATAGCAAATGCTCAAACTGTTCTATAAATTTGGTATGCCATACTTCCTCCCATCTTCTCCCCAAGTTCAGCAAAAATTCTCTCTGGACTTTCAGACAGCATGTACCCTGGGCAAAGAAATCTCTTAGCAGAGAGTTGCAAATACCTCAAGAAACCTATCACTGTTAGGATAGCAGTTGGCCAGCATCCTGCAAGCTGAGGTTTCATAAAATCTCTAGATCCTGCTTCCTACCATGACTATTAAAAGAAACTAGAAATCCTAAGAGCAAAAGGGAGCTGGAAAGTTGAGTCTGGCTTTGGATCAGTAATATCAACATCTGGGTCTCTTCAAAACAAGTTCTCCAATCATACTAACTCATACTTTTGAAAGGCTGGAGAAATCAACTTCTAAATTGTGAAAGCAAGAAAAGCAGAAAGCAATTGAAAATATTCTCTTGTGTCAGAATTTCAGTGAAAATTCCATCCCTTATTCTCAAAAGACAAACTTATAGGTAGCATACATCAATCTTATTAGACCCAAAAGTATCTCTACTCTCAAATTCTAATATCTGTGGAAAGTAGCTTATTAATTTAATAGTAAATCAATGTAAAAAGATGGTGATAAGAAATCTGTTTTTTTTTTTTTTTTTTTTACTGGGAGGTCCCGGGGATCGAACCCGGGTCCCTCCATATGGGAGACAGACGCCCAACCAGTTGAGCCACATCCGACCCCTCTGTATGTTTTTTAAAGTAAATCCTTTGCATACTTGGAGCCAACATTTACCTTCCTTGGTTATAACCATTATCGGAGTGCCATGGCTGTCTTCTCACTCTTTGCTCTCCTATAAATCAACTACTTTTAATTTCTAATTAAGCAAATTGTTTTGAGTTTTAGCTGTTGTGTTTGTAGCCAATACAATCACTTGCGGGGGGGGGGGAGTTCGCCACTGTGAAATGAATTTGGGTACAGTGTGTAGGAGTTTGCCAAAGGAGAGAACTCCAGAAGGCTGACAAATGTGCTCCTAACTGCCTCCCACCTTAACTCATCCCAATCCAGCTGATTATCTGTTTCGGTTGGCGAGAATAGATTCCATCAGACAATATCATGATGTGATAGGAGCCAGGAAATCTGCTTGTCCCAAGTCTTTCCCTGTGTGACGATGGGCAAGTCCTTCATTCTTTCTCCCCCTTATTCTTCTTGTCTGACAAACTCTGGTTTGGCAAATCTATGACTTACAAGGTCATAATTAAGTTAAAATTAAATCTCTAATTTAATAAATCCGTCACTTAACTCCACATCCCTTGCTAGCAATCTTTCTAGCTCTTGCTTCATGAAATATTATTCTTCTTACCTGTTGAATATGATTTGCTAAACACTTTATAAAGAATATTTTCATCTATATTCATGAGGAATACTTTAGGAATACTGATTTTTAGGGTCAGAGTGATTCTGGTCTCATAGAATGTGTTGGGAAGCATCCTCTCCTCTTCAATTTTCTGCAGGAGTTTATATAGAACAGGCATCGTTTCTTCCTTAAATGTTTGGGAGAACTCACTGGTGAAGCTGGATGGGCCTGGAGATTTCTTTATGGCAAAATTGTTAACTAAAATTTCAATATAGCTAATAAATATAGGGCTATTCATGTTATCTAGTTCTTCTTGAGTAATCTTTAGCAGTTTGTGTCTTTTGAGGAATTTTCCATTTAATCTAAGTTGACAAATTTATTGTCTAAAGTTTATTTATAGTAATCTCTTATTCTCTTAATATCTGTAGAATGTGTACTAATGTCCGCAATCTCATTCTTGATATACTCATTCTTGGTATATGGTAATTTTTTCTCCCCCTTTTTTCCAGATCAGTTGGCTTAACAGATTTTATTGAACTTCTCAAAGAATCAGCTTTTGGTTTCATTGATTTTCTCAAATTTTTTCTAGTTCATCGGTTTTCACTGAGATCTATATTATTCTGCTTACTTTGGGCTTTGTTTGCTCTTCTTTTCTGGTTTCTTAAGTTGGAAGTTGAAGTCACGGATTTGAGATGTGTCTTCTTTTCTAATATACGTGTTTAGTGCTATAAACTTCCCTCTAATTACTATGTTAACTGCATGTCACAAATGTTAATATTAACTTTCATTCAGTTCAAAATACTTTTTAGAGGTATGTTGTTTATTTTCAAGCTATTTGAGCATTTTCCAGTTATCTTTCTGCTATAGATTTCGAATTTACTTCCATTGTGATTAGAGAATGTATGCAGAATTACTCTACATTTATTAAGATATCTTTTGTGGCCCAGAATATGTTCTATCTTGTTTAAGATCCATGTATATTTTTAAAATGTGTATTTGCAGCTCTTGTATGGAATGTTCTATAAATATCAATAACGTAAAGTTGGTTGGTTGTGTTTTTCAAATCATTTATATCCTTACTGATTTTCTCTCTACTTGTTTTATCAATTAATGAGAGAGGGGTGTTGACATGTCTGATTATAACTGTGGATATATCCATTTTTTCCTGCAGTTCTCCTTTCCTGTGCTGTGGCCTGGAATCTCTCTAGGCAGTAAGCTAGCATAATGGTAGGACCTACCTCACTTGTTTTCCACCCTGTCCTTTATTGTCTAATATTTAATGCCGTTTTTAATGTGTTTTGTCCTGTTTTTCAGGTAGAAATATATATCCAGTCCCTGTTACCCCATCTGGACTGGAACCTGAACTCTCTACATCATCACTTTCGAAACACCCTTCTTTCTAACATCCATAAAACCCTGCAAATTTGTCTCTAAAATATATTTTGAATGCATTCATTTCTGTCCATTTCTAATTTCCTTATTTTTAGTTCAAACCATCATCTTCTCTCTCCTGATTTGCTATAGTCAATAGTCTCCGATAACTTTTCCTCCATCCAATTTGCCTAAATCATTTTCTAGTCCATTCATCATAAAGAACTAGAGAAGCCTATATAAAATCACAATCCACATCACGCCACTCCTTCCATACTTAAAAATCTTTTAATGTTTCTATTCATCTAAAGACACCATAAATATTGAATAGTCATTGCCTAGGAGAAGACTTTGCAACATATATAACTGACAAATAATTGTATCCAGAATATTTAAAATATTTTAAAAATTAAAAAAAAATCAATCTATCCAATAGAAAAAATATAAACCAGCTATTCAAAGAAAAGGAACCATAAATGACTGATAAACATTTGAAAATATATTGTACCTCCTGTTAATGAAGAAAATGCATTTTGAAACTATAGCAACAAACCAATTTACTCCCTTCATTTTGGCAGATAATGGAAAGTCTGACGCTATTAAGTGTTGACAGGGATAGAGAGCAATAGGAATTACAGTAGGCTTCTGGAAAATATTTTAAGTGGAACAATCACATTGGAGAACAATTGAATTTTAAGACCTGCATAGTACATGATCCAACAGTTCTATGCTGAGAAAATCTTTTGCACACACATACAACAATATAAATGCAATAATATCCATAGTAGCATTGCCTGTACTAGCAAAGAACCAAAACCAAATGCTTAGAGACTCAACAAAGGAGAATAACTATTTCTCAAGAGAATAATACACAGCAATTAAAATGAATGAGTTAGAGCTACTTATATCATTATGTACATGTCTAATAAACATGCTGTATAGGAGAAGCAAGTTACAGAAAAGTTCAGATGGCATGATATCAATTTTATAAAGCTTAGAAGCAAGAAAAATATTATATTGGCTTTAAGAACACATACATATTCCCACAAAAGTGAATGTGAGATAAAGACCTAAGTGCAGATTGTTTATTTGGGAGATCATCTGGGAAGCACTAGCAGGGAAGAGAAGTGAGAGGGGTAAGTTCAATAAGAACTGTGTTACTAAACTAGCTACCACTATAGATAAATGGTGCTTAATCCTGCCTGGAAATTCTATGCCCCAAGGATGTTTTACCTGAGAGGTAAGGGGGCTGGAGTATTATATTCCAGCTCCTCTCTCTACTTGGTTGAGGGTGCCAAGGGGAAGGCATTAACTCCCTGGCACATCTAAGCTAACGTGATGTGGCAAAAGGGATACTAGCAGCCAGAGAAAGCCCTCAAGCACAAAGATAAATAAATAATTGCAGTTGCCAGATATTAGGAGTTGATCCCGAATACACTGAAGTGAAGGGTGAGGGGATATTAATGGGGCACTAAACATGCTGGCTAAGAGAATTAACACCCCATTAAGGTTAGTGGTTACTGCTGAGAGACAAGAGACTGTAACTCAGAAGAAATTCAGGAAGGGTTTCCAGTCATCTGGTGTTTTAATTTCTTAGGCCAGATGATGGATACCTGCAGGAAACAGCTGGCATGCTGAATTAGGTAAATTGAGGAACCGTTTGCAAAGGAGAAGTGTGAGTGTTGGGAAACCATGGGAGATAGTAGTGGGGGCGTTTATTAAAAGCTGGGCTGAAGGGCAAAAGGAAGCAGGCAGGTAGGGAACCTGGAGCCATGGAAAAATGACTGGAGTGCTGACCTTTCTGGAGGACCACAGGCAGCCTGTCGAAGGGACAGTATGGGGACATATATCCACCTTACTTCTTCTAGTCTCCTGCTTGAGCATATGTTGGCATTGAGTTAGGTACCCTAGAAAAACATGTTCTTAATCTTAATCCAGTCTCATGGGTTTGATCCTACTGTAAATAGGGCTTTGTGATGAGATTACTTCAGTTGAGATGTGGCTCAGCTGAATCAGGATGGGTCTAATCCTATTACTAGGTACTTTATTCTTTTAGTTGCTATTGCAAATGGAATTTTTGCCTTGATTTTCTCCTCAGAAACACTACTGATTTTTGCATGTTGATCTTGTGCCCTGCCATTTTGTAGAATTAGTTTATTAGCACTAGTAACTTTGTTTTCTATTTTTCGGGACTTTCTTTATATAGGATTATTGTCATATAAAATAGTGAAATTTTACTTCTTCCTTTCCAATTTTATTTCTTCCAAAACAATGTTGAATAACAGTGGTGACAGTGGGTATCCTTGTCTTGTTTCAGATCTTAGAAGGAAAGCTTTCACCAATGAGTATGTCAACCGTGGGTTTTTCATATATGCCCTTTCTCATGTTGAGGAAATTTCCTTCTATTCCTAGTTTTCTAAGTGTTTTTTTGTCAAGGAAGGATACTGGATTTGTCAAATGCCTTTTCTACATCAATTGTTATAATCATGTCATTTTTTCCCTTTGTTTTGTTAATGTGGTGTATTACATTATTTTTTCTTATGTTGAAGCACCCTAATTTTGCTTACCTATGATAAATCTCACTTGATCCCAGTGTATAATTCTTTTAATGTATTACTGGTTTTGGTTTGCAAGTATTTTGTTAAGGATTTTTGCATCTATATTCATAAGAGGAATTGGTCTGTAATTTTCTTTTCTAGTAATATCCTTATCTAGTTTTAGTATTATGGTTTTGTTGGCCTCATAGAATGAATTAGACATAGTTTCCTCCTGTTCAATTGTTTGGAAGAGTTTGAGCACAATTGGTATTAATTCTTCTTGGATGATTGCTAGAATTCACCTGTGAAACCATCTGATCCTGGCTTTTCTTTTTGGGGGCAGTTTTTTATTTTTTAAAGATACTTAGATTACAGAAATGTTACATGAAAAATGTAGGGGATTCCCATATGTCCCACTGCCTACCCCTCCTACACTTTCCCACATTAATAACATCCTTCGTCAGTGAGGTACATTTGTTACAATTGATAAACACATATTGGAGCATTGCCACTAAGTGTGGATTATAGTTTACTTATAGTCTAATCTCTCTCCCACACAATTTCATAAGTGATGACAAGATATATAATGGCCTGTATCTGTCATTGCAATGTCATTCAGAACAATTTCAATGGTCTGAAAATGTGGGCAGTTTTTGATAACTGATTCAATCTCTGCTTGTAATGGGTCCAGTGGGATCTTCTGTATCTTGTAGAGGCAGTGTACGCTGTTTGTGTGTTTATAGGGATTTTTCCATTTCATCTAAGTTGTCTAATTTGCTGCCATACAGTTGTTCATAGTATCCTCCTATAATCCTTTCTATTTCTGTAGGGTAATAGTAATGTCCCCTCTCTCATTTTATATTTTATTTATTCACGTCTTCTCTTTTTTTCTCTGTCAGTCTAGCTACGGTTTGTGAATTTTATTGAGATTTTCATGGAATCAATTTTTGGTTTTGACAATTCTATTGTTTTTTAAAATATGTTTTTATCACAGAAGTTGTGAAATTACAAAATAATCATGCACATGTATAGAATTCCCATACAACAACCCTTCACCAAACACATCACATCGTTGTGGAACATTTGTTACAGATGATAAGAAAATATCACCAGACTGTTACCACTAACTATGGTCCATGGCATACCTTTGGCATATTTTTCCATATCCCCCAATTATTAACAAAGTACATCTTTGGCACTGAAGTGAGAATATTACAGTGTTACTGTTAACTATAGTCCACAGTTTCCATTAATTGTATTTTTCCCCATGCTTCTCCACATTCCCACCACACTGTAATAGTGACATTCAGCTGTTCTAGTTCACAGAAAGACATTCTTGCATTTGTACTATTAACCACAATTCTCATCCACTGGGTTATTCGGTCCCTAGATTATTCTCTAGCTTTCTTTCAACTGATATTTACATCGCTAGACTACCCTTTTCAGCCACAATCCCATTTATAAACGAACTGCTACTCATTAAATGTTACCATCAACTCTATCCATTTCCACACTTTTACAGTCAAGTTAATTAAAACTTCCACATAGATTAAGCATCAATACTCCTTCACAGCCATCCTCTTATCTACTAATAAACTATACTCTAGGTTTTAACTCCATGTGTTTAGTCTTCATATTTAGTTCATATTGGTGAGAACATGCAATATTTGTCCTTTAGTGTCTGGCTTATTTCACTTAGCATAATGTCTTAAAGATTCATCCATGTTATCATGTGACCCAAATTTCATTTCTTCTTACTGCAGCATAGTATTCCATCATATGTATATACCACATTTTGTTTATCCATTCATTTGTTGATGGACACTTGGGTTGTTTCCATCTTTTGGCAATTGTGAATAATGCCACTATGTGCATTGGTGTGCATATGTCTGTTCATGCCACAGTTTTCAGTTCTTCTGGATACATTCCTAGTAAAGGAATTGCTGATCATATAGCCGTTCTATATTTATCTTCTTGAGGAACCACCAAACTGTCTTCCACAGAGGCTGCACCATTTTACAATCCCACCAAGTGAAGGAGTGTTTCTATTTCTCTACATCCTCTCCAGCACTTATCGTTAACTGTTTTTTAAATAATGGCTATTCTATGCAGTGTGAGATGATATCTCGTTGTCGTTTAGATTTGCATTTCCCTAATAGCTAGTGATATTGAACATTTTTTTCATGTGCTTTTTGGCCATTTTTATTTCCTTTTTGGAGAGATGTCCATTTAAGTCTTTTGGCCATTTTTTTTTTTTTTTTTTTTTTATTATGGGTAAAAATCAAAATTCTCACAATACATACAAACATTTGCAAAATGATATATAAATATATATGCATATATGTGTATTTGCTTACAAAAATGTTATTTATATATATATATATACATATATTTTAAGAGGTGCTTAGATTACCCAAAATATTACACGGAACCCACTGGGATTCCCATGTTGCCCACCTCCCACACCTCCCACCATATCCCACACAAACATCTCCCACAGTGTGGCCCACCACCCTCAATGAACTTACACATCCTGGAGCCTTGCCACCAACCATAGACCACAGTTCACACTGTAGACCACACTCTCTCCCACTCAGTTCTGAGTGGTGTGTGCTGATTTAAAATGGTTTTGGCCATTTTTTAAAATGGATTGCTTACTCTTGTTTTTTAGTTGTATGATCTCTTTATATAGAATGGAAATCAAACCCTTATTGGATATGTGATTTCCAGATATTTTCTCCCATAGAGTGGGCTGCCTTTCCAACTTCTTGATGAAGTCGTTTGAATCACAAAAGTGTTTAAGTTTGAGGGGGCCACATTTATCCATGTTTTTTTTCATTGCTCATGTTTTCGGTGAAAGGTTTAAGAATGCACCACTTACCACTAGGTCTTGAAGATGTTTTCCTACATTTTTTTCTAGGAGCTTTATGGTTCTAGCTTTTATATTTAGGTCTTTGGTCCATTTTGAGTTAATTTTTGTATAAGGTGTGAGATAGGGGTCCTCTTTCTTTCTTTTGGATATGGCTATCCAGATCTCCCAGCACCATTTGTTGAATAGACTCTTCTGCCCCAGCTGGGTGGGTTTGGCAGGCTTGTCAAAAATCACTTGACAATAGATGTGAGGGTCTGTTTCTGAACCATCAATTTGGTTCCATTGGTCTATGTGTCTATCTTTATGGTAGTACCGTGCTGTTTTTAAAACTGTAGCTAGGTAATAGGATTTTAAGTTTGGAAGTGAGAGTCCTCCAACTTCGTATGTCCTTTTTAAGATTCTTCTGGCTATTCGGGTCTCCTTAACCTTCCACATAAATTTGCTAATTGTGTTTCCCATTTGTTTAAAAAATGCTGGTGGAATTTTTATCGGGATTGCATTGAATCTGTATATCAATTTGGGTAGAATTAACATCTTAATGATATTTAGTCTTCCAATCCATGAGTATGGAATGTTCTACCAATTGTTTAAGTCTTTTTAAAAAATATCTTTTAGCAATGCATTGAACTTTTCTAAATACAAGTGCTTTACATCCTTGTTTAGGTTTATTCCTAAATATTTGATTTCTCTAGTCACTATTGTAAATGGAATTTTTTTCCTGACTTCCTCCTCAGATTGCACATTACTAGTGTATAGAAGCACCACTGGTTTTTGCCTATTGATCTTTATCTGGACACTCTGCTAAAATTGTTTATTAGCTCTAGCAGCTTTGTTGTAGATTTTTCAGGAATTTCTGGATATAGGATCATATGAACTGCAAATAGTGAAAATTTTCACTTCCTTCCCTATTTGGATGCCTTTTATTTCTTTTTCTTGCCTGGTTACTCTAGCTAGAATTTCTAGCACTATATTGAACAAGAGTGGTGACAGTGAGCATCCTTGTCTTTTTCCTGATTTCAACAGGAAAACTTTCAGTCTTTCACCATTGGGTGCAATGTTAGCCATGGATTTGTCATATATGGCCTTTATCAGGTTGAGAAAATTTCCTTTAATTCCTATCTTTTGTAGTATTTTTATCAAGAAAGGATGCTATATTTTGTCAAATGCCTTTTCTGCATCAATTGATAAGACGATGTGATATTTCTTCTTTTTATTGAGGATTTTTTGCATATGTATTCATTAAAAAATAGGTCTGCAATTTTTTTTATAATATCTTTACCTGGCTTTGGTATTAGGGTGATATTCACTTCATATAATGAATTTGGTAGTGCTCCTTCTTGTTCAGTTTTTTGTAAGAGCTTGAGTAATGTTGGTATTAAATCTTCTTTCAATGCTTGGTGGAAGTCCCCCATGAAAACATCTGGTCCTGGGCTTTACATTTTGGGGACTTGTTTGATGACTGTTTAAATCTCTTTACTTGTGATTGGTTTGTTGAGGTCTTCTATTTCTTCTAGGGTCAATGTAGATTATCAGTATATTCCTAGGAATTTTCCCATTTCATCTACATTGTCTATTTTTTTGGCATACAGTTGTTCATAGTATCCTCTTATGATCTCTTTTATTTCTATGGGGTTATTAGTAAGTCCCCATTTTCATTTTTTATTTAATTTCTTTGCATCTTCTCTCTTTTTTCTTTGTCATTCTAACTAAGGGTTTGTTGATTTTGTTAATCTTCTTGAGAACCAACTTTTGGTTCTGATAATTCTCTCTGTTTTTTTGTTGTTGTTTTTTTACCGGGAGGTCCCAGGGATCAAACCCGGTCCCTCCATATGGGAGACGGATGCCCAACCATTTGAGCCACATCCACCCCCCTCTCTGCTGTTTTTTGTTCTCAATTTCATTTATTTCTGCTCTGATCATTGCTATTTCATTCTTTCTTCTTGCTTTGGGAATAACTGTTGTTCTTTTTCTAATTCCTCCAGCTGTGTAGTTAGGACATTAATTTTAGCTCTTTCTTCTTTTTTAATATAAGCATTGAAGGCCATAAATTTCCCTCTCAGCACTGCTTTCACTGCGTCCCATAGGTTCTGTTATGTTGTGCTCTTGTTTTCATTCATCTTGAGATATTTATTGATATCGCTCACAATTTCTTCTTTGGCCCATTGATTATTTAAAAGTGTGTTGTTTAATATCCATATATTTGTGAAATTTCCCTTTTTCTGCTTTTTGTTGATTTCCAACTTTATTCCATTATGATAAGAGAAAGTGCTTTGTATAATTTCAATCTTGTTTTAAATTTATTGAGATCTGCTTTGTGACCCAACATATGGTCTATCCTGGAGAAGGATCCTCAGCACTTGAGAAGAATGTATATTCTGCTGTCTTGGAGTACAATGTTCTGTATATGTTTATTAGGCTTATATAATGTTCTGCATATGCCATTTGTCATAGTATTCAAGCTCTCTGTTTCTTCAATGATCCTGTGCCCATATGTTCTATCCAATGCTATGAGTGGTAAATTGAAGTCTCCAACTATTATTGTAGAGATATCTACTTCTCCCTTCAGTTTTGCCAGTGTTTGCCTTGTGTATTTTGAGGCATCCTGGTTAGGTACATATACATTTATGATTGTTATTTCTTCCTGGTGAATTTTCCCTTTAATTAATACATAATGTTCTTTCTTATCTCTAATAACACTTTTGCTTTTAAAAATTGATATCATCCAATATAAGTATAGTTACTATAGCTTTTTCTTATTATAATTATTGCTGCATGGAATATCTTTTTCCAGCTTTTCACTTTCAATCTGTTGGTATCCTTCAGTCGAAGATGAGTCTCTTGTAGACAGCAGATGGATGGCTCATATTTTCCTATCCATCCTGCCAGTCTGTCTCTTTTGATTGGGGAGTTTAATCTATTAACATTCAGTGTTTTTTACTGTAAAAGTTGTCCTTATTTCACCCATTTTGACCTTTGGGTTTTATCTGTCATATTTTATTTTCACCACTCTTTTCATACTTTTAGTTACTTTTACTAATGTAATATTCATTTCTAGACTCTCTTCCAACCCTTTCTCTCTTATCTTTTCTTTTCAGGCTGTAGCACTCCCTTTAGTATTTCCTGCAATGACAGTCTCTTGGTTACAAACCTTCAGTTTCTGTTTATCTGTGAAAATTCTTAACTTGCCCACATTTCTGAAAGACAATCTTGCTGGATATAGGATTCTTGGCAGGCAGTTTTTCTCTTTCAGGATCTTAAATATATCATACCACTGCCTTTTTGTCTCCTTGGTTTCTGATGAGAAATGAGCACTTAATTTTATTGGGTATCCCTTATATGTTATGCATCACTTTTCTCTTGCTGCTCTCAGAATTTTCTCTTTGTCTTTGGCATTTAACATTCTGATTAGTATGTGTCTCAGAGTTAGTCTATTCTGACTTATTTGGATGGGAGTAAGTTGTGCTTCTTGGACACAGATATCTATGTCCTTCATTATGATTGGAAATTTTCTATAATTATTTCTTCAAATATTCCTTCTGCCCCTTTTCCCTTCTCTGAGCTTTCTGGGACACCCAAGACATGTATGTTTGCATATCTCTTGCTGTCATTTAATTCCCTGAGACCCTGTTCAATTTTTTCTACTCTTTTCTTCATCTGTTCTTTTGTATGTTCACTTTCAGGCACCATGTCTTCAAGCTCACCGATCCTTTCTTCTGCCTTTTCAAATCTGCTGTTATATGCCCTCAGTATAATTTTTTTCTTTATTCTTTAGACTTTATTTTGAAATAATTTCAAACTTATGGGATGGTTGCAGGGCAAAAATAATACAAACCCCATACAGAGAACTCCAACATACCCCTAACACTCCCTCCTGATACCCAGATCCACCAGTTTTAACTTTTTGTCACATTTATAATGTAATTATATCTATCTATCTATTTATCCATCGATCTATCTAACTATTTTCATGGACTCAAAGGGGTTTTTTGACCTTGCAGAATAGCAAAAATGAAAGAGTTTGATAATATAATGTGTTGGTGGGGAATTGGAGAATTAAGCATTTTTCTGCTTGGCAGACAACTTAGCAATAACTATCAAAATGTAAAACGCACATATATTCTGACCCAGCAGGTCTATTTCTAGATAGTTAAATGAAAAAAATGCAGGATGGAGAATATATGCCTATGCATACATGACTGTATAGGCACAGTAAATTTCTGATATATAATAGAATATTAAGAATACTTGGGGGTGTAGCAGAAACTAAAGGGTTGGGTGTCCAGGGAGAGAAGGAAACTGACTCTTTCACTGTGTATTCTTTTGTATTGGTAGAATATTTTTATCTTGTGCATATAGTATTTTTACAAAACTTTGTTTAGTAAGTTAAAAAGTAATAAAAATAGAGATTCTTATCAACAGAAAGAGAGGAATAGTTGAGTTAGAAGATATCTTAAAGATTGTCTAATCTAACACCATCATTTGCAGTTGGCACAGCACCCAAAGAGGTTCCGTGGCTTTCCAAAGATTTTACTGTTGTTGGCAGAGCTAGAAGTTGAATCCAGGCCTCCTAGTTGTCTGTCTAGCACTTGTCCTTCTATATCATACTGCTCCTCTTAAATGACCTCCTCAACGTAGGAAATTCATCTAGATAATTTGGACTTGATGAAGAAATAAGGAAAATGTTAAGTATTTATAAAATTGAAATTTGAGATGTATTTTCTTAAAAAAAAAAAGTCTGTTTTTATCATTTAAAATTACCCAAGTATTAGATGCTTTGACATCTAGAAAACTGGTAGAAAATATAAATCACGCAGAAGTGTATTGCAGTGTTGGTTCCTCAACAAACATTCTCCCCTCCCCAAGCATGTGGCAGCCAAGAGTGGTTTGCACAGGAATGACCCCACTCCCAACTCCAAGGGTTACTGTGACTGACCTAAACTGTCATTCTTGCCACTGTGATTTATTTAGGAGTATATAGGCCTAAGCCAATCAGCACTTGGCATTCTCCTGGCCACAGTAATTCATTAAGGGTTACCCCAACCAGTATTGAACTTAAACACTTTTGTTAAGAATCATGGGGCACAAACACATCTCTGGCTCTGGATGCTGCTGTAAGGGGCATATATGAAGCCTGGGACCCCTGCAAACCTTTTTGCCACCATGAGGGAATCCTGCCTAAAAATGCAGCTGATGCAATGGAAGGCAAAGTAGAAAGATGGAAAGAAATCCCACCCTTGAAGATCTGCCAAATCAAACCAATCCTGGCATCGTCAAGTTGCCAAATCACACTGTACCTCTGGACATTAAATAGCAGTAGTCGATCTCAGTCCTCCTCTTATCTCCTTTAAGAATCCACCATCTACCACCAGGTCTTGAAGATATTTTCCTACATTTTCTTCTAGAAGCTTTATGGTTCTTGCTTTTATATTTAGGTTTTTGATTCATTTTGAGTTAATTTTTGTATAACATGTGAGACTGGGGTTCTCTTTCCTTCTTTTGCTATGGATATCCAATTTTCTCAGCATCATTTGTTGAATGGACTGTTCTGCCCAAACTGGGTGGGTTTGACAGGCTAGTCAAAAATCACTTGACCATAGATGTGGGGTTCTGTTTTTTAACCAACAATTCAGTTCCATTGGTCTATGTGTCTGTCTTTTTGCCAGTACCATGCTTTTTTTTTTTCACTGTAGTTGGGTAATGTGACTTAAAGTCTGGAAATGAGAGTCTTCTAACTTTGATTTTCCTTTTTACAATGTTTCTGGCTATTCAGGACCCCTTACCCTTCCAAATAAACTTGATAATCATGTTTTCCATTTATTTAAAGAATGCTGATGGAATTTTTATTAGGATTACATTGAATCTGTATATCAATTTGAGTAGAATTGACATCTTAATGATATTTAGTCTTTCAATCCATGAGCATGGAATGTTCTTCCAATTATTTAGGTCTTTTTAAAATTTCTTTTTAACAATGAGTTGTAGTTTTCTGAATATAAGTGCTTTACATCGTTGGTTAAGTTTATTCTTGAACATTTGAGTTTTATCTGTCATATTTTATTTTCACCATTCTTTTGACACTTTTAGTTACTTTCATTGATATAATCTTCATTTCTAGACTCTCTTTCAGGCCTCTATCTCTCCTGTCTTTTCTTTTCAGGTTGTAGCATACCCTTTAGTATTTCCTGAAAAGCAGGTCTCTTGGTTACAAACTCTCTCAGTTTCTGTTTATCTGTGAATATTCTAAACTCGCCCTCATTTTTGAAAGACAATCTTGCCAGATATAAGATTCTTGGCTGCAAGTTTATCTCTTGCAGTATCTTAAATACATCATGCCACTGTCTTCATGCCTCCATGATTTCTGGTGAGAAATCAGCACTTAATCTTATTGGGTATCTCTTATACATTATGCATTACTTTTCTCTTGCTGCTCTCAGAATTCTCTCTTTGTCCTTGGCATTTGACATTCTGATTAGTATGTGTCTCAGAGTTGGTCTATTCAGATTTTTTTGGATGAGAGTACGTCTTGCTTCTTGGACATGGATATCTGTGTCCTTCAATAGGGTTGGGAAATTTTCTACCATTATTTCTTCAAATATTCCTTCTGCCTCTTTTCCCTTCTCTTCTCCTTCTGGGACAACTATGACATGTATATTTGCACATCTCTTGCTGTCCTTTAGTTCCCTGAAATCTTGTTCAAGTTTTTCCAATCTTTGCTTCATCTGTTCTTTTGTATGTTCACTTTCAGAGGCCATTTCTTCAAGCTCTCTAATTCTTTCTTCTGCCTCTTCAGATCTGCTATTTTATGATTCCAGTGTATTTTTAATTTCATTTATTGCACCTTTCATTCCCCCAAGATCTGCTATTTTTCTATGTATGCTTTCCAATTCTTCTTTGTGCTCATCCAATGTCTTTTTAATATCCTTAATTTATTTAGCCATTTCATTGAATTTATTAAGGAGATTTGTTTGAACATCTATGATTAGTTGTCTCAACTCCTTTATGTCATCTGGAGGCTTATCTTGTTCCTTTAAGTGGGCCATATCTTCCTGTTTCTAGGTGTGGATTGTAATTTTTTGTTGGTGTCTTGGCATCTGGCTTACTAGAGTATTTATTCTGGGTACATTTTTTTTCTTTAGTTTAGGGCTTCCTGCCCTTTCTCCCTTGCTGGTTGTTAGAAGGAGCCAAGGATATGGTTGATGCTATAAGCTGTGGAGACTCAAGTTACCCTCATTGTCCCAAGGACCAATGAAGCTTCTCCCAACTTTCTTCTTTGCCAAAAGTAGGGGCAGAGCCCCATCTGTGTGGAATAATTCAACTCATGCAGGCCTAGACTGTAGTTGCCCAGAGAGACTGATGAAGCTTCACGTCCCCTTCTTCCCTGCCTGGGGCAGGGATGGAGCTGCAGGTGTGGGCAGCAATCCATGCAATGCAGGTCTAAGATGACCACAGTTGCTCCAGTAGACTTCTGATTATTCAGTCTGTGCCAGCTAAATGTACCTGCAGTTACCTGGATGGATAGGCTAGTGCAGGGCCCATCAGCTTCCTCCCTGCTAGAGGTGGGGCTGAAGCCTAGGCTAGGGCTGCAGGCCAATCTGGGTGAAAGAAACCAGTCTCTACCATCACTGTGATTTTCAGTCAGCCCAGCTTCCCCTCATGGTGGGGGTAGAGTCAAAATGGTGGCTACTAGCCTCCTTCTGACTTGGAAACACTCAAACTTTATATGTTCTTAGGGTTATAATTTAGCCAGCCAAATTTACTAATCGGTAGCTAAAATTGGTGACCAACTGTTTTTGGGAAATAGAGCTTCCAATTCCCGCCACAGAATAGCTCCTGGTGTGGCTTGTGCTGCTGAAGTAGGATGATCACCAGCCTCCACGGCATGGCCTATAATTTCCCGGAGAGGTTGGTGCAGCTCCCGTCAGCTTCCTCCCTGCCTGAGGTGGGCCTGGGGCTTTGGCTAGAGCTGCAATCTGAATTAGATGGACAAAAGCCAGTCCCTACCAGCACTGTGATCTTCAGTCAGCCCCACTTCCCCTCATGTCAGGCGCAGAGCTAAGATTGCGGCTACCGGCTTCTTCCTGACTTGGACAGTTTCAAACTTTAGCTGTTCTTAGGATTATACTTCTGCCTGCCGAATTTACTAATCAGTAGCTGAAGTTGGTGCCCAACTATCTCTTCTCTTCCTCCCCCGTTTTGGGAAGTGGACCTTTCCATTCCAGCCATGGAACAGCTCCCGAGGTGGCTTGTGCCTCCAGTGGAGGATGGGCACCAGCCTCTGTAGCGTGGAGTGCTCTACTTATTAATCTTCTCTGCAGATATGCAGTCTTCTTCCATTCTCGCAAGAATGTTGCAGGATGCACTTCTGGTCTCTCAGAGCCCCCAAACAAGTGCTCTGGATAGCTCTGGGTGGTTACTAACTGCCCCTTAGCAGGAGGTGATTCTAGGAGCTCTTTACTCTGCCGCCATCTTGCTGGTTGTTCTCCAGTGTAATTTTAATTTCACTTATTGTGCTTTTCATTACCATAAGATCTGCTATTTTTCTAGGTATGCTTTCCAATTCTTCTTTGTGATCACCCAGTGTCTTCTTATTATTCTTAATCTCTTTAGACATCTCATTGAATTTATTAAGAGGATTTGCTTGAGCATCTATGATTAGTTGTCTCAATTCCTTTTTGTCATCTGAAGCCTTAGCTTTTTCTTTGACAGGGCCATATTTTCCTGTTTCTTAGTATGGATTGTAATTTTTTGTTGGTGTCTTGGCATCTGGCTTACTAGATGCATTTAGTCTGGGTGCAGTCTCACTCTTTAGTTTAGGGCTTTCTTGCTCATTGTGAAATAGGAGCCAAGGATGTAGTTGGTACTGTAAGCTGTGGAGGCTGAAGCTGCCCACACTGCCCCAGGAACCGATAAAGCTTCTCCCACCTTTCTCCTCTGCCAGAGGTAGGATCAGAGCTGCAGCTGTGTGTAATAATCCAAGTCATGCAGGCTAAAATTGTCTGTAGTTACCTGGAGAGACTGAAGAAACTTCACACCCCTTCCACCTCTGCTGGCAGCAGGGATGGAGCTGCAGGTGTGGTCAACAGTCTATGCCACGTGGGTCCAAAATGACCACAGTTGCCCAGGTAGACTGATGTAGCACCAGCCTCCCTCTTCTCCTGCCAGGGGAGGGGATGGACCCTCTGGAGTGCCCAACAATTTAATCCATGTGGGTCGAATATGCTTGCAGGTGCCCTGAAAGGCTGAGGGAACACTGTTCCTTCTGCCCTTTAGGGTGTGGGAATGCTACCACAGGTGCCAACAGTTCATTCCATGTAGGCCAAAAGTGCCTGCCATTGCCAGGAGAGGCTGAGGAAACACCAGTCTCCTCCTATTCTATTAGGTGTAGGGGGGGAGCTACAAGCACCCAACAGTTCAGTCTGTGCAGGCTTGAAGTGCCTGCCTTTGCCTGGAAAGGGTAACGAAACACCAGTCACCCCCGCCCCATCCTACTGGGAGCTGGGGGTGGATCCACAAGTACCCACCAGTCTAGTCTGTGCAGGCCAAAAGTGCCTGCTGTTGCCTGGAAAGGCTGAGGAAACACAGCTCCCCTCCTATGCTACTTGGAGGCAGGGATGGAGCTACAGTTGTACAACTATTCAGGCTATGTGGGCCAAAAGCACCTGCAGTTACCCAGAGAGGATGGGGAAACACCATCCCCCTCTTGTCCTATCAGGGGTGAGGGTGGTGCCACAGGCACTCAACAGTCAAGTTCATGCAGGCGAAAAGTGTCTGCAGTTGCCCGAGAGGCAGAGGAAGCAGCAACCTCCTCCTACCTTGTGGGGAGGAGGCCAGGGATGGAGATGGAATTGAAGGTGCTCAACAAACCAGTTTGTGCAGGCCAAAAGCACCTGCAGTTGCCCAGAGAGACCAAGGAAACGCAGCTCCTGTTCTATCTTACTGGGTGGCGGGGATAGAGCTACAGGTGTCAGAGTTTCCAGTCTGTGCATGCCGAAAGCACCTGCAGTTCCCCAGAGAGGCTGAAGAAATACAAGCCCCCTTCTACCCAAGAGGTTGGAGGGGTGGAGATGGAATCAAAGGCATTCAACAAACCAGTTTGTGTGGACCAAAAGTGCCTGCAATTGCCCAGAAAGGTCGAAGAAACAGCTCCTCTCCTATCCTATTGCGGGGTAGGGATGGAATCCAACTGAAAGTGCCTGCAGTTACCCCAAGAGGCTGTTGCAGGGACTGCCAGGTTCCTCCTTGCCAGAGGTGGGGCTCCAGCCTAGGTTAGGGCTACATTCAGATCTGGGTGGAAAGAAACCAGTCCCTACCATCCCTGTGATTGTCAATCAGACTTGCTTTCCCTCATGCTGGGGGCAGAGTTAAAATGGTGGTTACCACCCTCTTTCAGATTTGGACAAGTCCAAACTTTAGCTTTTCTTAGGATTTTATTTTAGCCAGCCAAATTTACTAATCAGTAGCTGAAGTCGGTGGCTAACTGTCTCTTCTTCCCCCATTTTTGGGAAATGGAGCTTCTAACTCTGCCACAGAATATCTCCTGAGGGGGCTTGAGCCACCAGGAAGGATAAGCACCGGCCTCCGTGGCGTGGAGTGCTCTACTCACACAACTTCACTGCAGATGGGCAGTCTCCTTCCATTCTTTCAAGGATGTTACTGGATGCTCTTCTGGTCTCCTGGGCCCCCCAAGCAGGTGCTGTAGGTAGCTCTGAGTGATTACTAACTGCCCCATAGGATGACCTGACTCTTGGAGCTCTTTACTCAGCCGCCATCTTGCCCAAGTACCTCCTCTCTATTGTTTTGCATGCTCTTCTAATATTTATTATTTCTTTCCTTCTGCTTGCTTTGGGTTTAATTTGCTGTTTTATTCTAGATCCTCTAGGTATACAGTTAGGGTGTTGTTGTTGTTGCTTTAGCTCTTCCTTTTTAATATAAGTGTTAGAGCTATAAATTTCCCTCTCAGCACTGCCTTCGCTGCATCCCATTAGTTTTGTTATGTTGTGTTCTCAATTTCTATGTATTTTATCTTTTGTAGTGTATCTGACTGCTCCATTTCTATTTTCTGTTTCTGTATGTTTAAAATACTTTCTTTGTGGTTACCCTGGAGTTTATATTACACATCCTATAACTATGATCTACCAATTTGTAAAGATAACAGTTTAGCTTTAGTCTCTTCCCTCATAGCCCTCTGTTTCCTCTCTTTATTTAGTTTTTGTCCCACTTTACCACTTTATTTTTTTCACATCCAATATAAGAAAATATGCCTTTTTTCTTTTTTATTGTATTCTGATTCTTATATGAATTAAAGTGTAGAGATGTATATTGAGCATACAGTATTATTCAGTTTCTCATTTACCCTTTTAGTAACCCTTATTGATAATTTTCATTTCTTAACACTACTCCAAGCCACTCTCTCCTGTCTTTTCCTTCCAACCTGCAGAACTCCATTTAGTAATTCTTATAGGAAAGGTCTCTTGTTGATGATCTCTCTCATTTTCTGTTTATCTGTGAATACTTTAAACTCTCCCTCATTTTTGAAGGGCAGTTTTGCTGGATAAAGAATTTTCCCTTGGCAATTTTTGTCTTTCAGTCACTTAAATATATCACACAACTGCCTACTTGCCTTCATGGTTTCTGATGAGAACCATAACTTAGACTTATTGAGGAATCCTAGTATGTGATGAATTGCTTTTCTCTTGCTGATTTCAGAATTTTCTTTATATCTTTGGCATTTGACATTCTGATTAGTATGTGTTTCAGAGTAGGTTCATTGGGATTTATTCTGTTTGGGGTACATTGCACTTCTTGGATTTGTATATTTATGTCTTTTCTAAGAGTTGGGAAGTTTTTAGCCATTATTTCCTCAAATATTCTTTCTGCTCCTTTTCCCTTCTCTTCTCCTTCAGCCAGGATATATATGTTTGTGTGTCTCATGCTGTCACTGAAATCCCTGATAAACTGCTCTTTTTTTTTTTTTTTTTTTAGGTACTAGGGCCAGGGATTGAACCTGGGACCTTGTATGTGGGAAGCTGGCACTCAACCACTGAGTCACATAGGCTCCCCTGTGTTGGTTTCTTTCATTTGTTTGCTTTTTGTTTGTTGTTGTTTCTTGGAGGTGCTAGGGGCTGAACCCAGATTCTCCCATGTAGGAAGCAGGCACTCAACTGCTTGAGCCATATCCACTCCCAATACTGCTCAATTTTTTTCTGTTCTTTTCTCTATCTGTTCTTCTGACTTTATGATTTTTATTGTCCTGTCTTCTAGCTCACTTATTCTTTCTTCTGCCTGTTCAAATCTGCTGTTGTATGCCTCTCATATATTTTTAGACTCTACTATTTTGCCTTTTGTCATCATAATTTCTGTTATGTTTCTTTTTATAATTTCAAATACATTGTCTTCTTACTATCCTTTGCCACTTTATGCATATTTTCCTTCATCTTCTTGAATTGATTGAGGAAATTTGTTTGAAATTCTTTGATTAGCTGTTCCAAGTTCTGTGTGTCCTCCAAAGTTTTAATCTGTTCCCTTGACTGAGCCATATGTTCCTGTTTTTTAGTATGGTTTATAATTTTTTGCTTATGTCTAGGCATCTAATTATATTGATTAATTAACTCTGAAGGTCAGTTTCTCCCTCTTGTCTAAGGTTTTATTATTGATTGACTTTGTGTTGAGGCTCTTCTTTGCTGTTTGGTCCAACTTATTCTAGACCTTTAGAATAGGTCATGTTTAACTGCTCAGTCTTTCTCAGCTCATCTTCATCTGATTCTTGCCCTGTAAATATAGAATCTTTAAGATTGTACTTTTTGTGCAATTGTTTCACCTCCAGAACTTCCCTGCCCCTCTTCCTTCTCAAGAATCTTCATCTGTTCTGGTTCTGTTTGTGCAGAATTTTCTCTCCATAATGTTTTGTTTAAATTCTCTCCCGCACTCAGTGCCCTGTTTTCCTTACTCTTTCCAATTATTTGACCATCCTGTCTTACAGAAGTTCAACTTAATCCACCCTTTTTTTTTCCTGCTTCTAATTTCTTCCCCTTTAGGGTATCATGCCCCAGGGAGTCAGGTGGGGTCAATCCAGAAAGGTGGGTCACTCCAGAAAAGCCCCTTTTACATTTATACAGTCTAGTCATCAGAAACTGGATTGAATAAGCACAGCAGCAGTTCCACCAAAGTCTCTGACTTTCCCCTACTCTAAGAACCCTTTTGTATGTAGCACTTATTAGTGGCTTCTGTTCCACTCTGGGTCTCTGTGGACTTTGGGCCCTGTGCCTTGATATGCATGGGGTTATATTACTGTTGTGAGTGGCGCTATACTCCCCTGTGGAATAATGTAGGCTGCTGCCTCTGAACAACTCCCAAACTGCATGGGACCAAGTGAGGGGGAGGGCAATGGTCCATCAGTCCAGGACAGAAGTTTCCTACTTGATATTTTTCTTTTTTTTTTCTATTCAACATTATGGTGGGAAGTGGATATGGCTCAATTGATTGGGCTCCTGTCTCCCATATGGGAGGCCCTGGGCTCAATTCCCAAACTTCCTGGTGAAGGCAAGCTGGCCCCCATGGAAAGCTGACAGCCTGCACCCGCAGATGGCACAGCAAGATGATGCAACAAAGGGAGACAAACAGACACAGAAGAACGCACAGCAAAAGGACACAGAGCAAACAGCAAGCGCAAGTGACAAGGGGAGGGGAGAATAAATAAATAAATAAATTTTTTTAAAATTTGTGGATCCTTCTATAGTCTCTGCCATCTTTGAGAGTTCTATGTAAGTGGGATTTGTCCCTTTATTCACTTAATATCTAGGGATGTTTTTCCAGGGAATCAGCATGTTGTACCCATTACACTTTAATGCTGCTTTTAGAAATCTTTGGCACTAGGATCAATACACCCAATTGCCATGATCTTTTTGGCTTTGGGGAAAAAGAGTCAAAATAAGAAACCTGACTTTACTAATTGCAAAGCTTCTGCCACCCCAACCTGAACTGACACTATGTTCAAGTCTCACTCCAAGAGGGAAAATGGCACAAGGTTTTGGAAACCCCACTATTAAAATACCTTTTCCAAGCTTCTTCCCTCATCTTCTTAATACAATAATGTTTATTTCACCCCACAGCCTTAGCAGCAACTCCCAAGACCCATACCTAACATCATCACAAAAAAACATACATCATGGAGCTTAGAAAGTTTTGTTACTGAAGCAAAGTATGGCTAACACTGTTCCCATCTGAAGTAGAGCCATACAGTTCTGGGATTCAAGAAAAAAATTAGCTGGAGCGTATTATCAGATAGAAATAACAACATATAAACTGAGTACATGAACGTCTAGCCTTTCATGATCGCCTGCTTAGAGGAGTTGATGTGTGGGAATGTGGGAGACAAAAGTTTACAGCCCTTAATTACAATTCTGTTTGAATATTATGCATCTTTGGGTTAATTTTTAGTCCCTGGAGCCCAGCCTCAGAATGTATTTCAGTAATTTGGAACCCACCTTCCCAGGATGAGGGTACCAGACCCACCCCTGTATCCCTAGAGCCCAGTGTGATGACTGACTCACAGCTAGTGATTGACTGAGTTACTGAAATACAGAGTCTGCAATCCAGTACCTGCCTACAGCAAAGTGTCAGTCTAAGGCAGGGGTTCTTAACCAGGGGTCATTGAGCTTGAATTGAAAAATATCAACTTATCTTTATTTTCTCTGACCTGTAACCGAAATCTAGCATTTCCTTTACTTATGAGTATGTGCAATAAATTGCAGTAGCATTCGTTTCATATCACATTACAGTTGTTGCATGTCTCGAAAAATCGCTTACGCTCATCCATACTTTGAAATTACGGTAGTTGTTAGACCTGATGCTAGTTGAGTGTCATAAAACTATCTGCTGCTGCATTCTGAGAAGGAGTCCGTGGTTTTCACCTGACTGGCAAAGGGGTCTATGAAACAAAAAAGGTTAAGAACCCTGGTCTCCAGGAAGACAGAATCCAGGCCCAGAAATGAAAGAGCCTCAGATCAGTTAACAAAACACCCATTCAAAGGCAAATGAGAGGCCTGAGGCACAATAATGGCTTAAATTTAATGAAACAGTGAAGAGAGTGTAGAGTTGTGGCTGGGTGTTAGGAGTGAGCCAGAATCCCTGAAGGAAGACAGAGCTTGGTCCTCCAACCCTAGCAACCTTGGAGCCAAACAAACACTTTGGGCTGGGCAGATGAAGGCACCCAGGGCTGAGTGATGTTCTCCCAGGGTCTCCCTGGACTCCTCATGCCATTCGACCCTCCCCCAGCCAGAAACACATGATGAGCATCAGGACTTTGTTCCTGGGTCAGGGACTGCAATAGGAAGGAGTCACTGGCTTATAAAATGAGGATTCTCTTTAAAAGTGTCAAATACAATACCTATTCCTTGTATGAATTTTAGAAAATACAGAAAAGAAAAAAGAAAGGGATAATTGTCCCCAAAAATGCCACCTAAAGAAAACTACTATTCTTTCTATATTTACTTTTCTTAAGAGTTCAGCATGTGTGTGTGTGTGTGTGCGAGTGCACTAGGTATATTTTGTTTGCAAATACATGTACACATTGCATGTGCTGTCTGTGTTGTATGTGTTGGTGTTGCAGGTATGTGGTTGTCTGTTTCTTGTACAGCAGGTTTAAGTATACGTGCATGTACTTGGGAGTATTTGAATGTGCTTTGTGTGTTGCATGTGTGGACCTTGTGTGTGCTGTGTGTCTTATGTTATCTGTGCTGTTTGTGGCAGTCGTTATGTGATTAACTGTGTGTTGTATGTAGTGGATTTAGGTGTGTGCGTGTGGTGGATGCTATGTGTGAAATTGCATGTTTTGTGTGTTATATGTGTCATGCATGACATGTGTTTTATTTGTCTCGTGTGTGTTGTGTGGATGTATGTGCCCTGTGTGTTGAATGCACCATGTGCTTATACCCTGTGTTGTATATGTCATCTGGCTTTGTGTTGCTCTGTGTTATGTGTGAGTGTGTATGTTGTATATGTTGCTGTGTTTCATGTGCAATGTGTAATATTTGTGTCATGCGTATTGTATATTTATGCCATGTGTTGTATATGTCATCTGTGCTGTATATTTTGTGTTGTGTGGAGTGTGTAGGAACTGTGTGTATGTGTGTACCATATGTGTTGGTGTGTGTATTGTGTGTGTGGAGGGGTGTATGGCCAGAAACTGGGCAAGCAACAGAGCAAGCCGACGGGAATGGTATCACATCCGTTTTAGAACTTTCCCCGACTTAAGGAAAATGGTAAGGAATTTTGAGTACCATATTGATATATACTTTCCCTTAAAACTAAATAAAAAATTTTAAGAAAGCTTATTTAAATAGGAAAATTAAGTAAACAATAGTGCAAATGTTGCGTGGACAACTGCAAAATTCTTTAGGAAGAAGTTTGGAAAACACTTTGCTGGAAAGATTGTGAATTCTCCTCCCACTCTCCGTGATTCAGTGATACAAATTTAGAGTTTTTCTTCTAGAAACACAAGGTCTTCAACAGAAAATTACTATAAACATTAATAAATGAAGAAATAAGACAAGTCTAGAGATTATGAGAAACCATACTAGATGGCCCTCTCACCGCAGGCAGGCAGTCTAATGGGCACACCCAAGGAGGATGGGTTGTGTGAGAAGACATCAAGGCAGGATATGGAGAAGGCGTCCCCTGACAGCTTTCTTCCTGGATGAAAGACCAAGGATGGACTACGCCTTCCCCTCGTTTTATTCTCTCCACCTTCACATGCAGAATAAACAGATGGGCCAAGGCTGTAGGAAAGAAACTCGACCCCAGTGTGACCCTGAGGTTACCCCACTTATTGAGTGTCCACAGGCCATCAGGATGGGCAATGTGCCCAATGGAGATGGGTCCCTCTTCAAACTTTTGTGGATGTCATTGCCAAAATCCCAGAATCAACATGTTATATTGTGCCTGACAGCATACACGCTGCTTTTATTCACATTCAGTTATTCCCCAGGAGAAATGATCAATTTCCTAAACCAGGGGTAAAGTGTGGGTTTGGATCTCAAGAAAGATAAGGTGGTGGACTACTCCCTAGTGGGGGGTTTGGGGTATCTGGAGAGCTGGGGTCAGGTCTGAGTCATGTTTGAGTTTATGGTGCTCTAACCAGTTAAGTCTCTTTCCTGGCATGGCATGGTTACCAATGGGTAGAGATGGCATTGACCCCATAAATCTCTTCTGCTGCCAACCTTGCTTGGTACAGCAGAAGTGGCCTCAGATGTGGCCTCAGGGCAACCTCCCTCCACTCCTTCCCCAATGCTACCCAAACCCTCACCCACTCTTGACCAGGGTTCTCCTAGTCAAGAGTTTCCATGCTCCACAGACACATTCTCCCTCTGGATAACTCCACGCTGCCTTCACCTTTCCAGAGATGGAGCAATTTCTCTTTGAGACAGGCAAGGAACATAATGAATAAGACCTTAAGGAAAAAGAGGGAGCAAACCATATTTTTCTTTCTTTTGAGATAAAAATAATATGCCTGCACATCAGAATCTCCTGCAACAGAGCAAATGTCCAGGGGCAAAATGAGAAAAAACAGCAACCTGCTTTCGCTAATGTGAACATAAGAACGGGCCCTCTGATGAGCAAATAGCCACAAACAGCCCTCTCCAGGGGAGAATGCGATGATACCTACGAGACTTCTTGAGGAAAAGCTTTCTTTTGCTCATTTTATCCCTATTCGTTAAGTGCGGCTGGAAAATATCTGTAAAAATTAACCTAAAGCTTAATGGCTTATGTAAGAATGCCTTAATAAAAATATGTTGGCAAGGTTATTGAACTGTACAATTAAACCCCTCCCACTCGATACTTTTCAGTCTAATTTCTGTCTAAAGCTTATTCAGCAAACCAAAATGCCAAAGCCCTCCTTCAATTTCCACTTCTTTGAACCTGCTAATTTACGAATAAGATAGGATTTATTTGTGTTATTAGCTTCATGTAACCTCTTGTTGAAAAAGTAGTTTTAAATACTGAAATCCTGAGATGCGCAAGACCCACCAAATATCTGAAGGATGACTGATTTTTTTTTTCTTTCTGCAAGCTGTGTTTGATTTACATCAATTAGGTGCTCCACATAAGGTATCATATAACAGGAAGGCTAATAACCCAGAAATAACCTCATTAAAAGAGACAGCATATCGGTCTAAACAGAATGAACTCTAAGCAGAAAAATTAGTGACCTGGAAAGAAGCAGGAAGAGGTAATGGCATCACCAAGAAAAAATACATTCCCGGTTAGCGAGTCAAAGGAGAAATCGCCGGCAATAAAGTAAGAATACAATAGAAGCAGAAGGAGAACATTTTTTTAAATGTTTTTAATCTGTTCAAGTTCTGTAACGTGCAATTTCTTTTCCCCCAGTCAAAAAGAGGCTCTGAAATCCTGATAGTGACTCGAACATGCAAGAGGCTCTGAAACCTGCCTGTTCACAGGCTGAGTGCATTGACTATGTCTCCAAGGTCGGGCTGGGGCTCTGGGGCTCTGGGGCTCTGCATTTACTCACCATCATGAAGAGGGGGCAAGCCCCTCTTTGACCATAACCTGCCCAATCCCTGCTCACACAGTCTTTTATCCTTTGCCATAAAGACACACTATACTCTTCTCTATTCTATGACCCCAACCATCAAGAAAGCAGACTCCCCCTTCTGCCACTGCAGGCCAGCTCCCTTCAATTCCCATATTATGGCATTTTGTAAACACAAAGTTTGCCAAGAAAAATGGCTGTTTCCACAAAGTCTCATGCATGTGGTTTGGTTTAAAAAAAAAAAAAAAAAAAAAATTAAAGGCAGGGAAGGGGTTGCATCGGAGGCAGCCCATTTCTAACTGCAAGAAGTGGAAGGAGATGTATGTGCTACCCCCAGACTCCCAGGACTCCTGGTGCCTGGAGAGCACCAGCTCACCATGGGAGAGCCCACAGGGCTACATTCAAATGGTGCCCAGTTTCTGAGCCAGTAGAGTGAGACTTTTAAGAAAAGGCATGACTAAGTTTTAACTTTACATAACATTGTTTTTTTTTTTTTTTTTTTTTTTTGCTTTGTTTTAATAGAAACTGGGGTTGTACTTGAGCCCCTGAGAACCACATGGTTAGCTCTCCCTGGGCCGAATAAGCACCAGACAGAATTCTTTTCCGTAACAACCCTCTGCTTGTGAGCAATTCCCCAGCAGCAGCTGACTCTGGAGCCTAAGCCCTTGCTCAGTCCAAGAAGAGAAGCAGACAGGCCAGGGGTCCCCAGGAAGAGGGCTGTGGCCATGGCCCTAGATGACATGCACTGGGACCCCCTCCAAAGCTTCAGGGCCTCAGGGTCAAGCACAGGCCTGCCTTGATCATTCAATGAGTTTCATTCCCCTCCTACCCACCCATTCACCAGCATCAGGGTGCATCCGTGAAGTTCAGAGTACTGGACTCTAAGTCAGAAGCTTGCCAGTTGTTGGCTTAAGGAACCAGTGGAAGAGAAAGAAAGGATGAGGGTAGATGACTCTCTGAAGAAGTCTATTGGGAAATCTGATGCTTCTTCCACCTAGACCCTCCTGCCCCTCTCTGCCCCCCTCACTATCACACACCCACAGACCACAGAACATACCTGGCCAGGACCATGAAGTCAATGCACTGCTCCTGGTGGTAAGCTCCCACACCCTTTCACTTCCAAAATGAACCCCCTGACCAGGGCCTCCTCATTTCCAGTGTGAGCCTAGCAGCTGCGCTCTTTCTGAGACACCCCCCCATGCAGAACCTGTGCCTTCCAGGCTCCCATCCGAATCTAAACTGCCCTCAATTCTAGCTCCCTTTCCTCCCTGAATGTGTAGACCTACATCTCTCTCTCTCTCTAGCTCCCCACATCATCTACTGGCCAGAGTCTAATTCCAGGATTCCTCCCTTTTGTTTGTTTGTTTGCTAACAACTCTCCATTGGGGGCTTAGACAAATACAGTTTCTCTAACACCAGGGCCACAAACTCAGGTCATTCCATGGGCCGGGTAGGTAGTTCAGTAAAGGAGATGGGATGAGGACACTGGCAAATGGAGGTTCCAAAGGGAACAGCTGTCACCATGTGTTTATAGGGCACCAGTGCAAAAAACACAAACAAAAAAAAAAATCTTAAGCCAGAAATCAGGGCTTTTGTGAGAAATCTCCTGGGGTTGGCAACCAATTCAATAACAGTCTCAAGCATGAGTTGGTCAACTGGAGGCAAGCAGCCCAGCGCTGGGCCTGCAGGCTGCACGCTGCACACTCCCTCCCAGGAGGCAGAGAGTGGCTCCCTGAGGGAGGGAGGCCTGCCACCTCCCTTCCAGCCCACCTGGCAATGGCCCAGGCTGGGGCAATGGCAGATGCTGGGGCAAAGCTCAGGGCATCTCTCCCAACCTCCCTGGCAGAAAGGAGGCTTCTTCCTGCCCCCACCAACTGCGGGTGGGGCCCTCTTGGCTTTTCTCAGCATCATTAAGGCAAAGAAAACAACCCTAAAGTGTTTCATTCTCCTCGGTGAGGAGTGCCAGAAGAGCTAAGAGCTTCTTAAGCAGATTCTTTCCAAAGCCATTTGGGCCCCTTCTATAAATAAAGCTTTCGACAATTTCTGAAAAGCATATTTATTTACCAGATAGATCATAACGGCTCCTTCGGTGCCTTCAGCCCTGTTGTGTGATCTTCAAGCACTTAGCTCCCTTTCAGCTAGTTAGGCCTCCCTCTTTCTGGACGGCAAAAATGGAGTTTAACCCTTTGGAGCAGTCGGAGGCTGAGAGGCTGCAGGACTCCCCTTGAAGGGCTTCGCTCTGCTTCGGGCCATTAGCACCGAGGTCAAACAGACACCAGAGGGAAATTATTAATACGCAGTGGTCGGATGCCTGTAAGCCTGCAAAAGCTTTTCTAAAGTGGCTAAAGGCCATGGAAAGGGGGTGAGAAGAGAGCGGAGGGAATTGCTGTATTTTTCTCAAAACAGTAGGAAACAAAAAGATAGAAGGAGAAAAAAATGGAAAAGAGGAACAACTAGATGGAGACAAGTGATTACAAGGGAAATCATTTCCTTCCTTGGGTTTCACCTGCCTTGATTTTTGGCCCAGAGGATCACATGCTTTTCTTGATTCAAATTGTATGGAGAAAGGGATTAGCTCGGGGTTTCTCAGCCTCAGCATTGGGGACATTCTTTGGTGTGGGGACTGACCTGAACACTGTAAAATGTTTAGCAGTGTTCCTGGCCTCTACCCACCATATGCCAGTAATAGTCCCTCCCTCCCGGTATATGAGCAAAGTGTCTCCAAACATTGCCGAATATCTTCCTGGGGAGCAGAATCGCCCCAGGTGAAAACCACTACCTTAGACACAGAGATGAGCTTGAGATTCAGTGCAGGAAAGTAGTGAGGATCAAGGGCACTGGCGACAGCCGACTTGAGTTCCAGTCCCAGTTCCACCACTTCCAGGGTGACCTTGAAAGTTACTTCACTTCTGGGCCTCAATTTTCTCACTATAAAATGGGATGATTCTTACCATGCCAACCACATAAGGTTCGTGTGAGGGTTAAAAAATAGTCATGTAAATCCCTTGGCACAGAGCTTGCCACATAATAAGAAATCAAAAAAACCTACTATTATTATAATTATTATTATCAGCATGTGCGAAATGGTCTCCATCACGATGTGACATACATGAATTCCTCTCACCTCTCCCCTCAATCACAAGAAGCTGTGTGGAGAATGATTAGCAAAAACAAACCCCACCCCTCAAAAAAAAGTTATAGTCTTTGAAAGCCAGATACAGATCCTTAATCTACTTGTATCAATTATGGTTGGTTGTAAGCAACTGGCATCAATTCTCAAATAGAAAAAGAATGTCCCAGAACACTGTGGGGCAGCTCCAGATTCCTGAATCAAAAAGGGAGGATGTGGAACCAGGCTTGGCAAAGGCAGAACCAGGGCAACCCTGGGGGCTGAGAAGGACCAGTCCACGTTGCCGTCAGAGCTTGGCCTCTGGAATTAATTAACACCAAGTGTTTTGTTCCCATTCTTGCATCACGCTGCTCAGGATTAAAAGTCCCTTGGGGAGGATGTGATTGGCTAGGCCTGGATTGGGTGGCAGAGTACTTTGATTGACAGCCCTGCCAAGGCTGTCAACAATGGGGGCACAAAAGAAATTAGAGTGTCATTACCCAAAGACAGGGCATTCAGGGGCTGGGCTGGCAAAAGCAACAAAAGTGCTCAGCCCACTTTTGTACTCCAGGATGCAGACCTCCACCCTTTGCTGGGGCAACAGCTGTGTGTTACTTGAGCACAGAAATCAGAAAAACTGCTCTTGGACAGCATTCCCTGCACACTCCATCATGAGCTCCCAAATAAGACTCACAGCCTTTAGACTGATCTGACATCCCGATAAAAAGAGTCACAGTGAGAGAAGATGCTGAGGGCTAAGGCTTGCATTTCCTCTTGACCAAGAAGGCCAGGCACATTGCTCTCCCTGCAGAAACACTGCCCAGCATCGTTCCACCTTCCACCTCTAAGACCTGTGCCCCCGGCACCCCTCTCCTGTCTTCATCCCCTCCCCCTCCACTCCCCATTTTCTCACTGCACCACAATGGGATGAAGCCTGACCCCTCCACTCAGGCTTTTCCCACTCCCACTGCATTCCTAGACTGTGATATGACGATAAGCGTCTAAAACCTCACCTGGAAAGAAGTGCCTAGAGCTGATGAACCCAAAGTTTCCCCTATGAAATAAAACTGCAGAGATGGACAGGGACACCGGAGCCTCCAAGGCTAAAGCAAAACGTCAAGAAGAATGAGATGAGGGCCAGCAAGTTTGGAGCTATCGATTTGTCGATACATGAAACCCAACCTAGGAGTCATCCGTTCTGCTGAGGTCACCATTTATCCCGGAAGATGCTCTTGGCAGTTAAAGCATGGCATGAAATCTTCCCTTCGATGGCAGGATAAGGGAAATGTTAGACACGCAGAGAGAGTAACTTGGCACTCGTGATTTATGAATATTTCAAATGTAGAAAGCACACATTCCAGGGCCTTACTCATTGCTTGCTGGAGAAGAATCCAGGTAAACAAATTCACGACATTGTTAAAAGCAAAACCTTTATATTTTGTTCCTTCATCAGATAATGATGATGGATTAATTATTCAGCAATAAATAGCATATTTCAGACAAAAGGATGAAAAGGCTTAACTATATAACTGCGGTTTCCCCATCATAACATCCTTGGGGACAAAATGTAAATCATAGTTTTATTAATGACACCCAGAGGATGGGATCAAGTTTTCCATGGACTCAGAACTTGGCAATGGAGAGATCAGATTGAAAAGTTTAAAACAGTATTTAAAAAAAAGATAAATTCTGTTCTCCCTACAGAACATTTTTTCCTAGATGAATCTGAAAGAGAAATAAAAATAAAATGAAAACACACACACACACACACACTCAGAGGTCATTTTGTACGCAGATTCCAGCTACAGGATTCAGTGTGATTTATTCAAAAGAAGTTGATCCCTCCCACATGCCCAATGCAGTGCTGGCTTGTCCTGGTGGTACCAACTGTGTCAGTCAACCCAGGTGACAAGAAAATAAAAGTCATTTAAGGCTGTGGCTTCAAGCCCCACCAGTTACTTGAGTCTCAAAATGAGCATGAAGAGAATCAGTCTTGATGACAAAAAGAAAAAAAAAAATCCATCAAAACTTCGATAATTTTAGCCAAAAGGAGTGAAAACTCAAGCACAAAATCAGTTTAAGAATCAGTTTGCCTTGCTTTTTAAAAAACTGCTTTTTTAAAAAATCCACATTTAGCAGAACGTTTCACGTTTCTTGTGGGCCTTGAAAGAAGGCAGCTGAAAAAGGTGACTTCCTTCTTAAGGTTAATACATTAAAGATAACACTAACCTCATGTTTCACCATCAGATTTTCCATTTTATTCATACATACCAAATACATTATATAGTGTGGTCTTGGGCGTGGGATATCCGACTCCTTAGGTCTTTCTCTCTCCCTAGCGGTTCTCTGAGGATATTCCGACCACTGCAAAGCCCAGTTCTGAATCTCCTCTTTTCCCACCCTCTTATTCGTTGCAAGGATGCTGCTCACTCCAGGGGGTCCCCCAGCACTCTGAACCAGCATCCCTATTGCTCTCTTCGTTGTGAACCTTGGGGGACCATCTGCTTCCCCCACCAGACTGGGAACACCTGTGCACAGAAGCCCTGAGGTCTAAAGCTCTAGCTCCTGGCACCTGGACAGCTGCTTTCAGGGGATGCCAAGTGAGTGAACTGAGCCGCAGGCTGGGATCAACCCACAGGGAGGGCCAGGGTTAGACGAAGCAGAAGAGAACAGCCCCAGTGGTTTCCAGGTGACCTCACAGGCCAGGATGATGGTGGGTCTCCATGAGAAGACCAGGAGACTCCAGCCTGTGACTCCTCATAAGGTCCTGTGGTGGGTTTTACCCAAGATACAGGACCGATTCAGATTTAGCAGTGGGTCCTGATTCCCCCTGACTTCCAAGTTGGGGAAGGAGGGGTGTCCCTCTGTCACAGTGAGCAGTGTGAGTGGCTATGAAATTCCCCTGGGAATCTCCCCCACTAGCTCAGACACTACCACTCCCTAGGGCCCTCTTTATAAGAACCCAGGTGTGCAGAGGAGAAACCACTGCCAACGTAGAAGGAAAGGCTTCATGGAGTAGGGGACGTAGGGAACACTTCATGGAAGAGGGGCAGAGTGTATCTGCCATATGTTCCCACTGACGGGTGCCCACTCTTCAAGTTGCACACTGCATGTGTCGCCTCCCCAATAGACAGGGACTCTCTCTGGCACACATGTACCTTCTTTTTCTCCTACATCTGACACTTATCAGGTGCCCTATAAGCATAGGATGGGAATTGCAAGCAGCAGCTTGAAAACCAGATCTAACCTGACTTTGCATTCTCTTGCATAAGCCAGTACTTTTGTAAATCAAATTTGACTACCTTTAAATGAGACATCCACTCTCCAGTTCTCCTGAGTCCTTGCCCCTGACATTACCTGAATGGCCCTTGTAGGCATTTGCATTTGCATTTTTTCCTGTGGAATATGCGAGCCAAAGCATGGGTAGGATTCTGACAGAAAGAAATCAATATAGAGGCAGTGCAAATGGCAGGAAAGTAAGAATAAAAGGATCAGAATCGAGATGGTGGGTTTGGGAGTGGTGAAGTGCCCGATAGGGCTGCTGTGAAGGAGAGAAAGTGAGCAAGTGGGAGGTGGGAGGCTAATTATAAAAAAAGGCAGGATGGGACCTGTTCTCAGGGGCCAGGCAGTGGAAACCTGACTTTGGTCCATCGTTTCCCAAAGCTCTGTCATCCCCATGCCATCTTGGCAACTTTTACCATATCTGCATTCCATCTGTTCTAAAATTTACTTTTTAAAAATTTTCTTAACTTAAAAAAAATTACACCTCATTCTGAGCAATGATATTCATCAAATTCATGGGCTTGATGTGTTATGTTTTCTTCTGATACACATTTAAATGAAAATATTACAAAAAAAATGTCTGTCTTTTAATCAGACATTTTAACCAGACAATATTCAATGCACTGATCCAGTAGTCCAGTTTCCACATCAGGAAACTCTTTAGTCTTGCTTTTGATGACAAAGCAGGTTATGACAAAGCTTTTCATTTGATGAAGCCCCTTTTTTGGAGTAAACCCATTGGCACTGAAAAAAAACTCATGGTATCTTTTATCGGCTCTCTAAGTGTGGGACCTAGAATCCCCTTTGACTTTCATCCCTCAATCCAATGAATCTCTTGTGTTCATTCTTCTAATCCACTTTCCCATCTCAACTCAACTTTTTCCAACCCCTCAGCTGATCTGGATTTCATGACTAGGGTAGGCCAACATCACCTGAAGCTCAACCTGTCAACAGCTGAAATCATTCTAGGAGCAGACTCTAGAGTCAGACTGCTGGGTTCAAAAGCCAGCTCTACCTCTTACTATCTGTGTGATCACGGGCAAGTTGCTAAGTTTCTCTGGGTCCTGGTTCCCTTATCTATAAAGTAGGGATGAAAATACTACCCACCCAATAGAGTCCCTGGGTGGAGTAAATGGGTTAATGCATATGAACACTTAGAATTCCTAGTGCATACAAATAATGAGCATTTGTGAGCTATAATTATAAATTTATTACAATTATATTCCTCTGAATAAATCCCCTTCCCAAGCACCCCATTCTTCAAAAGTCTCAAGTTCAATCGCTGACCCGCACTCTCTGTTGCCGAGCTTTGTGGTCTTTTCCTAGGAGAAGGCCATAGATTCATCCTCTCTTTTCCAACCCAGCTGCCCCTCCTTGGCACACATCTGTTCACTTTATTCCCAGCTCACAGCATCAGCCTCCAGCAAATTGTGTCTCTTTGATCTTACCTCCATCAATCCAACTTGGCTGAGATCATCATTCTGCTCCTCTGTTCTAGAACATTCAATGATTCCCTACTTCTTGACCACTCAAGAAAAGCTTTCTAATGGGCTTCCAAGCCTTGCCATATTTTGCCTCACACACCCCTGACACCCTCATCTCCTAAGGCCCTCACATGCAATGTCCACATGAGTCAGACCTTTATACCACTCTCTAACTGAGTTGTGTTACTCCCACCACCTCTTCATATTTCCACATGCTCTCCCCTTCCCTGTCCTACACAGACTTTACAACAGGGTGAAAACTGCATCCCCTCATGGGAGGCTTCTCTGATCACCCCATTCATAGTCATATTACCATGTCCTCTTCTTCAAGCAGATCTTACTCCCATTACCACCCCGAGGCTCAGAGAGTTAACATGAGACAGACTCCCTTGTACCCCTTTCCTGTGGTCTGAAAGGCATGCAAGTGAGTCAGCTGAGTCAATCAGAGTCCTTCTGGAGGCCACAGCGATTGGTCCAATGACTCAGCTGGTTCACTCCCAGAAACTAAGGAGTTTTCTGACCAAAGCTGGTGGGAAGAGCTTGCTTCCTCTGGGGTCATGAAGGAAGCTCAGAATTGCCTCGGATGGAGGTTCCAGGAAAAAACAGCTTGAGCGAAGGAGATTGACATTTAGAGAAGCAAGTCAGACAGGTAAAGACCAAAAGTTCTGAGAATATTGAGTCTGATTCCAGACATTCCTGCCCTTTCTCTGGTTAAACATGAGAACAATGCCAGAATCCTGCCAATAAATAACTGCCCTGCCCTTTTTGTAAACTATCCAGAGTTAGTTTATGTCTTAGGGATGCAAAGAAACTTTATAGCCTGTGCCCCCATAATGCAGCCTTGATTAAATTTTTATATTTATTGTTTCTAGTTTCTCAGATATAGGAGTGATCTCTCTCCATCTTTATGCTTTCCTCATACTTGGCACAATCTCGGGCACAAAATAGATGTTTACTAACTACATAGATCTGCAGACTAAGTAACAATCAGCTTGCAGGTCCAGCTGCAAACAGGAAAATTCTAGATAATCTAGAATTAACCAACAAGAAACCTAGTCAACAATGTGCAAGAATTGAGTCCCAGAGAATTATGGTTTTCTCAGGAAAGGTTGCTTAAAACAAAAGCCCATTTATCTGCCTGCAGAAGACATTTAATCAATTTACATGAGGGATTTCAAAATTAGTCAGACTGTAATGAACTATGAAATACTGATTAATGCATTTTTGCAATGTTTGATTAGAAACTTAACATGTATGCTAGCACGTTTTTACCATTACAGCATTTATATGTTAATATTATGTTTTCTATAATTGCCAGAATATATTCCCCGAATTTCAGAACTAAGTATATTTGTGGTTAACAATATGTAAACAGTCTTTTCACGGGGAACTGTTGCTTGATGCTAAAAAGGTATTTCACTTGTAGGGAGGCAAAGAAGCCCATAGAGTACTTTCAGTATGGAGCTGGGTATTCGCTGCTGAATTATTTGGGAATTTCTCCAGAAACCACTAGGAAAAGGAGCAAACCCATCTACCCCACTCTGACTCCCCTAACAACCAGGCATCCTCTGAAAGAGGAAACAATTCCCATCTTTTAATACAGTAGGAAGAACTGAATTCTTTTTGCCAGAATTTGAATTTAGCACCTGTGGTCGATTGAATCAAGTACCCCTACAAAAGACGTGTCTTTCATCTTAATCCGTGTCCCTGCGGATGTGAATCTATTTGTAAAAAGGACCTTTTAAAGATGTTATTATTAGTAAAGGTGTGACCAGATCAAAACAGGGTGGGACTTAGTATTCCTGGAAGCCTTATAAAGCAAAGAAGTTTGGACACAGTGACTCAGAAAACTGAAACCAGAAGAAGCCATAAGACCTAGAAGCCAGAAGTCAAAGAAAGCCACAGCAGGAGAACAAGGACATCACCATGTGCCAGAGGCAGAGATGCAAGTCAAGAAACCCCAGGGATTGCAGCAACCAGCACCAGAACCCCACCCACTCCAAGAGAGAGCCTGTCCTTGCCAATGCCTTGATTTGGAATTCTGACCTTCAAAACCGGGAGTCAATAAATGCATGTGGTTAATAGCCATTGTCTGAAAACTAAGACAGCTCCACACACCAAAATGCTTATTAGCTTCCTCTCCAGGCCAAGGAAATCGGCAGACTATTCATTCAAAATGTTCAAACATCCTCTGAGCGTATACAGGCCACTGTTCTCATTTCCTGAGGATGCCCCCCTAAACTTTTGCATCCTTGTATTTCACAGAGAAGGCTTACGAGTCTCTTTCATGTAGCTAGAATGAATGCCCTTTCTCCTGGCAAGATCAAGCAACCCAAAACGTCGGTGACACTGGAGTCATGCAGCCATGTTGAACTGCCATAATCCAATCAATTAGAAATCGGGTCTTCTCCATTAAAGTGACTTAAAGCAAATCAAATATATAGAAGACATCTAAGAGGTAGATTGATACAAAAAAAAAAGTGTTAAAAATTAGTCAGCTGGGGGGAAGTGGATGTGGCTCAAGCAATTGGGCTCCCATCTACCGTATAAGAGGTCCAGGGTTCACTTCCCGGGGCCTCCTGGTGAAAGGCAAGCTGGCCCAAGCGGAGAGCTGGCCCACGCAGGAGTGCTGGCCCACACGGAGTACTGGTGCAGCAAGATTATGTAACAAAAAGAGATACAGAAGAGAGACAATAAGACATGCAGCAGACCAGGGAGCTGAGGTGGCACAAGAGTTTGAGTGTCTCTCTCTACTCCAGAAGGTCCTAGGATTGGTTCCCAGTGCCACCTAAAGAGAAGACAAGCAGATACAGAAGAACACACAGAGAGCAGACAGCGAGTGCAAAAATAACAGGGTGGGGTGGGGGATAAATAAATAAATAAATATTTTTTAAAAAATTAGCCCTGGGGAGCTGGTATAGCTCAGTGGTTGAGCACCCGCTTCCCATGCACAAGGTTCCAGGTTCAATCCCTGGTACCTCCTAAAAAAAACAGCCAACTAAAGAATTTGAAGGCAGATCCCCACAGTTGGTCCTTAATTGCACAAACATGTCAAAAATGATGAGATGATCTGAACACTGCTGGTTTTGAAAGGGATGCTAGTGGAAGTCCCATCACCATGCGACCCCAAAACAAAAATATACAAAAGCATTCACATAGAGAAGAGGAGAAGGTCGTGTGTGGGTGCGCACGTGATCATATACGGAGTGAAGGAAGCATGCTTCATGATTATCACAAGTGCAAGCAATTATCTCGCATTTAGTTTTTAAACCTCCCTTAGAATTTTAAAAATCATTATTTTGCAGGATCGCCATTATTCTGATTCATTAGCAAGGCATACTTATTAGGGTCTTAAAATAACCAGGATGCTGGACATGTAAAAACATGTTTCTTGCTGTCATGACAACTAAATAACAACAATAATGCTCACATCCGAATGACTACAGGGAACAAAGTTATTGTGCCTGAAAATAGATAAGTTAATTATGGAATCATCAAAAGAACAACAGCTCTGTCAATGCAACGATGATTCTAAAATAATCAATAATGACAATCTTGTTTGGTAATGGGCTATTTGTTTCCAATATGGGATCTACCTTTGGTCTGCATGGAAATGCAACAGACTCTTCAGCCAGTAGGGAAAAAAAGGAAAATCTTTCAGTTTAGGGTTGGTGGTTGTCAGTAGCAACAAATAATGGAAAATTGCCATCTGGCTTCTTTTTTTAAATGAGATTTGAATAATCAATTTAATAATGGATAGAGCACTTGCTTACAGAAATAATCCATTGTCATCGCTGGGGAAAAAAAAAAAACTTTGGTGCAGAAGACAAAGCTCTGCAGATGACTGTAAGGTAAAGCAAATAAACATCTACATACATGCCACAATTTTTATTTTCACTGCTGACTTTACATAAACCAGAGGATAACTCTTCCTTCTATATGCTTAGTTTTTCACATTCAGTGCTTAATAATCAGGATGAAATCTACAGAGCAGTTGGCTTGCTACAGGCATTCAACTCCCTGATAGTTAATGGAGAAGGAGACACACACAAACGGTAAATTTTTAACACATTTCCCCCCATTATCATGTGACATGTAGTGGGAGAGGCCCGATTTCAGCAGAACAGAGGAAATCAGAAGGCATCTGGCTTTGCTGTGAGTGCCTGTGTGCTGTGAGTTTCCTCTGTACAACTTCACCAGAGAAAGGGTGACACCAAGGTTTAGGGTGATTCATTCATTTACATACTTAATATGAGAATAGTAGAAAAAGTATTCCTACCCCATGCAGAAAGAGAACATGGGGCTTGTGTCATGTTTTTGTTTCTTTTTTAAATGAAATATGCATGTACAGTATCCCAATGCCCTCAAAAGATCCTGAATCTTTTACTGAAAAATTTACCATGTGGTTTGAAAGAGAAATGAGGGATGAATTCCAGGTCCTGACACTTTTTAGAAAGTGGAATTCAGGCTCCAAACAGCTGTATCTGGGGTCTGCTGAGGTTTCTGATTGGAAAGTGGAGACCCTTACAACCTCAACTGCTTGAAATGTAGAGTCTTAAGTAAGATGATCTTGCTGAGACCCAGTATTTGGCTGTTCTTTCCCTGGAACTCCTGATCCACTCCAGGAAAGTTCCCTTTCAACCTACACTGATTTTTCTCCTTGGGCTCTGTCATTCTATAATTCTTCCTCTGAGGTTTCAGATTTGTTGCCTCTTCTGTAACTAAAGTCCCATTACTGTTCACCTTTGCCTCAACCCCAGACGAGTCTACTACTTTCCAGCTCTCCCAGGACCTCCAGTGACTCAACCCCTCCCTGGGTCTTGGTACCATTAACTGCCTTCATTCAGTCTGAAAGAAGCTAAAGCTGCTTTTACCCTCATATCACTAGAAACCCTCTGGGACCTAACCTTGCACCTGGCTTGCCTGATGGCCCCAAGAAACTCCCAACCTCATTTCTGCCTCAAGTCTTGCCATTTTTGGAAGTCTCAGCTAATCTTGTGAATTCCCAAGCCAGAGCCCTACAGTGGCCATGACACATTCTCCTTCTGCTTCCCAAGACCTTCCCCCCAACTTCCTTGAAAGATCAAAGACAGTAAGTTCAATGTCTTCTACCTTTCCACAATTACCTGAAGCATCACTTAGCACCTAGACCCTTGTTTTCCCCCATTCTAAAGAAAGGGGTGTTTTCTACTTACCACCTTACCTTTGTACTTAACCCCTCTCCCACTGTTTCTCCAGATCTCCAAATGCCCCCTTGCCTCCACCAACTTCAAGCTCCTCCTTCCTTCCCAACTATTCTTTCTCCCAGATTAATCTTGTATTAGAACAGAATAATGTCCATAGGCTACAAAATCCTCAGGAGAGACTCCTGAGTTCATGTGACTCCCAGGGTCTGAAGGCCTAGAGAACAAGTGAGATGGTACAAAGAATGTGCACAGAGTGAGGACAGGAGAGCTATAGGGCTTGGGCCAACAATTAAGCAATTTTCTGGAAGGGGGTGACTCACACAAGCATAAAAGATTTAGCCATTTCAGAAAAGAATGATGTTTTGGTGTTTTGTTCATATCAGGCAAGGAAGTCTATTTAAAAGAGGAGCTTTTATTAATGTGGGAGATATTTTCTAAACCACAGGAAAGGGTCTCCCCACACACACACACACACCTCAGGCCCCTAGCTTACAGAAGCTGCTTGCATAATGGTAGACCCATTGATCCCACATTAGTTTACAGGTTGATAGAGTCTTTGCTGGGGGTAAGAAACCGGATATGGCTCAGATTTGATGGGTTTATATGAAGGCACTGTCAACTTTCAACACCTGGCTCTCTCCACCACCTTTGGAAATGTGAAATCTGCTCGTCACAAAACAGGAAAAGCCTTCCCTGGGTATGGGGAGGTGACCAGCGCTTTTCCTCAAAAAGACAATATGTGGAACTGTGTGGGAAAGGAAGGCAGGAGTGAGCTGTGATTCCACAAGGAGAGGGTGATTGACTCAAGATGGGGTGATAAAGATCAATTGCCATGGCTTCGAGTTATGACACCAACAAAGTTACAATGACATTAGCACAAAGAGAGAGACACAAATCCATTACAAAGATACAATCAAATATTCAAAAAAGCCTGGCATGCTCATTACTTATGCATGCTAATACAAGTATATTAAGAAATCTAAACAGTGTTAGTGCTCAATCACTCACAAACCAAATGAGGTTTTGCATTTATCAGGCCCCAGTCATCAGAGCCCAGTATAGCTGTACAAAGGTGGTAATGTGACATAACTGGAGATATTTATATCAGCCTACATGGACTGAGAGATACACTAGGATTTATTAAACTGAGTAATGCTGTCACATTCAGCAGAGCAATAAAAGAAATAACTGTGCAGAAGTCATTTCCCCCAGACAATAAGATTTACCTTTGCAATCTCTTAAAGATGTTGTATCTGCTTTCAGAGGGTCACTGGCAGCATTTCTGACCTTAATAAACTATTTGTGGATTAATTTTTTTCCACAAAGGACAGGGTGCCCAAAAGTAAGTTCCCTCCTTGAGAGCCAGCAACAAACTCTCAGCCTCTAGATACTTTGAGATTTACTTTTCCCAATGACTCTGAGCACAGCCAAGCAGATTGCATTTTCTTGGGGGCTGCCCATGGCAGGACACTGGTGGTAAACTCCAGTAGTGCTCAATCACTAGATTTGGGGGAACCTTAAAGAACTTTAATAATATACATGAGTTTTACAGCAAGGGTCTCATGATGAAACAGAACAGAGTATTCTTGAAAATGGACCACACTGCAGCATCAGTTTCCACACAAGTTTCACTCTCCTCAGCTTTCTAGAAGATTCTGAGTTCCCCTGGTTTCTGAGATGATCCTCTCTCTCCCTCCATCTTTTCTGCCTCCTTTGGTGGTGCCACCTTCCCAGGTTCTTAATTTTGATGTTGTTTACATTACTATTCATATTTTAATCTCTTCACTCTCCCTAGCTGATCTCATCCTTTCCCACAATTTCTGGGCGCTCTAGTTTGCTAAAAGCTGATGAGAACTATATACCAGAAACAGGTTAGCTTTTATATGGAATTTATTAGGTTAAAAGCTTATAGTTCTGAAGCTGTGAAAATGTCCAAATCAAGGCATCATCAGAGATGCTGTCTCACCAAAGGTCGGCTGCTGAAGATCCTGGACTCCTGCCATGCGGCAAGCCACAATGGCAGCTCTGCCAGTCTGGGTCTCTGCCTTTTCCTCCAGGCTCACTTTCTGCCCAAGCTCAGCTGTGGGCAATCAGTCATATATCTGATGATATTATCTCATAATTTGTAACAAATGTTCCACAACAATGTAGTATATTGGTGGAGGGTATTGTATGTGAATTCCACACATGTGCATGATTGTTTTGTAAGTTCACAACTTCTCTAATAAAAATATACTTTTAAAAAAGATTGAGGGACTTTAAAAATCTGTTTGGAAGTTGAGTGCAGGAGTGAGACTTCTTGATGTCAGATCCATAGTGGGGAAAACTAGCCTGGACATTTCTATGAGGAATCCCAACCCTACTGTCAAGATCATTAGACATTTCTTCTTGGGATGGTCAGATTTCCTGGCTCCTGCCAGGAGACTGAAAGCCTGGCTGTCAGTGTTGGGGAGCCTTGGGGGAGAAGATGGTTGGGACTTCAGCATTCCGCATGCATGCGCCCTCGAAGGCTCTGTTTATGGTAGAGTTCTCCCACCCTCAACTGGGTCTGGAGTCCTCCGTTCAGAGAAATTCTGTTCAACTCCCTTGAGAAAATAAAACTCCAGTCTTTTGCCAGAAAAGCAGACAGTTGCCCAGCGGCATGGGGTAGGAGGATTGGGAAGTGTGACAGCTTCTTAAACAGACTAAGCCCATTCCTGTGACCCTGGGTATTCTGTGGTGTAAAGTTGTGGATTCTCAGCTTTCCCCACTGCTGCCTTATGTATCACGGGTCTCACCTGCTCTTTCCTACTTAACCATTTCTTTCCCACTTCCAAAATTTTGTTGATGCTATTTCATCTCCAATTTTCCCTTCCCTAATGCCTTTAAAAACACTGTCTTTTCAGTAGGGTTGCAGGAGAAGGGAAAAATCCCACTTTATGTAATACATAAAAGGCTGTCTATAATATAGATGATGCAAATATTTTCTTCCATTCTGACACTTGCCTTTTTCTCCTGTCTGTGATGCCCCCCTACACAGAGTCTTCTTTTGATTTTAATTTAGAAAATCTGTCACTCTTTCTGTCTACCCAGTTTGAAATCTTACATGGAAAGACCTTAGGATTGTGCTACCTACTGACTGCTCTTTTAGGGATTTGCAGAATCCTTGGGCCATCACTTGTCCTTAATAAAGACTCTGAAAGTCCACCTACCCCTTCCCTGAGAAATGTGATCTACCTGCTGGCAAGAGCCTAGTAATTCTTGGGACTTACAGTTGATCTGTGTGTGCTCCCCTTCCCAATCAGAAATCCCTAGGCAGGGCACCCATCCTCAAATCACTGTGTTCCTGCCTCTTGAGATAAAATCCCCTGAGGTCCAAACGTGCTAGATTGGCCATGTTATTCAAGGGTACAGCTCTGTAGAGGAGCAAACAGCTACAGCAACTCTCAGACAGGCTTCTACTTAATGCCATGTGTAGGTGGTGACTGATAAATCCAGAGCTTCAGGAATCAGATAAAACTTTGATAAGTGGCTTTCTAGTATGCTGGTAGCATTCCCTACTTGTGTCCACTCAGCCACCTGCTGCAATCAGCTTCATTTTGTTTAATCAACAACACAAACGGCAATGCATGAAAACCATCATGCCCATGAAAGATGGTGGAGATAGTCCCCTCCTGCAGGATTCCATGAGGCAGAAAAGTACAAAAACTCATAGCCCAACTCAGATACCCCAATGCCTGGCTAATCAGCCCATTTCCCTCTATTTTGGGCATTTGAATAGAAAGAAAGTTGGCCTCTGCCAAAGGTCCTGGGTCTATGCACAAACCTAGGGTGTCTCCAGAGCATTCCCTCAGCTAGGGATGCCTCACTGGCTTTGGTCTGCCCGTAACCTGGAGCAAGTGTGCACCAGCCTTGGCTTACTCTTTACAGGAAGCAAAGCTTAATCTCTCTCACTCATGCTTGTGAAAGCACAGACTCTGTCTCCATCTCACCCCCTAAACCAGGCCTACTCTTCACCAACTGGAGGTCCCCATGAATCAGAATCACCCAAATAAAGAAGACATGTTAGTCTTTACTTATCCATGAGCAAAAAGCAATTGAAAGGCCAAGAAGTTCTCTGAAAATGCAAGTGCACGATTCAGACCCACTCAAGCCCCTTACAACATGGGGCAGCTTTGTGTGTGCAGCACCCTACTAATAACCACAGTCCCTGTCCCACTCCACAGATTAGAATTCTTATCTCATCAACCTTTGTCATTTTCCATGGGAACGAAGAAGAGGACATAGATTTCCTAGGAGGAGTTGCATCTCATCCAGAGAGATGAAATGCAGCTAAACCTCTCCTTCCTGGCTCTAAGACAGAAGCAGACACATTCAGATTCAACACAACCCTGACCTGAACATGCATGGACTGTGAAAATTCACTGATTTTGTTGTGTCATCTGTAAAATGGGGATAGGGTGGCTTGGGAGTTGGGGAAACCTGAGCTACATAGGACTCCACAAAGCACATAAGTGCTAAGTAAATAATGGCTGTTATTAGTCATATTATTGCTAATGAGTTTTGTCATGAAGATCATTTGGAATTTAAAACATCTTAGTATATTTATAATTTAAAGCTCCCTTCAGACATAAGCTATTATTATTTCTTATATGGGTCATACTCTAAGAGAAGGCCAATTGACTATCCTTGGCCTCTAGCAGTGTGACAAGAAAGCTGCTCCCAGTTCTTGCTACATATCCCATCTAACAACACACAACCTTCTTAGGATTCATTCCCTGAACAGGTAGTGGGGACATCAAAGTTTCTTTCCCTCCAAGTCCCAATGTGCCTCTCTGCCTTGTGCTTCTCTCTTCATTGCAGCTTTAAGCATAAAGACCAGGATTTAAAATACACACGTGTGTATGTATGTGTGGATAGATAGATAGATAGATAGATAGATAGATAGATAGATAGATAGATGATAGATAGATAGATAGATAGATAGATAGATAGATAGATAGATATATGATAGAGAGAGAGAGAGAGAGAGAGAGAGAGAGAGAGAGAGAGAGAATGGTGATCCATGATACATAAACAGAGATCTAGATGTAGTCATGATTGCCTACTGAGAGCAAAGGTAAAAGGAAAGTCCCAGGGATTCAAAGGAAAAGCTCCCAGAGATTCAGAAGAAAGTCCCAGGAATTCAGTGTTCTACAAAGCTAAGCTGAACCTGCCCCACCTATAAATGATGCCGTGGAGAAAAAGGAGGAAGAATTGGAGGGTCAGTGGGTTCTTCTGTTTTTAACTCCAGCTCCACTAGTCAAACCCTGAATAGGAAAAGCCATAGCAATTTCCAGATTAAGCCAAGGTGATTGTGGATAGCTTGGTGGTCACACTACTTTAGTGTGCTGTTGCTCTCATTAGAGCCTTGCTTATGGGCCTCTATACATGCATTATGAATGGTTGGAACAAGGAAGGCTCAGAGAGCAAAAAGGCTGAAAGAGAAGAAGAGGGAGAAAGACTCCTTCTGTTCCTGAGGAGGGTCAGAGATCAAGTCCTCACCACATCCTGGTACGTCAACAAAGCCCATCATTGCTGGCCACAGCTGTGCTGATCAACAAGACACTGGGTGTCCACACTCCCTGACATCACTGTTCTCTTGACTCCTACACTCTCCTATTGCCCATAAACCAAGCCAGCATCAGACAATCCCCCTTGAAGGTGGCTGAGGGAGCCCAACCTTCACCCCACTCCCAAACACAAAGGTAAAATCAGGAGGGAAACCAAAAGACTCTTTTTTATACTTAATTTTCATTGATTAAAACAATATATAAATGCAAAAATGTTGACACAATTAAGCCATTATGGTCTATTGTGCAATTATTTCTTTGATAGTTCAGGACAGCTCAATTGGAGGCATAATGGACTATTATTCAATGACATCTTAGCTGTTTTTTCTTGTTTTCCTCTTTTCCTGAATTTTCCTTCTTTCATCTTTCCTCTTTAAAAAAAGAGAGAGAGAGGAAGAATTTTTCATTTGCAGATCATTGACTTTTTAATGTCAGATTATTTACTCAATAGTCAATAACGATGCCTTTGGATTCATTATGGGCTATCGTGTAAATAGCTAATTGCATTAATTACAGCCTTTTTACAAATGTTTAGTTTGCAGCTCATCACACCCATGGACTGTGTAATTGCTGCTATCGGAGCTGATGGGCAGGCACAAGCCCTGGGTGTCTGCTTGGTGACAGGGACGCATCAGTTGCCTTTGTTCCAGCCTGACCAAGATATAACCACTAACCACATTATGTGTGTGTGTGCATGTGTGTTTAGAGGAGGGTTATAGGTGTGTACATTTGTCAATTATTTCACATCATATATATAAAGATGAGGAATTGTTATTCCTAAACATGATACAATTTCACTTAGAAAAACATAATGCTGATTTATGAAAGAGGGGGAAAGTACATGACTTGGAAAGACCAATTTGGGAAGACTCAGTGTGTTCTGTGAGGCATTGTTCTTTCATAGCCTGTAGCTAGTGACCTCAAAGAATGCCTTGAGATTCCAGGTGTGTACAGAGCAAATCTCCCAGAAACTAGCAGACATACTCATAAAGCTCGCTGTCTCCACAGTAAATAGGACTTTGCATTTGTGAACTTGGGTTCCTTTGGACACAGAGTCTCTTGGAAGCTGTGACAGTTTGAATTTTGTGAATCTCAGAAAAGATTATGTTCTTGAACTAATCCTTTCCTGTAGGTGTGGGAACCTTAGATTGCATTAAATTCAGTTAAGAGATCTTTGATTAGATCACTTGATTGGATCTTTTTAGCTTTTGATTGGACTACATCAGTGAGATGTGACCTAGGGTAGGTCTATGCCCTCTTGCTGGGGTCTTACATAAACTGAGAACTGGAAGCAGAAACACAGAGAAAAAGACAGACACTATTTTGACCCTGCCATGTGAAAGAGGATTCCAGGATCAGCTACAGCTGAGAGTGGTTGGAGGATGGATTCAGCAAAGAAGCTGAAAGAAAGAGGCACAGGAAGAGATGAACCATATGCCTGATCACCCACATTTGAGCTCAAGGAGAAGATGAGCCTGAAGGGGAAAGCAGGGACCTTGGCAGAGATCAGCTGCCCTCTTGCCTTGCCACGTGACAAGAATCCAGAATCTGCCAGGAGCCAACCATTGGTGACAAAGCCTCTCTGATGGTGCCTTGATTTGGACATTGCACAGCCTTGGAACTGTAAGCTTTTACCCTTAATAAATTCCCTTTATAAAAGCCAACCCATTTCTGGTATTTTTGCATCAGCAGCCTTAGCAAACCAAAACAGAAGCCATATTAATATCTTTCCAGCGCCATGTTTTGCATGTACATTTTGGGTAAACAGAGGCATCAGATGGACAAGGGCTGCCCTGAGTTAGCTAGGGTCCATTTATAGTAGGACAAATAGCTCCTTGTATCAAAGTGACTCTTCCCTGCTCTTGATGTTTGCTCCTCTCTGAGCTCCCTCATCCACCTGTTCTCTGAGCCCTTCCTCCACTGCTCCTGTCATTCTCTTTCCTTCCTTCTCTTACTCTTCCCTGGGACCACTTTGCAACCCTCGCTGCTTGGGTTTGACAGCCACTGGTCAAGTTGTCAACCAACATGGATTGCTTTGCATGTCAGGGGGTCAACAATACATTTGTAATTGAAAAAAAGCTTTGTTCACTCTTTAAAGGGAATTCATGAAACCCATCAGTGATCTGCTTGACTTGGTCTCTTGAGTAAGGGGACACAGAAGTGCTGATCTGCCCAAACCAGCAAGACCTTCCCCAAACACACAGGTTAACCCCAGAGTACACTTGGCCCCAGGTTCATCTGCATATGAGTCTCTAGTCAAATGTCCCCTGACTCATCAACCTCTGTTCAGTACAGAGCCTACAAATAACCACAACCAATCTGCATAAGCCATTTAATTCAAATAGTAAGCACCAATCAAGCAAACATTGTAGCTCATACTGATTTTAATGTGTACCTTTAAAATCTCCCTTAATTGGACTTCACAAAAGAGAGTTCAAAGTGAATTTAGGCTTTTTTGGGTCCTAACCATACTAAAGAAAAATTAGTATTCTTCCTGCATTTAAAAAATACCTATAAGGTGGTACTGGGGATTTATATAAAAAGTAAACTTCTCAGTTAGGAACTATAGGCCAATGGTGTTTCCTTCCACTTCTCTTGTCTGTCTTTGTCTATATCCACTAGTCTTAGACAATAAGATCTAGTTTTCCAACTCTAAAGAAAACTTGGTCCCCAGGCACACACTCCATATATGGACGGTACAGTGTGCAAAGCAGCTAGGAAGTATATGCAAACTTAGGAAAGCATTTTCAAAATTTAAAGTCAGAAATAATTTTTTTGCCTAGAGACTCTGGTCCTCAAGCATTCTAGGAGCAAATCCTTTCAAGGCATGAGGGGAAAATGCCTCAGATGTTCTACTAACAGCAGCATGTGAGCCCAGGTGGCCAGTGAAGATATGGTCCCTTCCACCTGCTCAGTGGTGACAAAGTCCTGAGGGTCCTCAGTGATTTGTAGTTCCAGCTCCTGGAATGTCAGCCTTGTGGGCTTATAAGAGACAGCCTAAGAGACAAGAGAGCAAATATACTAGTTTAAGTGAAGTCTAGTCAAGGGCTACTTCAGATGAGATTATCATTTATCATTAAAATAAAAAAGAATCTAAAAGTATGACATAATAAAGTACAGTCTAAGTTATCTGTTCCTCTTTTTCATGACATAAGGGATAAATGCCACATCTTTCATATCTAGCCACATTAGTTGCTCAAATATATTCAGACGGCTCCATTAAAGTTTCGAGGTTTGGGGAAAAGAGAGAGGAAATTTGATAAACGAAAAATTCAATGCATTTCTGACTCTTGGTTGCAAGTGGCAGGAATGCATGTCAAGGTAGCTTAAGTTTAAAAAGGGGATTTATCAAGAGTGTCCTCTGGGTGTCTCATAGAACCAAAGAATGGGCCTGGGTCTCGGGAGTCCTGGGAGGGAAAAGGCTGAGAATGTTCAGAGCCCCTGCCCTCTCCCATCACTGCTCCCTCCCCTCCTTGCCACCAAAGTGAGCAGCAGATCTGTCAAACACCCCCAAGCTCCCACTGCTGGAGAGAAGCAAACGTGTCTCTTTGTGTCCCAAAATCCCCAATTTCCCAACTGTTAAGTATCTACTACTGGACCAATCAGCAGGGTCTAGGAAGTCATTAGACTCATATCCAGTCACAGTATTGTGTGCATGGATTGTGGTAGTGGGATAGATTCTAAAAGAGGGACAAGCCGCTCTAGGAGAAAGAATGGGATAAGCCAGGAAAACAAAGAACATTCTCTCTGCACAGGCAGGACTTCCACCGGTGGTAATCACAACCAGTTTTCAGTGATCCATGATTGGGGTTTTGTGGATGAGCTGTAATAGGAAAGAGCCAAGTCAGGGTTTCATATGCTCAGAGAGCATTTGCCAAGCCTGGCAACATGGGCAGGTACAGGAGAAAGGAAGAGCACAGCCCCTGCCTTCACGGAGCTTTAAGTCTCCAGGCAGAGAGAAGATATTCAGACCTAGCACTGAAAAAGTCAGAATGGATTAATTGACAAATTTTGTGGTGTCAATTGTGGTAACAGCCAAATCACTGAGGATGGTTAGAGAGTAGGGAGTGTGGAGATAGCAGGTGGTATGAAAGGATTTGTATATGCAGCTTTCAGATCACAGACCGTGGGGCAGAGCCAAAGGGAAAGAAGCAGTAAATGGCATGTGCCTGAAGATCACCAGGAGTTTATGGCACAGAAAGAGGATGATGCTGCATGTCTTCTAAAATCTTTGATATGAAAAGGTGCTATCCCTATGAGAGTCTTCCATTAAGTGTAAATAATGCTATTTCTCCTGAAACCTGGGCACGTCATTATATAACATCCAGGGAGCCAGTACAATTTGAAGCAACTATTCTCATCCAAAACCATACCCTGGGAATCCCAAGACTCTTCCCCAAACCTTAACATTTCAATCCATCATCTCTACAATCCATAGATTGCCCTGGGTACAAATCTCCGGCTCAGCATCAGGGCACTGAAATGGCCACTTGTGAAAATCGTCCTTTTCCTTGCATACATCTGCTGGGTATGCTGGGGATGATACAGACATAGAATGTACTGGAGGAAAACCCAACACTAAGCAATTGTTAGCAGGTGGAGGAGGTGCACTTACTAAGAAGGATTTCACATCATTAATAATTCATTTCAGAGCTCCCTTTAATATCGAGGTCCCATGCAGCTTTCTAAATAAGCACAAATTACCAAAAGTTTGCCTCCCATACAAAGTTTTGGGAATATGTAAAATACATCATAAAGTTAGAGTATTTTGAATTCTAGGACTACTGGAGCTGGAGTGACCCTAGGACTATCCTAGTCCAATGATCTTCAAACTTAAGTGTGCAAAAGTATTACCTGTGACAAAAAGACCCCAGGTGCCCTTCCCACAGACTTCAATTCCAGACTGGGGTGGGCCCGGCATCCCTGATGAATGTGATGCTTGGACGTGCAGGATTCACAACTTGAGAAACACTGTTCCCATTACTTAGGAAAGGGAATCACTGAGAGTTCCTATGCCTTTCCTGGCACCACAGAAGGCTGGGCAAGGGCAGGACTAGAACACAAGCCTCTGATTACCAAACACTGCCTCTAGCTGGGTGACTGCTTAATGCCTAGATGATTGATGGATTCAACAACTGGAATATTTTATCTTTAATTCTGATAAGCAACCATTATTTCTCAGAGGATGGGGCAAAGAGAACATAAAGCAGAAGATAAGGATGTTTTATGAATTGAAAGAGAAGCCCCCAGTCCCATATTAATCCATACTCCTTTGCTTTAACCTAAAGACAATTGCATTTACTTTTTTTTTTTTTTTTTTTAAGCAGTATACTGAAAGCAAACGATGCAGAAGAAAATCAAGTGAAAGCCCTAGCCATGTCCTCCAAGGAAGAATACTAAGCAAACTTTTAATGCAGATGATCCTGGAACAATTTAATAGCTAAGTGATCCATGATTTTTCTTAACATATATCCTCATTAAAAAGAGAGAGAGAGAGAAGAAAGAAGCTAAGAAATATCTTTGAAAACCAATGGATTCAATGCCACTTCTTTCTTCACTTAATTTTCCAGGTATCTCAGCATGATCTGAATAAATTATGCTGACAATACCATAATATAAATAATAAATCACCAACACAATTTTAGTGATATATCGCAGGAAATGTAAATAATAACCAGGACTGCTAATTGGCTTGCTTCTTAGGAACAAAGCTGTACTGTGATGATGCCAGTCTGGGCTCAGTCATTAAGCATTTCTGCTGGTAAGCTATTTCTGCTGATGTGGGGAGGAAAGCACAGCCTCACAGCTAAACCTTTGTTTCTATGTTTCTCCAAAGTGCCAGGAGGCTGGGACTTCATCTTGCCTCCACTGAGAAATTGCTGCCCCCTAAAATACACAATAAGACTTGAACAAGGAAAACCTCTTCAAGTCAGTTAAGTTGCTGAATCTTTCCAAAAACTCTTCTGACTCATTTTGATTTTTTTTTTTTTTGCTTTGATAACGGTTTGATTGCAACTTCATTTGACCAGAAACATAAGCTGTTTCTCTGTGCTTCATATTTTGCAAATACCTTGTTAGCATTCATCATATGTTTATGGAGCTTAAAAATATATTTTGTTACATTTTCCCAAACACATCCTTCTGCTTTCTGACAGGGTTGAGCTTCTTATCTACAGTGTTCCTGCTGTGTCAAACAATGTCTTGAGAAAAAATAACCTCATGTACAATGAGAACATTCATTCATTCAACTGAGAATGCCAGGAGCATATCTGAGTTCCAGAGGATACATGATAAATGCCATGGACCAAGTTTCCACTCTCAGGGTCATGGTGGGGAGAGGCAGGTAATGGAGAAAGAGACAAATACATAAATTGATTTGAGATAGTGTGAGGTAAAACAATACAAGACAATGGGATGGAGAGTGTCAGTTGTGATGAGTGGTGAGAGAAGGAAGGCTCCATAAAGAGGAGCTATTTGATCTGAAACCTGGATGACAAAAAAGAGCCAGCCATACAAAGATCTACTTAAAGGGTATCCCAGGCAGAGTACAAGTACGCAGCAAGTGCAAAGGCCCTGAGGCTGGAGCACCCTGTTGAGTGTGATGGAGGGAAAGAGGCAGGAGGAGGGGATGCCAGGGAGGCAACAGTTGGGGAATCAATTTTACTTTATAGGCATGATTCCAGCCCTATGGGCCATTCAAAGAAGAGAAGGATTTCCTTCTGCCACACCCAGGGTCCCTGCACAAACCTGGATGCCAGTAGCTCCCCTTTGCATGAGGTCTGCCTTCATCAGGTCTCTGACACTGCTGAGCCACCATTGATGCAGCCCTCACATCCTGTTTCCTAGCTCCTCAGGCTTGGGGTTTAAGTTTGCTCCTTCCTCAGGCTTGACAGTTTCCTAAGAGTAGGGCTGCTCTGCTTGGAGCCTGTCCAGCCCACCACAGATGTGACCCAGCTCCAGGGTAGGTCCTGGGTGCTACTGCCAGGGACTGGGCCTAGAAGGTGGTTTCAGTGCCAGCTGCCACTGTGGGATCCAGGCACCAAGGAACCCAGCCAAGGGCTCCATTAATCAGACCTCAGTGTGTCGCCTCCTTCTCTACCACCACCACCACAGCCTGCTGGCCCCTTGTTCATCTTTATGCTAATCTTGGTCCACTCACAGTCTTTAGGGATATAAGAACTTAACAGATAGGTCCATGACACTTGAAAGTAAGGCCATTGCTTCATTCCCTGGAGAGCTCCCATAAGCAGCTTACAGCCGAGGGCAACCTTCTTGAAGGAAAGCCCTAAAAAGTAAGGAACTGACCCAAAATATTCCTCTTTCAGATGACCTGGTAGCTCTGGTTCATCCCAAGGGTTAACTTTGTCACTGGATTATGCCTCAGAGAAGGTCCAAAGAACCAACCAGCAGTCAGACAAGGGCAGCTTTTACTGTCAAAAACTATCAAGAAAGGAACTGTGACCAAACACGAGTGCTTCAGGATTTAGCAACTCTCTTCTTGCTGCTGTCATTTCCATTCCCCCATCCCACCATCATCAAAACCATTTACAAAGCTCTCCATCCACACAGAGCTCCAATTTAGGCCTGGTCAAAGTGGATTAAGCAGATGCAAGGTCTGCATTGCAGAGGGCAGTTCCACTGAGGACAGACAGTAGTGAAACAGACTAGATAGTTAAGGCAGGCATTAAGCCAAAAGGCAAAGTTGCAAAGTATTTACATTAAATGCAGGCTAAAAGGTCAGAAGTTTCTAGTGGGGAAACTAGAAGAGAGGGAAGAAGGTCCTATGGAAGTTGAGAACAATTTCCCGTTTGGATCACAAAGTCTCCTTTATGGTAACCAATGGAGAGGCACAGCCATTGGATTAAAAGTCAAAAAGATGATAGTTCATTCATTTAACTTTATGGTAAAAATGTACACTAGACTTCTGGTTCAAGAAAGGGAGGGCACAGACTGACGTTCCCTGTAACTCTCCTCTAAATGCAACCTAATACCATGGAAATAATACAACAGACATGGTAAAAGCATTCTGAAAGCTGGAAAGAAGAAGGTGGACTGAGCAGAAGCCTCAGGACTTGCATAACAATGCAGTGAGCTCCCCAGGTTTTGTCTTTATCTTCCATATACTCCTAGACTAGGTTTTAGCAAGTCCTGCAATCCAGTACTGCCAAAAGGAACACACACACATAAAGTCATGCACACACATAAAGACACAGGACTGGGAAAGGGGAAACTCAACAAAGACCTTAGGAAGCTCCAACAACCCCCACCGTAACCTGGGCCCAAAGAATGGTCTGATCTATAGGAAATAGATCAGAAATCCTAGGCCATCTCAGTCCTTGTTCTACAACCTAGGCCCTGGAAGGTGGTTTCATCTGCTGAAAGAGTAACACCAGGGACTCTGGCTACCCAAATCCTTGCTTCACAACTAGGATCTGCTTTCAGTGGTAAGAGCAAAATCCCAGAATGTCCCAGAATGCATGCCACAACCAGGTACTGATCAATCATCCAATCTGCCAGCAGCAGAGAAGTAAAATCTTGTATTTCCCTGGCCTCCACTCAGGGGCTTAAAGAAACCGAGTCCCAATGGCATTTACCTCTCTCCCTAGAAGGTCACCTTGTGACAACAGGTAGCCCAGGGAAACACCTTTCACCATTGTAGATGATATCAACAGAGACTGAGCAGGAGAAAGAGCAATACCAGAAAAATAAGTAGACCAGAAAAACATTGCAAGGGCTCCAAAAACTGAACAGCCATTGGAACCAAAGTACACAAAAGTAGGTCAGAAACTACTACTACAATAGAGCGACTGACTGCTAAAAAAGACTATTTAAATAGAATCAAGAGTCCCCTAAAGTAATAATAAAAAGGGCAGGATGCAATTAAAAAAAATCACTCATCATACCAAGAACCGGGAAAATTACAGGCTGAATGAAAAAAGACAACCAGCTGATGCCAGTATCAAGATGAACCAGATATTTGAATTATCTAATATGGATTTTAAAGTGGTCATCAGGAACATGCTTCAACAATCAACTACAAATTCTCATGAAATAAACAAAAAAAAACTCTAATGGAAATTGCATAACTTAAAAACTATAATAACCAAAATTGCAAAATCCACTGATGGACTCAATGGTAAAATAGACATGACAAAGTATAGAAGCAGTGAACTTGAAGACAGAAAAGTAGAATTTACTAAATCAGAAAAACAGAAAAGTATAGCCAAATTTCAGGGATCTGTGTGGCAATAAAAAAGAGCTAGCATTCATATAATCAGAGTTTAAGAAAGATGGGAAAGATAATGGAACTGAAAATGTATTCAAATAAATAATGATGGAAAACTTTCCAAATTTGGTAAAAGACATAAAGCTGCAGATTCAAGAAGCTTAGCAAACCCCGAATAGAGATAAAACTAAAGAAATTCATACCAAGGCACACAATAGCTAAAATACTGAAAACTAAAGACAATAAAAATAATCTTTAAAGCATCTAGAGATAAATGATGTGTTACCTATAAATAAACACAAATTTGAATGACACTGAATTTCATCTGAAATTATGGAGGCCTGAACATAACATGTTTCAAGTGCTGGAAGAAAAGAACTGTCAGTTTTGAATTCTATATATAATGAAAGTGTGCTTCAGGGATGAAAAAGGAAATAAAAATATTTTCAGACAAAGAAAAATTCAGCAAATTTGTTGCTTGCATACCTACCTTTTCAGAACTTGCTAAAGGAAGTTTCCAAACAGAAAGAAAAAGTAACAGAAAAAGGCTATAACCTTCAAAAAGGAAAGAAAACAATGGAATGAGTAAACACAGAAGTAAACAGACAATTCTTCAACTCATGAGTTTCTTTATAGTTGAAGCAAAAGTTATAACACCATCTGATGGGGTGCTCAATGTACCTAGAATACTTAAAATAATCATATCTAAAAAGTAGGGGCAGGGAAAAGACCTAAATGGAAGCAAGGTCTCTCCACTTCACTTGAAGTAGTAAAATAAAAGGCAACAACTAAGAAAGCTATACAAAATTATATCCCCAAAAAGCATTATAAACAAAACAGAACTCTAAAAATGTTCAGTTCCATTCAATTAACCCACAATAAACAATAAAAAGGAAACAGAGAAACAAGATGGGGAACAAACAGAAACCAAGTAAAAAAGTTACTTAAAATCCTAAGTCTTTTAAATTAAATGGTCTAAATACAATAATTAAAAGATAAAGACTGGCAAATTAAACTTTAAAAAGTTTTATGCTGTCTACAGGAAATTCATTTCAAACATAACAACATAGGTAGGTTGATGGAAAAGGGTGGAAAAGATATATCATGGGGGCATTAATAAAAAAACATGAGTGGCTATAAAAATATTAGATAAAGTAGACTTCAGAGCAAGGAAAATTATTAGAAATAAAGAAGGATGTTATATAATAATAATCAATCAAGCAGGAAGACTCAACAATCTTAATTGTATATGAACCAAATAAAAGAACTTAAAAATACAAGAAAGAAAAACTAAGGGAGCCACAGAATCCACAATTACAATTGTAAACTTCAACACTCTACTTCCAACAACTGACAGACCTATTAGATATAGAGCTGAACAATACTGTCAACCAATAAGATGACATGTATAGAGTACTCTCTCTGACAACAGCAGTATATACGTTCTTTTCAAGGTAGACCATAACATGGGCCATAAAACCAAACTCAACAAATTTAAGACAACATAAATTATACAGAATATTTCCTCCAACCATAGTGGAATCAAACTAGAAATCAATAACAGGGAGATAACAGGAAAACCTCCAAACATTGGCAATTAAATGACATACTTTTAAATAATATGTGGCATAAAGAAGATGTCTCAAAATAAATACTAAAAATACATGGGGAAGATGGCAGAAGAGTAAGGAGCTCCAAGAGTCAGCTCGTCCTACAGGGCAGTTAGCAATCACCCAGAGCTATCTAAAACAACTGTTCGGGGGCTCCAGACCAGAAGAGTATCCTGCAACATCCTTGAAAGAATGGAAGGAGGAGACTGCCCATCTGCAGAGAAGATTCATGAGTAGACCACTCCACACCATGGAGGCCAGTGCCCATCCTCCACTGGTGGCACAAGCCGCCTCAGGAGAAATTCCATGGCTGGAATTAGAAGTTCCATTTCCCAAAAATGGGGAAGGAAGAGATAGTTGGGCACCAACATCAGCCTCTGATTAGTAAATTCAGCTGCCTAAAGTATATTGCTAAGAACAGCTAAAGTTTGAAACTGTCCAAGTCGGACAAAGGCCGGTAGCCACCATTTTAACTCTGCCCCCAGCATGAGGGGAAGCGGGGATGCACAGTGCTGGTACTGACTGGCTTCTTTCCATCCAGATCAGACTGCAGCTTGGCCTAACCCCCGGCCCAACTTCCAGCAGGAGGAAGCTGGGGAAACCTGCAACAGCCTCTTCAGGAAACTGCAGGCCGTGCCGCGCCACAGAGGCTGGTGCTCATCCTACTCTGGTGGCACAAGCTTCCTCAGGAGCTATTCTGTGCCTGGAGTTAGAAGCTCCATTTCCCAAAAACAGGGGAGGAAGAGACGGTTGGCCACCAATTTCAGATGCTGATTAGTAAATTTGGCTGGTTAAAGTAAAACCCTAAGAACACCTGAAATTTGATCATGTCCAAGCCAGAAAGAGGACAGTAGCCACCACTCTGATTCCACTCTGGCATGAGGGGAAGTGGGGCTGATTGAAAATCACAGTCATGGTAGAGACCAGCTTCTTTCCATCCAGATCTGATTGCAACCCTAGCTTAGGCTTCAGCCCCACTTATAGCAGGGAGGAAACTGGCAGGACCTGCACAGTCTTTCTGGGTAAATGTAGGTACATTCAGTGGCACAGACTGAATAGTCGGACACCCGGGGCTCCATCCCCTCACCCCAGTAGGATAGGAGAGGAACTATTTTTCCTCAGCCTCCCTGGGCAACTGCAGGTACTTTCAGCCCACACAGACTGGATACTCAGCACCTGTAGTTCCAACCCCACCCCCCAATAGGATAAGTGGGGAGCTGTGTTTCCTCAGCCTCTCTGGGTAACTGCAGGTGCTTTCGGGCCACACAGAATGAATAGTCAGACAACTATAGCTCCATCCCTGCCCCCAAGTAAGGTAGAAGGGAAACTGTGTTTCCTCAGCCTTTCTGGGTAATGGCAGGCACTTTTGACTTGCACAGCCTGGACTGGTAGGTACAGTTGGGCACCTGTGGATCCACCACCCTCCCCCAATAGGATAGGAGGGTGCTGGTATATCCTCAGCCTCTCTGAACAATGGCAGGTACTCTTGGCCTACACAGACTGAACTGGTAGGCATCATTTCTTCTGTTCCTGCATGTTGAAGCAAGATGGCAGGCAATGTCTCTGAGGGTTCAACGTTCCTTCTTCCTCTTAAGGCTCCATGACCCCAGCTTCTTCTGATCTCAGCTGTAGGCTGGCATAAGGCTCATCCCTCTCGCTGGGGCTCATTTCTTTCCTGGCTCAGCTACTCTGTTCTCTTCACAAGATCAGCTGTAGACTATCAAGCTCATCTCTCTTCCCGGGGCCTCTGCTGTGTCTAATTAGCTGTCTCTCTTCCCCTGTGTTCTTCTCTGTATGTCTACTTCCATGTGATAGTCTGTTTTATCAGCCCACCAAGGGGGTGGTGACTGAACCCGCATGCCTTAATGATGTGGTTGAATCAAAGCCCTAATCTTAAAATATTTAATCAAATACATCTCAGCTGAATCTAATACAATCAAAGGGTATCATGCCCAGAGGAACAGACCAGTTTACAAACATAATCAAATATATTTTTGGAATTCATAAATAATATCAAACTGCCACAACCACATATCTGTTAAGGGTTTGATTTCCATTCTATATAAAAAGAATATACAATTCAATAAAAAGAACAAGCAATCCAATTTTTAAAATGGGCAAAAGATTTAAAAAGACATTTCTCCAAAGAGGAAATACAAATGGCCAAAAAGCGCATGAAAAAAAAATGTTCCACATCACTAGCTATTTGGGAAATGCAAATCAAAATGACAATGAGATATCTCACATGCAAAGAATGGCCATTATTTAAAAAACAGAAAACAATAAGTGCTGGAGAGGATGTGAAGAAATAGGAACACTCTTTCACTGTTGGTGGGATTGTAAAATGGTGCAGACTCTGTGGAAGATAGTTTGGCGGTTCCTCAGGAAGCTAAATATAGAACTGCCATATGATCCAGCAATTCCTCTACTAGGAATATATCCAGAAGAACCGAAAACTGTAACACAAACAGATATCTGCACACCAATGTTCACAGAAGCATTATTCACAATTGCCAAAAGATGGAAACAACCCAAGTGGCCATCAACCAATGAATGGATAAGCAAAATGTGGTATATATATACCTGATGGAATACTATGCTTCAGTTAAGAAGAAATGAAATCGGGGCAAATCCATGATAACATGGATGAATCTTGAAGAAATTATGCTAAGTGAGGTAAGCCAGACACAAAAGGACAAATATCGCAAGATTCCATCAACATGAACTAAATATGAAAAATAAATATGAATTAAAATCTAAAGAGATAAGATGGCTGAGAAAGACTACTGATACTCAATGTATGTAGAAGTTTTAATTAACTTTATTGTAAAAGTGTGGAAATGTATAAAGTTGGTGGTAATACATTATAGTGAGAAGCAGCTGGTTTATAAGTAGGAATCTGGCTGGAAAGGGTAGTCCAGGGATGTAAATGTCAATTGAAAGAAAGCTAGAGAATAATCTAGGGACTAAATAACACAGTGAACCCAGAAGTGGATGAGAATTGTGATTGGTGGTAGAGATGCAAGAGTGTCCTTCTGTGAGCTATAGCAGATGCACGTCATTATTGCAGGGTAGTGGGAATGTGGAGTAGCATGGGGAAAAGACAACTAGTATGACCTATGTACTGTGGTTAACAGCAATACTGTAATATTCATGAATCTATGCCAAAGATGTGTTGTGTTAATAATGGGGGACTATGGAAAAAGTGTGCCAAATGTATGCTACGGACCATGGTTAGTGGTAATAGTCTGATGATATTATCTCATAATCTGTAACAAAAGTTCCACCACAGTGTGGTGTGTTAGTGAAGGGTTGTTGTATGGGAATTCTACACATGTGCATGATTGTTTTGTAAGTTCACAACTTCTGTAACAAAAATATTTTTTGAAAATAAAATGGTGGGTTGGGGGAAAATACACCAAATGTAGGATATGGGTTACAATTAGTAGAAAGATTTTGATGATATTTTCATAATTTGTAACAAATGTCTCACAACAATGCAAAGTGTTGGTGATGGGTTGATGTATGGGACCCCTGTATGATGTTATGCATTTTGTTTTATAAGTTCACAACTTTTACTCTACACTTAATGTTTATGTATGTTCATGTATGCATAATATACTTCAATAAAATTTTTTAAAAATGAAAAAAAAAAAACATGGGGGTGGTGACATCATCAACATGGTCACATAAGACATCCCCTGAAGAAACCTCCCAAGAGATTAAGTGACTAAAAGGACAATTCCCAGTTGCTTAGAACTCAGGAGGATAGTAGGGACTGGAGGACTCCACAAATGCTAAATCAAAGAAAGAGAAAAATATCAGGTAAGAAATTTCTAACCCAGACCCACCAGTCCACTCCCCCTCTCTCACTCAATCACAAATAGCTTGGGGAGTTTCTCAGGGCAGTGGCTCAAATTCTGCCTACTGGGGAGAGCAGAGATAGAATCCCAGGAATATCTAGTTACACTGACCAAAGTCACCCAAGGTGAAACACAAACCACTGGGCAGTGATGCATACAAAAATACCCCCAGGAGCTAAAAAAAGAGAGAGAGTCCACAGTAAAAACTGGCTGGAAAGTGCTGTGTTCACTCAGTCCACTTTCTGTAAACTAGACCACCTAAATGCAAAAAAGACTTTTCTGGAGTCACCAACCTTTCTGTATTGACCCCATCTGGCTCCCCAGAATGAGAAAACTGAATATAGAAGAAACAAAACAAACAAACAAACAAAAAGTGGTGATTAAACTGAAGTGCTGTAAGGTAAGAGGGTCCCAGAATTGAAAAGTGTAAGGAAAATGGGGCACTGAGTGATGGAGAAAATTAAACAAGTCATAGGAGCTGGGTAGAAAATACTGCACAAACACAAACAGAACTGATCAGATTCTCAGAGAAGGGAGAGAGGAAAGGAAGTTTTGTTTTATTTTGTTTTGTTTTTCCAGGAGATGAAACAACTAAGCAAAAAGTACAATCTTAAAAATGTTACCACATATCCTGGACAAGAATCCGATGAAAAAGCTGAGAAAAATGGATCATATAAACAGGAGCCATTCTAAAGGTCTAGAATAAGTTGGACAACGTGTCAAATAAGAGCTTTAACACAAAACCAAGCAACAATACAACTTGAGACAAGAGGGAGAAACTGACCTTCAGAGTTAATTAATCAAGAAAATCAGATGCCCGGACACCAGCAAAAAATTATGAGCCATACTAAGAAACAGGGAGCTATGGCTCAGCTAAGGGAAAAAATTAAAACTTTGGAAGAGACACAGAATTTAGAACAACTAATCAAAGAAATTCAAACAAATCTCCTGAGTCAATTCAAGGAAATGAAGGAAAATATGCATAAAGAGATAAAGAATATTAAGAAGACAATGTGAGGGCATCAAGGCAAATTTTGTTTGAAGGTTTAAAAAGAAACAACAGAAACTATGGGGACAAAAGGCACAATAGAAGAGATTAAAATACACTAGAGGCATAAGCAGCAGACTTGAGCAAGCAGAAGAAAGAATCAGTGAGCTAGAAGATAGGATAGTCAAAATCATACAGTCAGCAGAACAAAATAGAAAACTTGAGCAGATTCTCAAGGATTTGAGTGACAGCATATGTCATTGGTGTCCAAGAAGAAGAAAAGGGGGGGGAAGCAGAAAGAATATTTGAGAAAATACGGGCTGAAAATTTCCCAATTCTTATGAAAAACAAAAATATACATACCCAAGAAGCACAACATATTCCAAGCAGAATATATCCTAATAGACCTACTCTGAGACACGTACTAATTAGAATGTCAAATGCCAAAGATAAAGAGAGAATTCTGAAAGCTGCAAGAGAATCTGTCACATGCAAGGGATCCTCAATAAGACTAAATGCTGATTTGTCTTCAGAAACTATGGAAGCTAGAAAACAATGGTATGACATATTTAAGGTACTGAAAGAGAAAAAACTGCCAGTCAAAAATTCTTTATGTGGCAAAACTGTCCTTCAAAATGAGGTAAAGTTTAAAATATACACAGAAAAACAGAAACTGAGAGGGTTCTTCAACAAGACCTGCCCTACAAGAATTACTAAAAGGAGTTTTGCAGGTTAAAAGGAAAAGACAGAAGAAAATGGATTGAAGTAGTGTGAAGAAATGAAGATTATCAGTAAGCATAATGAAAAGGGTAAATGCAAAACCCAATAGTACTGTATTCTCAATATACAACTCTACTCTTTCATTCCAAAAGAGTCAGAATACAATTGAACAAGAAAAAGGCATATTTCCTGAAAATGGGCATGCAAAATATAAATTGGTCAAGTGGGAAAAGAAAAAACAACCTAAAGAGGGGAAACAGAGGAATATGGGAGCAGAGAATGTGTATGCTATTGAAGCTAAGTTGGTATCATTTCAAATTAGTAGGTTATAGATGTGAGTTGTGTAATATATATCCCAGGGTAACCACAAAAAAAGTATTTTAAAAATATTCAAAAACAGAAAAAAGGAAGGGATCAATCAGATACATCACAAAATATCAACTATACAGAAAAAGATGTTACAATAAAGGAAAAGAGAAATAAAAATTAAGATATGACATATAAAAATCAAAGGACAAAATGACTGAAGTAAGTATTGCCTTTACAGTAACAACACTGAATGTTAATGGATTAAACTCCCTAATTAAAAGACCCAGAGTGGCAGATTTGATTAAAAAATGATCCAAATATACATTGTTTACAAGAGACTCACCTTAAACTCAAGACACAAATAGGTTGAAAGTGGAAGGTTAGAAAAAGATAGTCCATGCAAATATTAACCAGAAAAGAGCTGGCTGGGGTAGCTATACTATATCAGGCAGTGTAGACTAACTCAAAAGCTGTTATAAGAGACAAAGAAGGACACTATATATTAATAAAAGTGTCAATCTACCAAGAAGAAATAACAAGCATAAATATTAGTGCATCTAAATACAATACCCCAAAATACATGAGGCAAACACTGACAAAACTAAAGAGAGAAATAGAAACCTCTACAATAATAGTTGGAGACTTCAATATACCACTCTCATCAATAAATAGAACATCTAGACATAAGATCAATAAGGAAACAAAGAACTTGAATAATATGATAAATGTACTAGACCTAAAAGGCATTTACAGAACATTGAACCCCAAAGCAGCAGGATATACATTCTACTCAACTGTGCACACTGGGTCACAAAACTAGTCTCAATAAATTTTAAAAGATTGAAATTATTCAAAGTATCTTCTCTGACCATGATGGAATGAAGCTGGAAATCAATAACAGGCAGAGAATTGAAAATCCAGAAATATATGGAAGTTAAACAACCCACCCTTAAACAATTAGTGGGTCAAAGGAAGAAATTGCAAGGGAAATCAGTAAATATCTTGAGATGAATTAAAATGAAAACAACCATATCAAAACATATGGGATGCATCAAAAGTAGTGCCGAGAGGGAAATTGATACCCTAAACACATACATTAAAAAGGAAGAAAGAGCTAAAATCAAAGATTTAACTGCACACCTGGAGGAATGAGAAAAAGAGCGGTAAACTAATCCAGAAGCAAGCAGAAGGAAAGAAATAACAAATATTAAAGCAGAAAATAAACGAAATTGAGAATAAACGGTAGAGAGAATTAAGAAAACCAAAAGTTGGTTCTTTGAAAAGATCAATAAAATTGCCAAACCCTTACCTAAATTGACAAAGAAAAAATGAGAAAGGATGGAAATAAAATCAGAGTTGAGAAGGGGAGCATTATTACTGACTCCACCAAAATAAAAAGGATCGTAAAAGGATACTATGAACAAATGTGTGCCAACAAATTAGAAACCTAGATGAAATGGACAAATTCCCAGAAACACAGGGATGATATACAATGACTCCAGAAGAAATAAAAGACCTCAACAGATGAATTACAAGTAAAGAGATTGAATCAGCCATCAAAAACCTCCCTATAAAGAAAGAACCAGGACAGATAGCCTTACAGGTGAAGTCTATCAATTATTCCAAAAAGAATTAATACCAATCCTGCTCAAAATCGTCCAAAAAAATGTGAAGATGAGGGAAAACTAACTAACCCATTCTATGTGGCTAACATCACCCTATTACCAAAGCCAGATAAAGAAAATTATATACCCATTTCTGTTATGAATATATATGCAAAAATTCTCAAGAAAATACTTGCAAAACAAATCCAACAGCACATTAAAAGAATTATACATCATGATCAAGTGGGTTTTATCTCAGGTTTGCAAAGGTGGTTCAGTACAAGAAAATCAATTAATGTAATACACCACATTAACAAAACAAATGCAAAAAAAAACTATGTGATCATCTCTGTTGAAACAGAAAAGGCATTTTAAAAATCCAGCAACATTTAAAAAAATAGGAATAGAAGTGTATTATTCAGCCAAAAGGGGTGTTGATGTAAAGTACCAGAAATCTGTTGGCTTTTATAAAGGGTATTTATTTGGGGTAGAAGTTTACAGTCACAAGGCCCTAAAGAGTCCAACTCAAAGTACTTCCTCACCCAAATTCTGTTGCCACGTAGTAAGGCAAGATGGCTGGCGATGTCTGTGAGGGTTCAGCCTTCCTCTTTCCTCTTAAGGTTCCATGGTCTCAGCTTCTTCTGGTCTCACTTGTAGGCTGGCATAAGGCTTGTCTCTTTCCCCAGGGCATGTTTCTTTCTGGGATCCGGTGTTCTGTTTTCTTCGCAAGGTCAGATGTAGACTACCAGGCTCATTTCTCTTCCCAGGGGCTCTGCCATGTCTAATGAGCTGTCTCTCTTCCTCTGTGTTCTTCTTCTTTATATATCTACTTCCATGTGAGAGTCTGTTTTATCAGTCCACCAAGAGGGCTGGAACTCAACACTGAGTTGCACTCTAATGATGTGGTTGAATCAAAACCCTAATCTGAACATAATTTAAGCAAGTGTCTCAGCTAAATCTAATACAATCAGAGGGTTATCGTGCCCAGAGGAACAGACTAGTTTACAAACATAATCTCTCTTTTTAGAATTCAAAAATAATCTGAAACTGCCACAAGAAGGAAACTTCCTCAACATGATAAAATAACACATATTGCTAAAAGAAATCAAAGAATATCTGAATAATTGGAAGAATATTGCATGTTCATGGGTTGGAGGACTAAATAGCATAATGATGTCAATTCTGCCCAAAACAATTTACAGATTCAATGCAATCCCAATCAAAATTCCAACACCCTAATTTTCAGAAATGGAAAAGCTAATTATCAAATTTATTTGGAAGGGTAACAGGCCCCAGATAACCAAAACATCTTGAAAAGGAAGAATGAAGTTGTAGGACTCATACTTCCTGACCTTAAATCATATTACAAAGCTACAGTTGTCAGAACAGCATGGTACTGGCAAAAGAATAGATATATCTACCAAAGGAATCAAATGAAGAGTTCAGAAATAAACCCTCACACCTATGGCCAATTGATTTTTGACAAGGCTGCCAAGTCCACTCAATTGGGAAAGTATAGCCTCTTCAACAAATTGTGCTGGAGGAACTGGATATCCACATGCAAAAGAATGCAAGAAAACCCCCTATTTCACAACATAGTAAAAAAATTAATTCAAAACAGATCAAGACATTAATGTAAGAGTCAGGACTATAAAACTCCTAGAAGAAACTGTAGGGAAGCATATTCAGTACCTTGTGTTAAGCAATATTTTCTTAGACTTTACACCCAAAGCACAAGCAACAAAAGAAAATATAGATAATTGGGACCTCTTCAAAAATTAAAAAAACTTTTGTGCATCAAAGGGCTTTTTCATGAAAGTGAAGATAACTTACTCACTGGAAGAAAATATTTGGAAACTACATCTCTAATAAGAGATTAATATCCAGAATATATAAAGAAATCCTACAATTCAATAATAAAAATACAAACAACATAATTAAAAGTGAGCTAAAGACTTTAATAGGCATTTCTCCAAAGAGGATATACAAACAGCTGAAAAGCAATGAAGAGATGCTCAACATCACTAGCTATTAGGGAAATGCAAGTCAAAACCACAATGAAATATCATTTCACACCTCCTAGAATGGCTATGATTAAATAAACAAAAAATTACAAGTGTTGGAGAAGTTGTGGAAATGGAAGAATGCTCATTTATTGCTGGTGTGATTGTAATATGGTGCAGCCACTGTGAAAAACAGGAAGCTAAATATAGATTTACCACATGACCTGGCAATCTTTGAAACTAGTTATATATCCAATAGAATTGAAAGCAGGGTAAAACAGACATTTGTACATCAATGTTCATAGTGGCCTTATTCACAACTGCCAAAAGATGGAAGCAACCCAAGTGTCTATCAACAGATGAAAGGATAAACAAAATGCAGTATATACATATGATGGAATATTATTCAGCCATAAAAAGGAATGAAGTCCTGATTCATGTGATAGCATGGATAAATCTTGAGGACATTATGCTTAGTGAAATAAGTCAGACACAAAAAGACAAATACTGTATGAGCTCACTGATATTAATTAATTATAATAAGCAAACTCATAGAGTTAGAATCTAGAATATAAGTTACCAGGGGATAGATTGGGGTTAGAGGGTGAGAATTTAATGCTTAATTTGTATAGAATTTCTATTTAGGTTAATTGTAAAGGTTTGTAAATGGATGGTGGTGATAGTAGTACATTATTGTGAGTGTAATTAACAGCACTGAATTATATAAGTGAATGTGATTAGAAGGGGAAACTAGGTTGTATATGTTTCTAGAATAAAAATCAAAAGATAAAATATAGGAGTGTATAACACAGCGAACACTATTGTGGATGATGGACTATAGTTCATAATACAAGTATAAGAATGTTCTTTCATGAATTATATCAAATGTACAATACTAATACAAATGTTTAATGTACTAATACTAATAATAGGGTGGTATATAGAAAAATACACTTAATGTAAACTATGGACAATAGTTAATAGTTCTATGTTAATATTTTTCATAAATTGTAACAAATGTAGCTATTGTTTAAAAAAATTAGTGCATTTACAAAAAGTACTATCATCAATTGTAATAATTGTTCCACACCAATGCAAGGTGTTGGTGGTGGGATGGTATATGGGAATCCTGTATTTTATGTATGAATAGTCTGTAGGCCCACAGCTTCTCTAATAAAAATAAATAATAGAAAAAGTACATGAAATTGAGGGGAAAATTAAAATGTAATATATCAAAATATGTAGTATGCAGCCAAAACAGTGTTGGTGGAAATCTATAGCTCTAAATGTTAAATGAGAAAAGAGAAAATATTTCTAATGATCTAAGTTTCTATTTCAAGAAACTGGAAAAAAGCACAAAATAAACCTAAAGCATACAAAATGAAGGAAATAATGAAGACTAAAACAAAAATTAATGAAATGAAAATAAAACAAAAGAGATTAAGGAAACAAAAAGCTGGTTCTTTGAAAAAATCATTAGAGTTAATAACCTTCAAACCAGGCTAACCATGAAAAAAGGAGAAAATAATTTCCAGAAATGGATAGGAAATAGGAGTCATCACTGCTGATCTGATGGGAATTAAAAGATGATTAAGGGGAAATGGATGTGGCCAAGTAATTGGTCTCTCATCTACCATATAGAAGGTCCAGGGTTCGATTCCCACGGCCTCCTGGTGAAAGGCAAGCTGGCCCACACGGAGTGCTGGCACAGCAAGATGACACAACAAAAAGAGACACAGAGGAGAGACACTAAGAGACACAGCAGACCAGGGATCTGAGGTGGAGCAAGAGATTGAGGGTCTCTCTCCCACTCCAGAAGGTCCCAGGATCAGTTCCTGGTGCTGCTTAAAGAGAAGACAAGCAGCAAAGAACACACAGAGAGCAGACGGTGAACACAAAACAACGGGGGAGGAGGGGAATAAATAAATAAGTCTTTAAAAATTTTTGTTTTTTAAAAAAAGATGATTAGGGGATAAAATGAACAATCTATCCTTGAAAATTTGATAGCTTGAATGAAATGGATTAATTCCTTGAAAGACACAAAAAACAGAATTTATACAAGGAGATATGAATAATCTAAACAGGCCAATATCGAATAAAGTAATTGAATCAAAAATAATTACCTACTAAATAAGAAATGCCACGCCCAGATGGTATCACTGTTGATTTCTCCCAGACATTTAAGGAAGAAATGATAACAATTTGCTACATTTTTTCCCAGAAAATAGAAGCAGAAGAAATTCTTTCTAACTCATTCTATGAGGCCAGAATTACCCTAATACCAAAATCAGACAGACATTACCAAAAAAAAAAAGAAAAACTATAGACCAATATCTCTCATGAACATAAATGCATAAGTCATCAACAAAATATTAGCAAATAGAATCTAATAATATATATAAAGAATTATATACTGAAATCAAGTAGGATTTATTCCAGGGATGCAATTCAAAAATCAACATTCAAAAATCATTCAACACCTCCCACACCTCCCACCACATCCCACACAAACATCTCCCAGTGGGTTCCATGTAATATTTTGGGTAATCTAAGCACCTCTTAAAATATATGTATATATATATTTATATATAAATAACATTTTTGTAAGCAAATACACATATATGCATATATATTTATATATCATTTTGCAAATGTTTGTATGTATTGTGAGAATTTTGATTTTTACCCACAATAAAAATAAATTAAAAAAAAAAAAAGAAAAAAAAATCATTCAACAGGCTAAAGAAGAAAAATCATATGATCATAAAAAGCAATTAACAAATTTCAATACCCATTCATGATTAAGGAAAAAACTCTCAGCAAACTGGGAGTATAGCATAACTTCTTCAACTTGATAAAAAACCTCTATAAGAAACCAACAGCCAACATAATACTTAATGGTGATAAACTGGCTAAGACTAGGAAAAGCCAAGGATATCCCTTCTCATCACTCTTAATCAACATCCTACAGTAAGCCCTAGCTAATACGTTAAAAAAAAAAAAAACAATAAAAGAAAGAAACAGAAATAGAATATATATGTTTTAGAAGAAAGAAATAAAACTTTTTTTCTTCGAAGAGAATATGATTGCCCATGCAGAACATTCCAAAGAATTAAGGGGAAAAAAACCTCCTGGCACAAGTTAGTATAGCAAAGTCACAAAATACAAGGTTAATATACAAAAGTCAATAGCTTTCCTATATACCAGCAATAAACAATTAAAGTTTGTTTAAAAATAAAATTTACAATGACACCCAAAGAGAAACACTTAGGCATAAATTTAACAAAAAAAATACAAGACCTATATGGGGAAATCTACATAATTCTAATGAAAGAAATCAAAGATATAAATAAATGGAGGGATATTCCATGTTCATGGGTTAGAAGACTCAACATTTTTAAGGTGTCAATTCTTCCAAACTTTGTCTATAGATTCAATGCAATTCCAGTGAAAATCCCAGGAAGCTATTTTGCAGATACAGAGAAATTTATTCTAAGGTTTTACAGAAAGACAGACCTAGAATAGTCAAACAACACTAAAGAATAAATTTGGAGGACCCTCTCTACCCAATTTCAAGACTTGCTATAAAGATATAATGACCAAGACATTGTGTTATTGTTGAAATAAGAGGCACATAAATGAATAGCACAAATATAGCCAACTGATCTTTGATAAAAAAATCAAAAGCAATTCAATGGACACAAAATAGGCTTTTCAACAAATGGTGCTGGATCAAATGAATATCCATATACCAAAAAAAAAAAATCTGAAAACTAGACAGACTTTGCACACGTTTCACAAAAATTACCTCAAAATGAATATAAACCTAAATGTAAATTACAAAACTATAAAACTTCCAGAAGAAAACAGAAGATAAAATCTATGTGACATTAAATTTGGCAAAGAGTTTTTAAATACAACACCAAAAGTGTAATCCATAAAAGAAGAAATTGGTAAGATAGACTTTATTAAAATTAAAACCTGGTGCTCTGTGAAAGTCACTCTTAAGGAAATGAAAGACAAGCCACAGACTGAGAGAAAATATTTACAAAACACTTATCTTGAAAAGGACTGGTAGCCAAAGTATAAAAAGAACTATTAAACCTTAGTAATATAATACTTACCCCACAGGGCAAATACCATGATCACGAAGGTACTTTTCCCAGGGTGAGGCTTATCCATTGCACTCTACATGTGCTGACCCCTGCGATTTCCCCAAGTGTGGGAAACTCGATTGCATAATTTGTAGGTAGTAGTGGGGGGCTGAGTTCACACTCTTCTCTGGCAGAAAAAAGAAAAGAAAAAGCATTTTTAAACTTAATAAGAAAAGAAACAACTCAATTTATAAATGGTGCAAAGATATGAACAGACAATTCACTAGTTATACAGATACAAATAAGCATATGAAAAGATGTTCAATATCATTTATGATTAGGGAGCTGCAAATTAAAACAGCAATGAGATATCACTCCACACCAATTAGAACACGAATAAAATATGACAAGGGAAATAGAATGAAAAGAACACACACACACACCTGACAATATCAAATGCTGGCAAGGATATGGAGCAACAGGAGCTTTCACTCATTGCTGGTGGGAATGCAAAAGACTACAGCCACTTAGAAAGACAGTTTGGCAGTTTCATACAAAGCTAAACATAATATCACTATAAGATCCAGCTATTACGCTCTTAAGTATTTACCCAATTTATTTGAAGACTTATGCCATACAAAATCCTCCACATGAATGCTTACAGCAGCTTTATTTATAATTGTCAAAACCTGGAGGCAAGCAGATGTCCTTCAATAGGTGAATGGATAAACAGATTGTGAGGCATCCATTCAATGGAATACTATTTCAACAATTACATTCTGGAAAAGGCAAAAATATAGACAGGGGCTCACAAGAGGGGGAAGCATTGAGTAGATGAAGCATGGGATTTTTTTTAAGGCTTTGAAACTATTCTGTAGGATACAGTAGTGGTAGATCATGACATTATGTATTTTTCTTAACCCAGGAAACTTTAGAGCCAAAGAGTGAACATTAATGTTTGAAATTTTAAAAAAATAATAATTTAAAATATCAGGGGATCCCAGGATGGATTGCAGACTGTGCCAAAGGAATATAACTGTATTGCAAATGTATGAAATAGTCTGACTGAAGAGGAAACGGGAGGGAAGGTGCTGACTAATTTAAGTAACTTTGGAAATGAGTGGAGTCTATAAGACTAAAGGCAAAAGCAACTGCACATAATCACTGTATTCTAATAATTAAGTTTATGGCTTAATTATTCTGATACTGCTATACATGTATACTGGAACTGTACATTTAAGTAAATGAGTGTCAGATAGTGGTAGCCATGTTTCTCACTGTTGGAATGGGTAGTTACAGATAAGCAAAGAGAAAAGACAAGAATGATCCATGTGGTAATATATTACAGTTGGTTAGTTTAATATAGATACATATGGTTACATATAGAAATATTTATAGGTAAGTGGATATGCATATGTTAACATACATGCATATATTTTCTCGTTCTGTCAGGTGAGAGGATCAAGAAGCAATGATACCTCCACAGCAACAAGCACACTTAACACCAAATTTTGGTTTCTAACATCATTCTACAATAAAAAGAAACCAGGGCTCCTTGAAGAAATCTTAATTCTGTACTGGAGTAAGAAATATTACAAGTTGGGCATGGAGCATCTTGTAAAGCCAGAAAGCAAGGAAGACCTAAAAACAAACAAAACAGTGATGCAGGTATGTGAAGTTGACACAGGAAGGAACTGAAAGAGCTCCCAAAGCCCAAAACTGGGACAATTTGAACAACAAATTGTATAACATATTTTAAAAAACCATGATTCCATAGTGCTATAAATACATATTGAGTAAATAAATAAATGGGGGGAAAGGGACACCTATCTCATGCAATATCTAAATAATTTGTGTAGATTCTCCACCCTCAAGGAGGGGGAGCATAACTCTCATTCCTTAAATGTGGATTGCACAAAGTGACTTCTTTCCAAAGAGTAAAGTATGGAAAGTGAGGTGGAAAGAGTATTTGACAGTAGAGAAACCAAACTATCTCAGCCAGGTGACATGCTGATATTATGTACCCTTGATATGATATGATGAAAATGGCACTTTACCTCAGTGGTCTTCCTCCTCCAAAGCCATAACCCCAATGTAATCATGGGGAAAACACCAGAGAAATTCCAATGCAAAGGCATTTTTCAAAATACCTGACCAATAGTCCTTAATATTTTTAGTCATTGAAATCAAGGAAAGTATAAGAAACTGTCACAGACAAAAGGAACCTAAGGAGACATGATGACTAAATATAATATGGTATTCTGGGTGGGATCCAGAACCAGAAAAGGATAATATGTAAAACCTAAGGAAGTATGAGTAAAATATAGATATTAGATAATAATAAGGTATCAATATTACTTAGTCTAAGACATCTTCTTCTTGTTCTTCAACTTTCAACACAAATGCCACTTCTCTGCATACTCAAACTAAGGTAGCTAGCTGCCCAATCTACCTGTCACTGTCTCTCACATTACCCAGTATTATTGTCTTCAAAATAGTCATCTCAACTGAAATCATCTTGCTTATTTATTTGTATATTCTTCCACTAGAAACTGAGCTCCATGAGAACAAAGACCTAGTTTGATTTGTTCACTATTATATTCTTCAGCTCTCTAGAAGTACATGCTCACTGATTGGATAAATTGATGGATGGATGGAATAATTAATATGAGTGCCCCAGTACCAGACCAATGATAATTGAGTTGTGTGAACTGGCAGATGCTAATCTCATCACCATTGTCCCTTGATGTGTTTGAACACACACAACTCAACTGGACAAGTCAGTGTTTCATTTTATTGATGAGATATAAGTAACATTTTGAGTAGTTGTTTGACAAGCAAATATGTCCACATGACCTAAAAGTGCTACATATGTATGTTCACATACTTCTTATCCGTAAGTCTTATGCTGCCTTCCAGAGACTTCTTAATTGCCTGGTCTCTTCAATTAAAAAGTTAGAAAATTTAGATAAACAACCAGATATATTACCTAAATGATGTTCATTAGACCACTTGAAAGAATTTCCATTATTAATGGAGAGTTGTCCACTCTCTAGACAACATCACCTGGAATTTAAAGGAAAAGTTAAAGAACTACTCAAATATGTAGAAAATAATATTTACAACCAACGACAGAGTATATCTTGACCTCTAGGTTCTTGCAGGCAGCAACAGAGATAAGGACAGGGATGAATGTGCAGGTGATTGAAAAAAATCCAAGCCAACGTACAGATAACAGTTAAGATTAAGAATCTTGTGTATACAAGCCAACATAAAACCAATATTCACTACCTGCAGTGCTCCTTGAAATTCCATAATCTTGTTTGCACATTAACAGCAAACATCAGTTTTCAAAATTATTTTCTAAAGCACTTCAGATGTTGTGGTATAGACCACAGAAAGGTGCATCTGGGGGTCATGATTAAGCAAATTAACTCCAGCCTCAATTGCCAGATTTTGGAGGTCTAACTAGTAAGGAGTATTTTATTTTGTATAATTGCAGGAGAGACAATTTTGTGTGTACAATAAAAACTGGGGAAAATAGTGAAAATGTGTTATTTTTCTCAAATGTAATGAAAACTGAGTTGGTTGTTTAGCATACAGGTGACCAAACCTGAAAGAAAACTTTGCACAATGATGGTCTAGTCTAGAATTGCAAATTTTTATGTCCTTTGTCCTCAAACTTCACTCACACATGCCACAAAACAAAACAAAACAAAAACTGACATTGTATCATCATCAGCCAGAAAAAGTTCTAACTTTGGAAAACACAGGTACATATTTTTAATATATAATTATTTTACACATTGATCTCAAGCCCTTTATTGTCTCTTGTATATGGAGAACCGCTATGGGGGTCCAACAGGATTTTCTGGTATAAACAAACACAAACTGAGTTTTGAACCAAGGCCTAAATATCTTTGTTTAAATGCTTCTGCCCTGTGTGTTATGATGCCAATGTGTCAACAAAAAAGAAGAAAACTACTACATACAAGGAAATTGCTGACACTAATGTGAAATATTATGAATAAATGCTTCGTAATCATATTTTATCCTCAGAGACCAAAGAGCATTGCAAAGCTAACTTGTTAATCCCAAGTAGAGCTATGCAGCCAAGTGGCACAGCACAAATAGAACATTTGCATCCCTGGAAGGTTGAGAATCTTCTTCACTACTATGTATTCAGGATAATTCCTGCTCATGGATATATTTCAGAGTGAGAGCAATGGCCATTCCCCTTGGATGGAGCCATGGTTGCCAAACTCTTCATCTTCAGAAATTTCTTTATTATTTATCAGTGAATCCCTTGCTCTGAAACACTATGTATATGACCCAAAGCAAAATAACTACAATTAATTAATTTTCTTATTCTTTTTTCACCTCAGACTTGTTGCTGCCAATCAAAGCTGCAGATCATCCAAAGATGATACACTTTATAATAAGAACTAACAGTTTATCCTTCAGATGCATCTGTTTAAAAATTCATTATTTTCCATTAAACATTTTGAAATACTGAAAATAATTGTAAAATCCTCATTCTTAATTTTAAAGATTCCTATAGGTTTGGAGATCCCAGCTTACAAAATATTGTCTTTGAAGGCTTACTTGAGATAAGGAAGTAAGAATGGAAGCTGTATTTCAGAAGGGCTCAGATGTTCCAGGAGATATTGATATATAATGACTTCTTCTGGGATATAACAGTATACTGCTATTAATCTTCAAGAAATAAGGAATTCATGGTAGTTGACATCAAGGAAGTGGATGAAATTGCCCCCAAATATTTTTAAGATATAATTTAATACCAGAAGACAACGGACCAGTTTTAATAAAACTCTGAAGGCAAAAGTGAAACAAAAATTGCCTTTCAGGCAATCTCAAACAAGCTGGTTAGTAATAACAAATTAGTATAAGTAGGCAGAATTTTCTAAGAGTTCTAGGACATATTCAGGTATAATAACTGAGGAGAGAAGTGGTTAACCAATGGCTACTACCCCTTCTTTCTTGGGGTTTTAAATTACCTAAAATTCAGTCTCAGATGGATGTGAACATCAGGTCTCCTTATGGAGGTGGATAGTACTGATTTAGGGCCTTTAACTCACATAGGTCCAGTTCCTAAGAGTTTATAACATGAGATCACGCCTACTATTTCAACTAAGAAATTATAGTCAAAAGCATACTATGGAGTGTCAAGGTGATGTCCACTTTTTATTCTGATGGAGTAGCTTATAGTAGGCCAATTCTCCCACTGTACCAAAATATACAGAAAAAATACAAAACAAAATGTCTGTTTTAAAGTATCAGAGAGCTACTGAAGCAGTTGGAATTGAAAGCCCGTGATCCTGGAAAGAAGAGCAGGCTATAGAAGTGAGCCCAACCTTCAATTTACTGATTTTTCCCTTGCAGCATTTGCCCATCTGAGGCTGCAAAGATTGAGAAGCTTGAGTAGTCAGGCAGAGCTTTCTTAACTTCACAGAGCCAAGGAGATAAAAATTGCAATTCAGGACTGTAAAGGTAGAAAGCAGGGAGTCCCAGCAACATGAGCCTGGCACTCAGCACTCCTCAGTCATATAGCATAGTCTCTCCTAGTGTCTGTTTCTCTTATTTCTGTTGATTTCTGGGTTCTTTTGACTTCTGTCTTCTACATCGGTGTCCAATTTCCTTGGCTTATAATGAATTCAGCCCTGTTGGATCAAGGCCTGCTCTCATTCAGTTTGGCCACTCCTTCAAATGTCCAATTTACATCCACAGGAGCACAAGTTATACGTGTACCTGATTTAATCCTTAGAGAGAAACTTGAAATCAGTAAGAAAACAAAAGATACATAATGTACAGAAGAATAAATAAAAGAACGACAGCAGGTTCTATTATAAAACAATGCAAAAGTGTTTGATTTTGAAGAGGTCCCATTTATCTATTTTTTCTTTTCTTGTTCATGCTTTGGGTATAAGGTTTAAGAAACTACCACCTACCACAAGATCTTGAAGATGTTTTCCAGCATTTTCTTCTAGGAGTTTTATGGTTGTCACTTTTATATTTAGGTCCTTGATCCATTTTGTTTTAATTTTTATATAAGGTGTGAGATAGGGGTCTTCTTTCCTTCTTTTGGATATGGATATCCAGTTTTCCCAGTACCATTTGTTGAATAGACTATTCTGGCCCAGCTGAGAGAGCTTGACCACCTTGTCAAAAATCACTTGACTGTAGATGTGAGGGTCTATTTCTGAGTTCTTGATTTAGTTCCATTGGTCAATCTGTCTGTCTTCATGTCAGTACCATGCTGTTTTTACCACTGTAGCTAAGTAATATGCTTTAAACTCAGGAAGTGAAAGTATTCCAACTTTGTTCTTCTTTTTAAAGACATTTTTGGCTATTCAGGGCCCCTTATCCTTCCAAATAAACTTGATTATTGGCTTTTCCATTCTGCAATAAAGGCTCTTAGGGTTTTTATTGGGATTGTGTTGAATCTGTAAATTAGTTTGAGTAAAATTGACATTTTAATGATATTTAGTCTTCCAACCCATGAACACAGAATGTCCTTCCATTTATTGAAGTCTTCTTCAGTTTCTTTTAGCAATGTTTTGTAGTTTTCTGAATACAGGTCCTTGATGTCCTTGGTTAAGTTGATTCCTAAATATGCTATTTTTTTTAGTCACTATTATAAATGGAATTCTTTTTTCTGATTTCTCCCCAGATTGCAAATCAGTAGTATATAGAAATGCTATTGATTTTTGTAGATTAATCTTGTATCCCACCACTTTGCTGAACTCATCTTTTAGTTGTAGTAGCTTTGTTGTAGATTTTTTAGGATTTTCTAGATATAGGATTATATCACCAGTGAATAGTGAAAATTTTACTTCTTCCTTTCCTATTTGGGTGCCTTTTATTTCTTTAGCCTAATTGCTCTAGCTAGAACCCTAGTGCAATATTGAATAACAGTGGTGACAGTGGGTATCCTTGTCTTGCTTCTGATCTCAGCAGGAAAGATTTCAGTCTTCACCACTGAGTACACATATGCACTTTACCATATTGAGAAAGCTCCCTTTTATTTCTATTTTTTTAGTGTTTTTATCAAGAAAGGGTACTGTATTTTATCAAATGCATTTTCTGCCTCAATCTAGACGATCACGAGTGATTTTTCTTCTTCAATTTATCAATGTGGTTTATTACACTAATTGATTTCCTTGTGTTGAACCACCCTTGCATACCTGGAATAAAACCCACTTGATCATGGTGTATAATTCTTTTAACATGCTTTTGGATTCAGTTTGCAAGTATTTTGTTGAGGATTTTTGCATCCATATTCATTAGAGATATTGGTCTGTAATTTTCTTTTTTCATGGTATCTTTATCTGGTTTGGGTATTAGGGTGATGGCTTCATAGAATGAATTTAATAGCATTCTTCCTGTTCAATTTTTCGGAAGAGCTTGAGCAAGATTGGTATTAGAACATCTTTGTCTGGTAGAATTCACCAGTGGAACCCATCTGGTCCTGGGCTTTTCATCTTCAGGAGGTTTTTGATGACTGCTTCTGGTTTGTTGAGGACTCCTATTTGTTCTAGGGTCAGTGTAGGTAGTTCATATGTTTCTGGGAATTTGTCCATCTCATCTACATTGACGAGTTTTTTGGCATGCAGTTGTTCATAGTATCTTTTATGATCTCTCTTATTTCTGCAGGGTCAGTGATAATGACCCCCCTCTCATTTCAAATTTTATTTCTTTGCGTCTTCTTTTTTCTTTGTCAGTCTAGCTAAGGGTTTCTCAATTTTGTTGATCTTCTCAAAGAACCAACTTTTGTTGTTGTTGATTCTCTCTTTTGTTTTATTGTTGTTGTTGTTGTTCTCAATTTAATTTATTTCTGCTCTAATCATTACTATTTCTTTCTTTCAGCTTAGTTTGGGGTTAGTTTGCTATTCTTTTTCTAATTCCTCCAGGTGTGCAGTCAGAGCTTCAATTTTAGCTCTTTCTTCTTTTTTAATGTAAGAATTGAGGGCTTTAAATTTCCCTCTCAGCACTGCCTTTGTGGTGTCCCATAGTTTCTGATATACTGTGTCGTCATTTTCATTCATCTAAAGATATCTGCTGAATTCTCTTGCAGTTTCTTCTTTGACCTACTCATTATTTAAAAGTGTATTGTTTAATCCCCATATATTTATGAATTTTTCCTTTATCCATCCATTATTGATTCCCAGCTTCATTCTGTTATGATCAGAGAAAGTATTTTGTATAATTTGATCTTTTTAAATTTATTAAGAATTGTCTTGTGACCCAGCATATGGTCTATCTTGGAGAAGGATCCATGAACACTGGAAGAGAATATATATCCTGCTGTTTTGGGGAGGAATGTTATATGGATGTCTGTTAGGGGTAGTAGTTCATTTGTCATATTATTCAAGCTCCCTGTTTCTTTATTTATCCTCTGTCCATATGTTCTATCTAATACTAAGAGTGGTATATTGAAGTCTCCAACTATTATTTTTAAAGACATCTATTTCTCCCTTCAGCTTTGCCAGTGTGTGCCTCATGTATCTTGGGCCACTCAGGTTAGGTGCATAAATATTTAGTATAGTTATTTCCTCTTGGTGAATTGCCCCTTTTAATAATATATAATGACCTTCTTCCTCCCTTATAACAATTTTGCATTTAAAATCTATTTTGTCTGGTATTAGTATCACTACTCTAGCTCTTTTTTGGTACTATTTCCATGGAATATCTTTTCCCAACCTTTAGCTTTCAACCTGGTTCTGTCCTTACATCTGAAGCAAGTTTCTTGTAGACAACATACAGATGGCTCATATTTTTGTATCCATTCTCTCAGTCCATGTCTTTTGATTGGGGAGTTCAAGCCATTAACATTCAATGTTATTACTGTAAAGTCATTACTTACTTCATCCATTTTGTCCTTTGGTTTTCTGTTGTCATATTGTACTACTGTTTGTATTTTTACCCTTTGATTTACCCTTCACAATAATCTTCATTTTTACCCTCTTCCCCACGTTTCTTGACCTTGTTTTTTCCTTCTTGGCTGAAGCACTCCCTTTAGTGTCTCTTGTAATTCTGGTCTTTTGGTAATATATTCTATCTTTTTTGTTTGTCTGTGAAGACTTTGAACTCACCCTCATTTTTTAAGGATGGCTTTGCCAGATACAGAATTCTTGGCTTGCAGTTTTTCTCTTTCAGTACTTTAAATACATTGTACCAGTTTCTTCTCTCCTCCATGTTTTCTGATGAGAGGTCAGTCCCTAATCTTATCATGGTTCCCTTGTATGTGATGCTTTTCTTTTCTCTTGCTGCTTTCAGAATCCTCTCTTTATCTTTGATTTTTGTCATTCTGAATAGTAGGCATCTCAGGATAATTCTATTCAGATATATTCTGTTTGGGGTACATTGTCCTTGGATATTGATATTTATGTCTTTCATAATGGTTGGGAATTTTTCAACCATTATTTCCTCAAATATTCTTTCTGCCTCTTTTCCATTCTCCTCTCCTTCTAGGACCCTGAAAATACATACATTTGTGCATTTCACATTATCATTCAATTCCCTAAGACCCTGTTCCATGTTTTCCATTCTCTTCTCTTTCTCTTTTCCTGTTTTTTCCAGTTCATATGTTCTGTCTTTGAAATCACTAATTCTGTCTTTGAGTAATTCTAATATGCTTTAATGTGCCTCTAATGTATTTTTTATCTTATCCATTGTGCCTTTCAATCCCATAAGGTCTGTTACTTTTCTTTGTAGGTTTTCAAATTGTTCTTTATGCTCACCCAGTGTCTTCTTAATATTTTTTATCTCTTTAGTCATATTTTCTTTCAATTCTTTGAATTGATTCAGGAGAGTTGTATGATTATCATTGATTAATTGTCATATCTTGTATCTCTTCCGGATATTTTGGATTTTCCTTTGGTTAGGCCATCTCTTCCTGTTTCCTAGTATGGTTTGTAATATTTTGCAGATGTCTTGGCATCTGAATATTTTGGTGAATTTACTCTGATGGCCAATTTCTCTCTCTCTTGCTTGTTGTTTCTTTTCACAGCTTTTCTTTGATATTTGGTTCAACTAATGCTAAATCTTTAAAATTTCCCAAATTAATTTATCAAAATTAGGCTAGGGACTCACTAATGGGGCACAGATTTTCTCTCAGGAGTTAGGGTACAGAGACAACGAAAAGCAGTTTTAGTTCATGCATTTTCCCAACTGGCCAGCAGATGGCGCCCATCAATACATCTTTCCACAGAGCTGTTTCAGTCTCGTTTTCCTGTGTTTTGGTCTAGCCAGACCCAAAATTCAAAGCAGGCTTTGCTGGCAGAGTTCACTGAAGAAAAGGCCCCCCTACCCTCTCTTCCCTTTTCCCTTGTAACAGCTGACAGAGAGGAAGATGTCTATTCCCCTCTTGGTCAGCTTCAGTGAGCCAGGGGTTTTACCCCAACTTAATATTTTGGGGGTAGGCTAGGGGAGCCCTTCCCAGCTACAGCATGGGTTTGGTAACTCACATTTGTTGTTTCGGGTTCTTTGTATCTCTGTCCCTCACCCTTCTGGAAGTTGTGTAGCACTGTCCTGCTCTGCTGATCCCCAAAGCAGGTCCTTTGGAGAACTTTTGGCTCTTTCTCTTTTTTGTGAGAGAGTTGAGCCCTGCTTGCCGAGTCTGATGCCATCTTCCCACAATTCCTCCATTTTGGATGTCTTTATTTATTTATCTAGCCTAATTGTTCTAGCTAGAACTTCTTGAACAAAACTGAATAGCAGTGATGAGTATGGACATCCATGTCTTGTTCCTGATCTCGTGGGAAAGCTTTCAGTCTTTCACCACTGAGTACAATGTTAGCTGTAGGTTTTTCATACATGCACTTTAGCATATTGAGGGGGAAAAACAATGCAATAATAAAATCCAGAGCATTGCTATTAAAACAGGAAGGAAAAAATTCAAGAAAGAAGACAATGGAACAGCACTTTTAAAGTAATGAAAATTTAAAAGAACTAACCTTATATTCAATATGGAGCAAAAATATTTTTGAAAAATAAAGTATTTTTTTGGATATACAAAAGCTGAAAAAAATCAGCACTATAAGAAATGTCAAAGGAAATCTTTCAGGTAGAAGTAAAATAACACCAAATGGAAATATAAATCTACACAAAGGAATGGAAACGGGAATCATAAATATGTGGGTAATACAAAAGACATTTTTCTTAGTTTGTAAATCTCCTTGAAATACAATCGACTGTTAAAGCAAAATAATAACAACATTTGTGAGATTAGAAGAAATGTAGGAGTAAAATATATTATGACAATAGCAAAAAGGTTATTGTGCAAAATGGGGGACCAGGATTCTGGCTTGGCAGAATATCTCTTTGACAAGCACACTCTGGGAAATAGTGATGATGAGAGCTAAATCTTCTGCCAGCTTCCCCAGAGCCACATGGCAACTTCCATGGTCACTAGGGCAGGGCCTGCATGTTGGGCCTTTTCTATAACTTGTATCAACATGCATCAAGTTCTATCATTTGGACCATTTCTTCAAATAAAGTAATTTGGCACCCAAAAATTAAAATAAAATAATTTTTTAAAAAAAGTTCAGAAATCAATGTAATTGAAAACAGTAAAATAGAAAATATTAATGGAACCAATATTAATATTGGTTTAATATTAATATTAATGGTTCTCTTAAAATATCAATAAAACTGATAACCTTCTAGCCAGACTTTCTAAGGAAAAAATAAAAGAGTAGAAACAAAGTGCCTATATCAGGAATGAGAGGAGACATCACTACAGACCCTGAAAGTATTAAAAGGATAATAAAGTACAGTCTGAGGACCAACTATTTATGAATCCACATGGAGCTTGTGGATAATTCAGATTCCTAGGCCTCACACAAAAGCCATAGTGAAACAAATTCTCAGGGCTGGCGGTGATGTGCTGGGGATATACATTTTTTTCAAGCACTCCAGATGGCTGATTCCAAGTGAAGCCCCAAGGGCACTGCTTTAAAGTAGGATCAGCTAGCCTCCAAGTTTTATGGCTGAGATGAAAAATTGAGGTGTGCAAAAAAAAAATTGGGGTGTATTTACAGACTTCTGAGAGGATTCTAGATCTGTAACTTCTAGAAACAACTTGCCAAGCACTTTGTCTGTGATATGAAGAACAATGATACACACACAAATTCAAGGTCCCCTCCATTTTTCCTTGACATGGCACATAGATTTAAGATGAGGTCAAATAAATGACATTTTCCCATGTGTTTAATGCAATCTCTCTGAATCCCTGAAAACTTTCAAAGAAGTAAAAGATTAAAATCATTTGTAAATATCACAGGCTACATTTTAGTAACAACTGCCCCCAGGACCTTCTTTGTGTTCTGCCAGGTTTCTAGGTTTCTAGGTTTCTAGCTGTAACACCAACTGTTTTTCCACTATCTAGAAAACAGTTGCAAGCAAGTAAGTTAGAACAATGTTATTATAGGTCTAAATATAAATCTACTTGAATTTTTAAAAATAAATTATACACATACCCATTTGATTCTCATTGGTGAGAAATGATTATCAATAATTCAGAAGACAAGACACACTAGGTAATCATGATATCATCATGTTGAAATCACAACAGCCACAGGGACTGGCCTTTCAGTTATGCAGAAAAAGGATATTCTGAGGCCATGGCCAACTCTTCAAACCCACTGGCTTCCCACTGGCCTGGGAAAGCCAGACTCCTAGCAGGATCCAACATATTATACACTGTTTAAATAAAGATTTGCAAGGAAAATAAATTCATGGCAACATTCATTATTGATCATTTTCAAAATTGTCTGGAGAATTCCCCCAGAGGGCTTAAGAAAGAAATTAAACACTGTTTTCCTGAGTTGTTTCCTGCTGTTTTTCCACTTCATTGGCTTTACTCCCATAATTGTGTGTGTCCCTATAGGCATACAATGTTTTAATATGGCTGAATGATTCCATACAACATCTGGATCATATGTCAATAATTTTTGTGAATAACAATAGTAATATTATAAGAATAATAATAATTGTGATAAAAAGATATCTTTAGTTTGTTTTCTTTACTACTGTCTCTTAAATATAGCTCCTTTTAATCTGATCTAAACCTGTTTTCTCAAAATCTGCTAATAACCAAATCCAAATCTATTTCTCATTTCTCATCTTGCTTGGTGCCTTTGATCTCTTCTTCAAGAAAGCTTCTCTTTCTTGAAGCTCTTTCCCCTTTTGCTTTTCCTACTTTTGCTCTCTTTAGGCTCACCTCCTATTTCTCTGGTCTCAAAGGTCCATGTCCAGAAAATTGAGTTTATTTTTAGAAAGTTGGACATTTTGAGAGTTTATTTTCATGAGTTTATTCTGGAAAGCTGAACATTTCTCAAAGTTCTAATCAGAGTTTTCTTATCTCACTCCAAATACTCCTTAGTCTCTCACCTCCTCTCATGATTTCAGCATCCAGCAACTGCACATTTAGAATTTAGATCTTTCATGCAGGCATCAAGGCCTCATGTCTATGAAACCCAGTTTATTTTTCCAGTGTCATCTCCCACTATTCTTTCACATACCTTTTGTTTCAGACAAACTGTTCTACTCATGGTTCAACCAACATATCAGATGCTTTCTTATATCTAAATTTTGATCTTGCTAGTCCCTATGCTAAACATTTTCCAACAGATCATATTCAGGAGTATATTAAAATAAACCATTAAAAACCATTATTAAAGGAAACCATTATCAAGTTTGTTGTATTCTAGGAAATAAGGATGGTTGAACATTAGGAAATATAATAGTAATATAATTTAGGATATCAAATATGATAAAGGAAAGGCATAGTATTATCAATAGTTTAGGAAAAAGCATTTGTTAAAATTCAACAGCCATTCCTGATTTTAAATGCATAGAAAACCAAAAGTAAAATGTTAATTCCTTAACATGATAAAAAAAAAAAAGACCCCCTCTCAAACCAGTCATCCCCATACAATGAAACATATTAATCATCCCCTTTTAAAGGGAAAATTCTTGCAAAGATGCCCATTATTGTCACCATTATTTAACATTTTTCTGACAGTTATATCCAAAGCAATGAGACAAGAAAAAATATACAAAGTACAGATTTAGGACAGGAGAAGAATAAAAGGGTCATTATTTATATGTTTTGTGATTGTCTACCTAAAGACAAATCATCTAAAATATATTAAAGCTGATAGTAGACTATAGTAAGATGGACAAAAAATAAACATTAAAAATTAATTACTTTTCTGAAGCACAGTAAAAATGATTAATTATAAAATATAGGGAAATGGATGTGGCTCAAGCGATTTGGCTCCCATCTACCATATAGGAGGTCCAGAGGTCATTTCCCAGGGCTTCCTGGTGAAAGGCAAGCTGGCTGGCGCCAAGAGCTGGCCCAGGTAGAGAGCTGGCCTGAGCAAAGAGTTGGTCCACGCAGAGTGCTGGCCTACATGGAACGCTGGCCCTTGCAGGAGTGCTGAACTGCGCAGGAGTGCTGGCCTGCACAGAGAGCTGGCGCAGCAGGATGATGCAACAAAAGGAGATACAGAGGAGAGACAATCAGAGATGCAGCAGACCAGGGAGCTGAGTTGGCACAAGAGATTGAGCACTTCTCTCCCACTCCAGAAGGTCCCAGGATCGGTTCCCAGTGCTGCCTAAAGAGAAAACAGACACAGAAGGACACACAGAGAGCAGACATCAAGCACAAAACAATGAGGTAGGGGTGGGTGGAAAAGTAAATAAATCAATAAATCTTTAAAAGAAAAAAAGAAAGAAAGACAATATAACCAACAGTATACCCAGTATGATTAAGATCCTTTAAGGGAAAATAAATTCTAGTCAGGAACAGATGTAATATATGTATACAGAGCTCCCATGTACTCAGATGTAAAGATATTCATACAGCCATTATTATTTATCAATACATTTGTTTATTAAAATAATTACTATGAAAAATTTTATTTAAAAATGTAATAATTTTTTTAAACAGTCTTCAAGGAGTTACTCAAACAGTCTTCAAACAAGGTGGTTCATTCTGATGAGCATAATGATTACTTTAAGCTGGATGTCAAATTTGAAACCAATGAGCTACACACTTTAAAAGAGTACATTTTATAGAATGTTAATTATATCTCAAAAAGTCAAAAACACATATAACACCTCTAAAAAGGGAACTACACATCCTTACATGGGATTAAGCTTATCCAAATGTAGGGGAGTTCTACTGCCCAGGCAACTCCCCAGGGTACTTGATGGAATTCCAGATCACTTAACAACATCTCATGCACTTTCACCATACATTTTCATGTGCCATGTTCATTCAAATGGGAAAGTACAGAAAAATACACAGTTTTATCCCAAGTCTTGCATTATTTATGACTTTCTTGTCCCATTTTGCTCACAGGGAAACAAACTATGAAAAGGTAAAGGGCTTGCCCAAGGTCACAAGAATCATGGCTTCAGGCCTGGGGGCTTGAACCTTCATCTCTGGATTGCACACCAGGGTCAGGTGAGTCTCACTTGCATGCTATGTGATCCAGGATCTAATCTCCTCACCTCCTAGGAGAAACAGCTACCTTAGAGGAGGCACGGTGGCAGTAGGGAGTGAGGGGCTGCATTAAACGTTTTCTTCACTTTCCAGCAGTGTTTACCAAAGATGTCCACTGGTAAGAATTAACTGAGGAGCATCCCCACTCCTCCCCAAGTCGGCTGAATCAGAACATCCAGGGCAGGGAGGGGAAACTTGAGTTTGAACTCACCTTGCAGGTACTTGTTCTGATGTGGGGAGTTTGAGAAACACTGCACCTCCTCCTTTTATCCACAGTCACCCTATGAGGTTGATAGCGTTATCACTGTAATACCCATGATTTTAAAATCTCAGGAAGATCTGCATAACAGACAGCAAAATTTAGACAGGTAATTTGAACCTGAAGCCCATCATTTTCCAGTGATTGTAGAGGATGTAAGGACCTGAGACACAGCCTAAGAAGCCCGTGATGTTAGATACCTGAGAAAGGATCAACCGCATTAATAAACAAAGGCAGGCAAATGTAAACCTGATTAAGTTTTTTGGCATCTCTAATTACCAAATATTTAAAATAATAACCAGCACTGGTTAGGCCCTAGGAAAATGGATCCTCTAACACTGCTGATGGGAGGTACAAACTTTCAGTGGTGACTCAAATTAACATGTAAATTAATGTTTACAGGAGCAGAAAGCTACAGCAAGCCACATATCCAACAGCAGGGGATGGAGTGACAAACTAAGGTGTGGATTAATAGAACAAGAGGCTGACTTTTATAAAATAGAGGTGGACCTGTGTTCATGGACTTTAAGAAAATATTGGTAAAGCAAAATCAAGTGAGAAAAGAAGGTGGCAAACAGCTTATATATGATCCCTTCTTTGTTTTAAATAAAAATTACTATATATTCTAGCTATATATACACGTACATCTTATATTAATATATGTTTATATATTATATATTTATTCATGGAAGAACTGTTTCAATGGGTAAATATCAAATTACTAACAGCGGCTATCTCTGAGATTCATTTTCTTTTGTCTCTTTATTTGTCTTTTTTTGGGGGGGCGGAATTATTTTATATTATAATATGAACACATATATTATTTTTATATTTATAATATATAAATATGATGTGTCCAAATGCATATATGTATATAGGTAATATATGTGTGTGTATATATATTAGATAGATATAGATAGATGATAGATAGAGATTAAATGATAATGATGATGAGGGAGAGAGAGAGAGAGAGAGAGAGATTGATAGATTTACACTGAAAATATGAGCTTTCCAGAACCTTGTGCAACACTCAGAAAAGGACATGCTGACCAGCATGCAGGCCCAGGCGGAAAGCAAAAGCACAGAGTATCACTTTGAGAGTTGGCCTGGGATGCTCCTGGTCTCCACTTGGGCTTCCTGTTCCCAGAGAGGCGAGGCTGGCTCTGGCCCCACGGTGATGTCGACAACGGCGACAGGGAGGTGTGCGAAGCCGGGTGCGAGCTGTGCCAGCTCTCGCTAATCCTCTGCAGTATGGTTCGCTGCTAATTTGTCATGGCACATATTTGCCTTATGTCTAATTAGCATCAAATTGCAAACTGCTATTTGCTAACAATTTGTTGCATCAATCTGCTTGAAAATCTATAGTTTAGAATTGGATTGCAACTTATCCTGTCTATCAAAATTCTCATTCACACATACACAAAATAACTTCTCCTTCCCGCCAAAAACGTCGCAATGTTTGCAGTGGCACAAAAGGAGTGATTTTGTTTTTGTTTTTGTTGTTTGTTGTTTCCTACCCCACCCCACCCCCAGGCCCCACACAGGGAGAAGACTAACCATCGGGTGTCTCATTTCGAATGTCCAGGCCTTGATTTCACATGACCCAGGGAAGATGGCTCACACATAGAGAGGATGCTAGGCCAAGCCTTCAAGGACTTTCTGAGAAAATCAAGACACAGAAAAGGATAAAATAAGGCTGAGTTGTGCACACCTCCCAATCAATCCTAAAGAGGGGGTTCAAACCCACCCCAGCACTGGACATGTATTAGCCCATTAAATGCTAGCAAGGCAGTAGGGCTATTATTGTCTCCTATTTACAAATGGTGAAACTGAGGCTGAGAGGATAAATCACCCAAGGTTACTTATGCAGCAAACGGCATTGAAGCCCAGCCAGTGATTGCCAAATTGACCCTCTAAATTTCAGTGTTATACTTGGTGGTGGGAAAAATAATGATAATGATTAAAAATAGGAAGTAAAATCTAATAATTGAATCTCATTAATCTGGCCTTATGGAGACCAAACATCTAGTTGGATATTTGACTAGGGCAGCATCTCCATGTACAGACTGTCATGTTCCAGCCCCTTCCTTCCAACACTCCAGGAGCTCCCAGCCTTCAGATCCCCATTGCCTCCTCCCGGTGTCAAAACCACCTCTTATGGCTCAACTCGAATAAAGACCTGAAATAACCTTACTGGCAGGAGGGACAATTCCTGGGGAGGAGGGGTCTATGTTCAACCAAAAAGATTGTGCTGGAGCCAGGGGAACCCTCTTCTCCTCCGCTTGTTGAGTTGAGAGAAGCTGAAGTTCTGCTGCAGAGGAAGACGTGAAAGCTATGACATCTCCACGCAGTACTTAGATCACTAAAAATGTTCCATTAGTTACAGCTCATAAGCCTCACACATGACTCAGAAGCAAGAGGCCCCCACCGTGTGTCACTCCGATTCTCCTTAACATTCCTAAAGAACCACGCTGCTTTGAAAAATATCCATGCTGACAATTTACAATAATAATAATAAATATTCAGAGCCACTACTTTCGTAGGTCCCCTTAGAGTTTCATTGTGGTGGAGGTAAAATATTATGTAAGAGAATGTTATGTAAGAGAAAAGGTTAGAGAAATCATCAGAAGACTCCCTAGACTATTGGCAAAATAGTTCTCTTCTCACACCCATGAAAGCAGCCAAACGCAATTAATTTTAAACACGTGATTAACATTCCTTCAACAGTGCTTAAGGAGCACCTTCCAGGTTCCACGACCTGTGATAAGTATCAGAGATACAGAGCCAGTTGAAATGAAGTCATCACATAGCATAGGATGTAGAGACACAAGAAAAGTGGCTATATCAATGAAGTGACTTGAGTTCTTGGTGAGGACAAGCTCTGATACAACCTTCTGGAGATGTAGAACCAGGGAAAGCATCCTGAGCTGAATCATGAAGAGCAGATGGAGGGACGAGGACCCTTCCTGGCAGAAGGAGAAGCAGGTACAAAGACCCAGAGGTGAGTGTGTACTTGATGCTCCCAGGGAGGCACCGCTGCATGGCACAGTCCAGCCCCAAGATCATGATACAGCCAGATAAGCCCAGAGATCCTGGGCTCCCTTTGCTATATGAGGAAACCTCTTCCATGAAGCAGAGTTTTAGGATGCCTGCAGAGGAAGCCCTGTTTCTACTCTCCCTTGAGAACAAATTGATTTCCAGCCATTTCGTTCACTGAGTTCATTGAAGGAGTCAGGCAAGGGGAAGGGAGATTCTAAGACACAGAAAACAAGTGAAGAAGCTTTCTTCACATGTCTCCTGGAATGATTCCTTCACTTAATAAGACATTAAATGAGTGTTTGCCCCATACCAGGATTCCAATAGAAATTATTTTATCAGCTACTGTACAGATGTAAATTTTCCTCTATTTGGGCTGGATGGAGGCCAAACACTGCATAGCTCTGCAACCAACACAGACGTGCACTGGGGAAGAAAACCAAAAGATGCCTGGGAAAACATGTAATCCCCAAACAGTTGCCTCTGGAAGGAAGAAGGGATGCCCACTGTTGGGGATTGAATCTTGTCTCCAATTATCATGTGCTCAAGTCTTAATCTGCATTCCTGAGGGTTTTGAATAGGACTTCTGAAGTCAATATTATTAGTTAAGGTATGGATTCATTTGTGAATAGGATCCTTGAAGATCCTATTTAGATGCGGCCAAACTGAATCCAGCTGGACCCTAATCCGTATGACTGGAGTCCTTATATCCTTATATGGTGACTACATCTAGACAGAGACATGAATGACTGTGCAGAAGGGAAAGCAGAAGAGAAGGAGAAGCCATGTGACAAAGGCAAAGGTGCAAGCCATGGAACCCCAAGGATTTCGGCAAGCCAGCAGTGGTATGATACAAATTCTGGGAGAAATCTTGTCCTATCAAAGCCCTGATGTTGGACTTCTGGCTTCTAAAATCATGAGATAACAAATCCCTATTGTTTGAGCCATTTCGTCATGTGGTATTTTGTCATAGCAGCCTGGGCAAATTAATACATCCACTCTAAGGAATTATGTTTGGGGATGTGCACAAGTCCATTCAGTGGGTGAATGAGCCTTCAGCTTCATCCACCACCAGCAGACACACAAGCTCAAGGTCTATCTGCCACCGAGGCAGCCAGGGAAGCCAGTCAGACAAAAAGCTGTGGAGCCCCAGAATCCAGAGTCACTCCTCACTCAGAGTCTGCTGTGTAAACATCTGTACATGGAGCCCTTCTCCATTTTGGCACATGGATGCCCCCCAGTTGAAAGGCAGCACTAGCCACATACACACACACCCAACCTGAGACATGGCTCCAAGGGCACAGACAGCAGCCAGAACATGGAGCCATCTTGTCCTTTAGCAAAGCTTAAATAATCTATTTGGATTTGGTTTAAGTCAGATGTCCAAAAAAAAACCCTTCCTTAGCAGCCAGGTGTACAGGTCTTTCAATCACCCACTGACCTGTGGAGTTCTCTAATGGCTTCCAACCCTTGCAGAGGACTGAGAGGGGGGAACCTCCCTGCACCTGTGTGTGTGCTGCTTCCAGGTGTGTGAAAATCCAAGGATGCAACAACAGCAGGCAGGTCATGCCACGTGTTCTCCGTGGAAGACTCAGGGGATTGAGGAAAGGAACAAACATCTTTCTACTATCTCTGATCTCGGAGCTCTGAGTCCTGGATGGGAAATGAGAAGCCCCCAGGACCGCTTCCATTCTGTCAGGCTGTGCAGGAGCCAGCCCAGGAGCTCCAGCTTTGTATTTCCCTCTTATCTGGTAGCACACTGCATTTTTACCTTTTCAGTATCTCAGAGGCGTCTCTGGGACTTCCGCACAGCACCTGTCAAAATGCTGGCCTACTTGCTATATAAACTTTTTTGTGATGTCTTGCTTTTCGGGAATAATAACTCTGCACCTAAAACGTTAGCCTATTTACTGCTTGTGCAAAAAGATGACAATAAAATCAATGCTACCCAATTCCCCAAAGTCCGTCAAAGTCTTTTGCAATGTTAATGGATGAGTGGGTCTAAGAGGTGTGAGATCATGCTGATCTGAGTGGATGCCCAGCTCCAGTGAGGGCATGTTCTTTCTCTCATCAGCTTGCTCACTCCTGTCTGCCAAGTTTATTCATCCTAAAATGTTGGCTCAGTCCCGAGGGTGAGAGAATGGGTGGGGCTGAGGGGAGGTGAGAGCTCTAACAGATTGAAAAGTGCGTAAAGTCACAGACGGTGTGAGCTGGGAGGCACTTATAGGCACTGCTGGCTCAGCTTCATCACCCAGAGCCAAAGACACAGGTGCAGAGAGGGGAAGTGGTCTGTCCAGGGTCCCACAGATACCAAGGTATGAAGCCACAACCAGAGCCTAAATCCTCTGGTTCCTGGGCTAAGATTATATCCACTGCTCTGCTCTTTCAGAAATGAATGACTTTTTTTTTCTCTTGCAGCATTCCCTACTAGTACAAAAACAGAATAATGACACTGTCAGCCAGAAGGGCAGGCCAAACTGTGTCTTCCAGTCACAAGACAAGGGGCTAATACAGGTGACCAGAAAAGGCTTCATAAAATTTTCCACTGTGTAGTCACAGCATATCCTGGTAAATTAAATCTTTGAAAAAATCTTGCCCTAGGCAAGCGTGTTTGACTTTGTTTACCCAGCATTTCTAAACTGTCTAGAAAGGAATCCTTTTTGTTGGAGAGGTGTGCATAGTATTGATTGAAGAATTCACTGTTGCAAACATGGCCTTGAACATCTTGCCTGGCATCACATGGCCATTTCCGTGGCCGAGGAGAGGCTGTTCCTACAGGAATGGGGTGTGGGAAAGGTCCTATGAAGCAAAGCTGGGAACAAGAAGACAAGTGGTGAGAACAGATATCACCCCATCACCTAGGACCACCACATGGGCTGGGGCAGCCCGGGCTGCCATCTTATCCCAGGATGTACATGGGAAAAAGGTGGGTCAGATAGAAGCCGAGAGGAAAATACACAGAGAAAGCCAGAAGAGTCATCAAAGATCACCCCGGCAGGGCAGACACCCATTCAGCCCAGGCCAAGAGCACACCTGACAGTGAAGGCACACAGTACTCCAGAGCCTTTTGGAAGGGACAAGCCCTGCCCTTACACTTGGACCCCTTTGCTGGGCCAGGGCTGGTCTGAGCCACCCCCTTAGGGCTTGCTGTGGCTTGGTTCAGCTGCTGAGGTCTGAACAGTCCCCAATGTGAATGCCGTGGTCTCTAGGGCTGCCTCTGTGGGCCCAGTGGCAGCAGGCTCTGTGCAAATGGAGTGTGCACTCTCTGGGCACTAAATTTGTGCAGAGTTGGACACACCTAGTGTTTGAAAAGGTAATGCTTCCGGTTTTATTTTCCACCCCCAGCGTGTGTCTTCCTCTGTGGTTGCATCAACAGAAGAAGCGGATGACTCGAGGAAACAGCCTCTTTCCCTGGCCCCTTCACCTCATCCCTGGACATTTTCAACCCGGACCACCCATGGCATCTTCTGCTCATCCATATGGCCTTTCCCATGAGCACAACAGGACACTCCCTGCATCAAAGAAACAAGCACAACGCTAACTTTGGGTTTCTGTCCCTAAAACAAATGTATGTGGGTGTCAATAATGTCCCTGGGGGTTGGGTTTTTAACCATTTTCGGAGTGAAAATTTCATGTAGCTTTTCTGAAATCTGTCCTGATGCCTACCTGTTCCCTAGAGTCCCTTTTCTTTTACTCAGAAAATCTCAGTTGGATCAGGGAGGCACAATTCCCCATTAGAGAACTCATTTTTCCCTTGCTCCAGTGGGTTAGCCGTGTTTAGGTGTTCACTGACCCAATGCTGGGTTGATCAGGCCCTGCTGCACCCTCCCAGCTCACCAGTCAGGGCCTTGGAACACAATGGACTCTAGAAAGGCATGAGAATTTGGCCCCAGAGGTCCTCCAGTGCCACGGCCATACAGAGACCCGCTGTACCTTTCCACCAACAGGCCACCACTTCCCATTGGAATTTCTTCAACACTCCTGGGTAAGCATGTGCCAACCCTCATTTATTTGTTCCAGACTCTTCCATCAATTTGGCCCCTGGCAGCCAGCAGGCCCACCCATATTTGAACTCACTCCTCCACCCTGCCTTCCTTCAACAGTAATTGCATGGAAGGAGGCTCTTTGGCGGAAAGCTGGAAGAGCAGAGGTGGAAGAATAAAGTAAGAATAAAAAGTCCAAATGGTACCAACGAGAGAGATGAGATAGAAAAGTAGAAAAAAGGAGGGAAGTAGATTCCAAGAGAGAGAGAGAGAAGGAGGGAGGGAGAGAGGGAGGTGCTTTCCATAGCTCCTGCATCCAGTCCAGATCTGGACATCCATCACCAGGTGTATGATAGAGGAACTCTGTCCCCTTACCTCTGACCAGCGGCGATGTTTTCTCAGCCATTCCACAGGAGTCAAAAACCCAGCAAAGCGCATCGTGGGCGCTGTAAAGGGAGCATGCTGCTCGTGTGTGTGACCACTGTATGCAAAGCTTGGCATTAGTCACAGCCAGGCCGGCTGTGACAGGCCTGAAGTGAGGGAGATTAATGCGAGGCTGGGGCACTTTATTATTGTCATTCTGTTCTTTCAGACTCTGCCTCTGACTTTCAATTTTGCTCCAGAATTAATTGTCTGCTCCCTGCAGTATGACTGATGGAGAAGGATACGCATAGCCCAGGCACCTGGCTCTGGCCTTGACAGTGTGAGGCCCGGTGAGGGATGTATTGTGTGCGGTCAGAGCTGGGGACAGACGGGCATCTCTCAAAGACATCAGCCCACGCCATGCCTGACATCAATCAGACGCAACTGAAGATGACCCTTGGCTGCAAATGATGTTTGCACGTAGAGCTCCTAACGACAGGCCATGTCCTTTTTAAGGACTCGCCCTGGAACCCAGAGGTCAGGAGGTTGGTGGAGTCCTTCCCAGCCCTTCGGGTCTCCAATTTTCTTCCATTCTGTGGTTCCCAGCAGTAGATTAGTAGAGCAGCCTCCTAGGTCCCAGCCTGCCCATATGCAAGTATTTTTGTAAGCATGTTACATACAGCATCTTTGACAATAGAAAAGGGAGAGTCTGCACTGGGGACGTTTTCTAGTTGGAGAACATATAGGAGTCACATATTCCAGCTGCCTTCTCCCTATTACCCACCACTGCCCATCTTCCCCTGCCTCAAGATAATATGTTTAATCTGGAAAACCTCCCTTGATCTCAGATCTTGAAAGAAGTCTCCAACAAAATAGTCATGCTCTCTGCATTCGAGCCCAAGAAAGGGTTGTTGTACGAATAAATGAATATATGAATGCCAGGACGAACGACCAAATGAATGAATGAATGAACGGGGTTCTTAAGAAGAATGAAATACAGAGAGGCATATTTTGCATGTTTTGTTTTTATAAGCAAAGAAAAATCCTTCTTGTTCACTTTTCAAGCCAAATTCCAACACTCTCCATCCCTCTAGACCTTGGCCAGCCTTATTGCCACAACATGAAAATGGAGGTGTAATCTTTGTTTTCATATATTTGTAAATGGAATCCCACTTTAAATGCCTAGGAGACTTTTGCGGGGTGGGGCGTGGAGGGGAAGAGAGCCTTTAAGGAGGACTTCTACAATGTTAACGTGCAGACCCTGGTCTGGGTAAGTGTAGTTAAGATGGGTTTTTAACCCCAGGTCTAGATGTTACAGTTTTTGTGAAGGAGATACACCAAGGGTTTTCCCATCCACCCCAAAACAAAGTTTCAGGAAAGGAACAGCTCATATGCCTGAGGCAGCTCTTCCTCCGAGAGCTGGATAAGATCTACACCTGAGAAGAGGAAAAAGCAACCAGTGACTGAAAAGGCAAATGTTGATGTGCTGAAAGCCATTTAAAGACTGGTTTTCCAGGGAACTTTCAGGAGTTCCCTCTAAATATTCTGCCTGACTGTAACCTGCAGTAAATTATTGCAGCTTTAACTCATCTGGTACTTTCATACGATTACGGTATTATGTTAAAGGGTACAGAAATATATAATATGCTCAACTGTCTCTACACTTGATACCAGAGGGAAAATTACCACCACTCAGCGAAGAAGATCCAACCTCATTACATTAATGATTTATCACAATGGGAAAATGTGAAAAGTAACTAGTTGCTTTTATGAAAAGAGGCAGCTTTTCCCACTGGCAACTCCTGGAGGCTCTCTCAGAAGAAGAATTTAGAAAGGGCTCCAGGTGGCCACTCTCTCCCACCCCTTTTCCCAAGCTCCCTCTGCAACTTGAAGGAGAAGGTGCCCAGGCAAACGTGGGAATATCCTTCAAACTTGACATTAAGTATTCAAATGTTACTTAAGCAAAGTGTGAGCAATTAAATTAATCAATCTTCCCAGCCATGTACAGAACAGATGTTCAATAAATCCTCTTTGCTTACAGTGAGGGGGGAGAGTCCACTTTTAACTGTCCTTCAGCGATGACACTGCTCAGGCGTCCTCTGCCAGGCCTCCTGGGCCAGCATCAGGCACTTCTGCTGTGCTTTCCTTTATTATAAATAACAACAGGCCACCTGGTCTACCTGTGCTACCTGGGAGCCTCAAGTTTAATGATCCTTCCGACGCCAGGCTCCGCTCTCTCCTGATCCCAGGTAATGGGACTGATGGGAATGGCGGCAGAGTGATGGCTGGCAGTGACGGATGACTCCTGGCCAACTTGCGCTGCTGACAAGCAGTGAATATGGGCCAGTGTTGCAGAAAGGTCAGGATAAAAGTATTTGCTTGACTTTCAAAGTTTCTCCAGGAAGAAAAAAACAAAAAACAAGCAAACCAAGCCAGAGAACACCCAATCTTCCAACAAGGGTGCAAACTCCCGCTTTGCTCAAGAAAGCCACAGTTCTAGAAAAAGGAGCAGGGTCAATTCGAAGCCATAGAGTAACTGAGGAAAGAAAGCCAGACACTAGGGAACAGAGCCCTTTTTTGTTTACTTTGCACAAACAGTTCCCAGGGAATATCTTCACCTCCACGGGGGTAACTGGGTGGGGGTGCATCTGAGGGAGGGACTCAGTAAGCCATTCTCCCCCGAGCCCACAGATCTTCATAGGGGATGTCCACATCTCCCTGGCATCTCACCCGGACAGTGTAGCTATCCCTTTTGGCCTCCATGCTTCTGCCGAGGGAGCCAAGCTCCAATTTAAAAAAATAAACAATGTAATCTGCAAATGTGCCAGCTTGCCAAAGACAGCAGGGCTTGACCTGTCCACTGTGGCTTCTCTAACTCAATCTTTTGCCCTCAAGGAGAGAGCCAGGGACTCCCAGAGCACTGGAAGACCCTCAGCCCCAATCCCACAGAGCCACCAGCTCCAGACCAGGACCAGGAAACCCCCAGTCTGAAGCCTCAGACCACCGCCCACCATCACCCACAAGACCACTGTCACTCAGAAGTGGCGGTGACAATTTCTGCCCTACAGATATATAACTTCAACCTTTTGATGGCTCCCTTTTCCATATATGGACTTTATCCACATTTTAATGAGGCTTTAAAATCTCCAAGATTAAGCTGGTATTTTATGTAGAACTGCCTGCTTTTTATGATATCCTGACATGTTGTACAACATTTGGTGACTATATTGATCCTTATAAATTCAGCATCTATATATATTCATGAAAAGTACCTTTTCTCCCCATTCGGGCCACAAAATGATCCAGACACACATTTCCCAGAGTGGAGACAATAAAACTGCAATTGTCATGGTTTCGAGTGTACACAATGTTTCAGTGTTTTCAAATTAAACCCCTTTTACCATCTGCTTGGAAACTGCTCGGCAAGAAAATGACGGTGACTTCCCAGGTATCTGATAGCGTAAGTGCCCCCGTTTCTCCTTCAGGTGAGCCTATTATAATTCCTGTAGGGCCCCACCAGGGCTTCCATCCACTTGGGACATTGTACATCTCCATGCCCTCGTGTCTGCCCAACCATGGAGACCACCCTTCCTGCATTCCTTTGTGCCATTCCATGCTTTTAATCTGAAACAAATGATTGCATGGGGTGAGAAAAAGCATTATCACCTTGGCAAAGCATCAGGAGTACAAAAAAAAAAAAAAAAAGGAAGAAGAAGAAGAAAGGGACTATGGGCAAATTCATCTTCAGCTGCTACAATCAATCTCTCACCTAAAGAAATACACAATAACTAGGCGGGAAAGAGGCAAGATTTATGACTTAGAAACATCTACACTGACCAGCATATACCTAGTCTTCTTGGCTCCCTCCCTACCCGAATGGCTCTCTCTAACAGTTACAATGATAAACTGTCTCTCCCTACTGTTTTACAAGTACATTAGCTTTATTTAATGAGATCTCAGAGTAATTTAACAGATGTATATAGGACATAAGACTAGGAAAACTCTTGCTACTTGGATACTTTTGCCAAGGTATTCTAGGATAGCTAATCTGAGGTGTAGTTTTATATTCTTTGAAAAAGTATTATTAGAATTTTTGGAAGGCTTTTAGAAATGATGGTAATAGAAATATTATATTATAATCAACGAGGAGAAAGACACTTTCACATTCACTTGAATTCAGCCCATCAAAAGCCAGAATAAATGGGCTTTCTCAGGTCTCGGGGACTCATATATTGAATTGTCAGGAAACTAATAAATTCGTAAAAAAATTTTTTTAATCTTGCATTCACCCATCTCCTGGAAGGAGTAAGAATATACCTGGTTGTGAGGAAAGGAAAAGAAAGTAAGTGGAGGGAGGTGAAGTTCTCAGCCAGGGTTACATGCTCCCGGGCTGGTGCCGCTGGGCATCCTTGCCACCCTCCCGTTCCTGACCAGCTGCTTGTTTCCTTCCCTGGCATTCCTCAACACTCAGTTCTCTGAGAGCTGCAATGGAGAAATGACAATAGTATTAACTTTTTAAAAATTGCTTTAATAAACTGCCAATTAATAAGAGAGACAAGGAAGCCGCAGGAAATTACCTGGCTGTGCCTAAAATAAAATTAAAGGAGGAGGGGAATTTTTTTTCTCTTTGTGTCTCCAAAAGCACAAGAATCGTGCTTTCACAGTTCCCGTGATTTTCATGTGGTGCTTTTACGTGATTTTGGTTATGATTTTCAGAATCAGACCTTTCCGAAACAAAATCTCTGCTGCATGGTACCACATGCTCATGTGTTACACAATTAACTCTGCTTGAAAGTGGAATAGTATACTAGGTTTAATAAAAGATTGCTGTAAAATACAATTAAAAAACAAAAGCAAAATAAAAAGCAGCAACTCAAAATTCCACCCAGTGGCGATACCAGTTTTAATTGTGTCAGTGATTTTTTTAAAGACAACATTGGATTTATTAAACTATAGATTTTCTTTTGTTGAAATAAATATTACCTTTTAAAATCTTTCAAATTGGTGGTAACAAAATCCAACTGATATTTACAATTCTGCAACAGGGTTCCCTGTCCCCCTCCTCCGAAGGCTGGCACCCTGCCACTGGAGGTGCGCGTGGAGTACTTTTATATGGGGCCATCTCTGAAAACACGAGATATCACAACATACATGTGACAGCAGGTGGGAGTAGATTGAAGAACGGGCTACAAGTGTGTCTGCTCGAGGTAAACGTATTTAAGACATTCTACAAAATGTGTAGTATTTTACACAGTGCTAATGGCTCCTTATGCATAATTTAGGAAATCCAATGCAGTCATTTTAAAATATAACATTCACAGAGAGCATAAAACCTCAGTCAAATGAAAGGTTATGAAATCAGCAGTGACCATATGAAATTGCAACAAGAAATCACAAGGCTCCCGCTCCCTTTTGGGGGTGAAAGACTCAGAGAGGAAGGAGAAGAGGGAGAGAAGGTGGGGCAGGTGAAGGGCCAGTACTCGCCCAGGGGCAAGAACAAATGTGTTGCTTGAAATTTCATCTCTTGAGAGCTAGACGTCCGGTTGTGCTTGTTTAATGAGGTTGGCACCAGAAAGATGTATAGACCATGTCAGACACCCAGTACCAAGGCGTAGAGGGAGAAGATAACATCTCAGACTCTGACCACTCACTTAGTCTTCCAGCGCCTTCTCTATCTGTTGGTTCTTTGGGGAATAATAAATGAGAGGGCAGAATGAACAAGGAGCCAAATAATGAAAAACACACACAAAAAAAGAAAAATTATAACATCGGGCAGCAAAGCAGAGCCAGATTTACTGACCTCACAACTACATAATCAAGAGAAAGTTATCACTGAAGAAACTTTTCCTAAGCGAAATGATCTTAAATAACAAGGAGTCCTGTGAAATTTACAGCACTTTTAAGATATGCAAATTGAATGCAAGGTATAGACATAAGGGTAATTAATTGTAAATCTAAGAATAATGTTTCTTTGTCAGGCTGTCTCCATGTTGTGGAATACATTCTAATGTGCCTTAACTTGGAATATTTCTTAAAGGCTGGTCTAATTATAAGATGTTCAGAATTTCAAAATACTGGTTATTCTTATCATTTAATTTAGCAGCTGTAACATTTAATAACAGAATTTACTGATTGCATGAAAATATTTGAATCTTTCAAGGTTAAAGCACTTGTTCTCAAGTCCAGATAGCCAGGATCTGTGGGTAGAGAGGATGTGAATGGGGGGGGGGAAACGCTTTCCACAGGACCTGCCTGCTGAGGTGTTGGGTGTGGGATTGGCAGGATCGGGGCAGTGGTCTACTGTGGCTTCACTGCTTCTCTTTACCATTTAGCACATGCTTCTGGATCTTATCTCTGTGATGCTGGAAACAATGGAACTGATTTTCATGCTTAATGTTTAGCTCTCTTCTTCCACCTGATAATGAAAACCTCTCACATCTTGTTAATGAAAGTGGTGGGCAGATTCTGTATATAATGGATTCTTAGAAACTCATAAGTGGGAAGATATGGAGAGAAGTTTTCAAATCAAGGGAATCTGACACTTTGCTCCCACCAAGAAAGCCCTTAATCAAGAAGCACTTCCAGAAAGGACCTGTGAAAGAGGGGGTGGGGAAGGTTGGTGAGGGGCTTTAGCAAAGAAATGAGTTAGGGTCAGAAGGAGGGAAGGTCGGGCCTCTGTTCACCATCCAGTGTCTAGCTCAGTGAAGTTATCACAGAAGGGATGGGGTGTAGTTCCCTCTTCCTCTGAGGTTGAAAACAAATGAGCTTTCTGGAATCCTAACTCCCATTCCTCAGAAAGCACTGGATCAAGAGTGACCCACATAAGTGAGAAGGTCAGGGGCTGGGAATGTGGCAGTGGGACTGGACCAAAGGAAAGAGACCTGAAAGTAAGACCTTACCCCTGGGCTCAGCACGCTCAGGCAGGCATCTCTTTGTGAAGTGCTGAATTCATACTTGGGTGCAGCCAATGCTCTCCCCTATATTTCCGCCTGCTTCACTGGCTGCTCTTCTCCACCTCCTTCACTTGCTCCTTGTCTATTCAAGCTCTTTTTAAAAAGGCTGATGTTCCTTAGGGCTCTAAGACCCTTTCCTCCTTTCTTCTCAACACTCTTGATCTAGGATGTCATCCAGTCCAAGGGCCCCAAATATAAGTTTTGAGCTGGTGATTCTTAAATTGAAATCTCCAGCCCAGACCTTCTATACTTAGACATTAACATACTAAGTCTTCTATCCCAAGACTTGGGCTTAAATGATGTCTACTCTTGAATGACCAGTGGACATTTCTAACCCACTGCATCCTAAATGCAGCTTCTTCTGTCTGGAATGTTCTGCTCCCAAATAAGATAATTCTTAGGCTTTGGATCACAGCTCAGAAATCAGTCTTCCCTAACAACCCTATTTTATGTAAAGTGCCTCTCCCGTTTTTCTGTATCTCATTCCCCTTACTCATTTCCTTCAGAAACACTTATATAATTTATGCTCATTTCAATGAGTCATCTATTTTCCATTGCCTGTGTGACCCACCAAAGCAGAAGCTGGGGTAGGGTTGGCAGAGAACCTCATGTCCACCCCTCTGCTTGTTGCCTCTGGCCTTTAGCTTGATACCTATGAGTGCTCAATGGCGAGCAAGGGGAGTTGGATGCTCAGAAATGGAGTGTGATCTGTGCCTCTTGCAGGGGGCTCAACACCATGCAGTGAAGCCCACATACCCAGGGTATTCAACACATCTCTGGTCATCTCCGCTGAGAAAATGGAGCTGGGCCAGGGAAGGACCATGAGAATAACAAGGGGTCTGGAAGACAGACCATTCAAGATTGGCTTAAGGGACTAAGACTTTTGCGCCTGGAGGACAAAGATGACTTAATGGTATGGCAATTATTTGTAAGATGGTCTGGAAGAAGAGAGAATTAAATTGCTTTGTGCAGCTGCAGAGAGCACATTTAGGACCAACGTCATGGAAGTGGGGAGGCAGTGCAAGATGGTAGAAACAGCTGGACCCCAGAGAACAACAGCCATAGGCTCAGCTCCAGGTCCACCACTTGCTACCTTGTAGGATTCTAGGCAACTTACTCCATTTTGCTGTGCTTCCGTTCCTTCTCCTGTTGAGAAGATTTAGTGAAATATTTGCAAAGCACCTAGCCTTCAAACATTAGAGAGAGAGATGTTTAGGAAAACAAACATCCCCCAAGACTTAGGTTTGTGGGAAGCAGTGAGGTTCCATTGAGATTAATTACAGAATATCTCGACCGTTAATTCCTCACCAGCTCAGGCAGTAACTTTAGTCTCTTGCAAAGTTGAAACCCTCCCTTCTCTGCCCCCTCAAATATTTCTGGGATCCACCAAGGGGTTATCATACCTGCCCTGAGGAGTCATCAGCCTTCTACTGCTGGCATTGGCCACTTCGAGTCTACTCAGGCCAAGGCCACAATTTCCAATAAAGTGGAAATCCAAGACGTTCATCCCAGGTACTGAAATTCTCAATATTTATGCTGTAGGGACAACTCTTATAAGATAAGGAATCAAAATTCCCCTTCCAAAAGACAGCATTAAGAAAACTAAAAGGTAAACCCTGGCTCAGATGAATATGCACAGTGCATATATCTTACAAAGGATTTGATTCCAGAATATGTTTTTTTAAAAACACCTCCTACAAATCAATATTACAAATTCCCAAGTTACAATATGGACAAAGGATTTGAATGGACATATCACAAAAAAGGTACATGAATAACCAATAAGCACATGAAAAGATGTTCAACATCATTAGTCATCAGAGAAATGCAGTTGAAAATCACAATGGGATGCCATTTCATACCTAGTAGAATGGTTAAAATTAAAAAATCTGACAATCCCAAGTGTAGACAAGGATATGGAGCAAGTAGAACACTCGTACATTGCTAGTAGGAATGTAAAATGTAACAATAACTTTGGAAAACTTCTTGGCATTTTCTTCTAAATGTAAACAGACACAATTTGGCCCAGAAAAATTCTAGTCCTAGCTATTTATCTGAGAGAAATGATAACATTCATCTACAAAAAGACTTGTATACAAACATTCATAGAAACATTATTTCCATAATAGGCAAAATCTGGAAACAACCCAATTTCCATAAACTGATGAATGGATAAACAAGTTGTATTGTAGTAACACGAGATACTGTTTGGAAATAAAAATGGGGGAAAAAAAAACTAATGGATGAGACAACATGGGAGAATCTCAAAAATACGTGGAGCCAGAGACAAAAGAGGGCATGCTACGTGATTCCATTTATATGAAGTGCTAAAACAGACAAAACTAAGCTATGGTGACAGAAATCAGATAACTGGTTGTCTCAGGGAGGAGTACAGAGCTTGACTAGAGAGGACCAATGGAAACTTCTAGGATGGAAGAAATGGTCTATATCTAGATTGGAGTGTTGGCTACTTGGTAAGTACATTTGTCAAAACTCATCAAATTGAGGACTTCAATTCCACGTATTTTACTGTGTATAAATTTATGTCAGTAAAGTTGATTTTAGAAGCTGAAGAGAGAAAGAAAGAAAGGAAAAGAAACAACAGTAACAATGAAATCTCACTCCCCTTTATAGTATGCTCTGTTGGGGGAGGGGTATTCCTTGGAAGGGTGGGCTAAGAGTGCTAAAATCTCTTAAAGGTCAGACAGGTGGCTCTTTCTCTTCACTGGGTACAAGGGAGCCAAGCCACCACGTAGTCACCAAGCAGTCAGGTCTATTTTAGCTGTTACCTGGAGGCTCCCCAGCCCCAGGAAATTCAGTCACTGCTCGTGGAAAGAAGTGGGGAGCTCCCTGCAGACCTCCAAAGGGCAGCAGCCTGGGTTTACTGGAAGGCGAAACCTCCTCTCCCTGCGTGCTAATTCCTCCACTTCAGCCTCCCTGCTTGTATTGGGGGCGTAGGGGGTAGGAGTAGTGCCTATGACCCTGTCACTTCATCTGGGAAGTCTGATGCATCCCCAAAATAAGTCTTCAGAATGAAGCAACAGTTACATTACCTACCACAAGGGGTGCCTGAGAGGAATAGCAGGGAGTAAGGAGCATTGCACCCCTAGAGGTTATGTCTGGGACCCTTGAAGTCTTCCTGTCCAAGAGCTGACAAAGGCCAAAAGTACTGGCTCCAGAGCCAGACAAACCTGGGTTCAAGTCCTGGCTTCACCCTCTTCCTGACTGTGTGACCTTGAGCAAGTTCTTCAACTTCTCTGTTCCTCAGTTAACTCACCTGCATGGTGGATATGGTCAAAGTGGTTACCCCATAAGGTTGGAGTATTAACCCACATGGAAGCAAGTGAGTTAATAGAAGGAACGTGCTTAGTGCTTTAGCACTGTAATAACTTTACTCTTTGGTATGACTCATAGAGGTTGAGGAAACCCCGAGATTCAGAAGGAAATAGAGGGAAAGGGAAACAAGACAGAGAGAGGCAGAGACAGTGAGGGAGGGAGAGCGAATGAATCAGAGTAAAAGATTAAAGTGAGAGTAAAATAAAGGTATAAGAGGAAGAAGTAGAAACGGAAGAAGGATGAACCCAAATTAAACTTTTCTGCCTAGAGCTTACCCAACCATTCCCCCACAGCTTGCAGAGCATAATTTGGACTTGGTTATTTAAAGGGCTCTGGGATAATACAGTGGGAAGACAGGTCTGTACTGTAACTCACACAATTTATCACCCAGGGAAGAGCCACTAATCTTTTTAGGATACAAGGTATTCACAGTTATTTAAGGCTAATATTTATGCATCACCACACATCGTGAGCCCAGCCCAATCTCCATCCACACACCGCCAAGATCTGGGAAGATCTTTAGCAGCAACGTTCCATATTTTAAACCCCTTATAGAAGTCTTGCCCAGTAACCTGAGCCGGCTTTGTTATTAACTGCATCCATACACCAGATATATTCATGCACACTGATAATTAAAAGAGCAGATTTTTTCTGAGGTGGGCAAATGCTAAGTTAAGTTGGCCTGAATTTTTACAGGCCAAAGCCTCAGCATTGCTCAGCAAAGCATAATCAATTATTCAAACTCAGAACCTTCAGGACATGCATAAATATAGTCCTTGTACAGTCCAGCTGGTCCACTTCGAAAATCTACGATTTACGAGGTGCTGAGAACAAAGCACAGGTGTGGCCGTGTTAGTAACGCCCCAGCAATAACTAGAAAGATCCCAGCCTCTGTCTGTCCCACAAAGGACCCAATCTTATCAACAGTTGAAAAGAATATGACTGTCGGGTAAGCTTTTCTCTGAGATCACCTTCCAGGCATTCCCAAGGCTGCCTGCATGCCCTCTTGGGACGGCCCTTTCCTGGTCTTCTCTCTTCATCTCTTTTCTCTTCCTGTCCCCCAAGGGACCCAGCTTTGTCCTGGGTCTTGACATTGCCTCTTGACATTTAATTAGTAGTCTCAGGTGTCATTTTATGCCCTTGCCACTATAATCTGGTCTACCTGTCTTCCTTAATGCTGGATGCTCAAGATGAATTCTCTACAGCTTAAACAAGCCTCTTTCTTGTCTGCATTCATAGCCTCTGATTTGAATAACCTCAATGTTACTATCTCAAAGGATATCCTCTCCATCAGCAGTGAGAATAAGGTAGGGAAAAAAAAAAAAAAAAAAAGAATAGTTCTATGGTTGGGGCAAAATAAAGAAGGTTAAGAGAACAGCAAATCATGACCTGCCATGAATGCCCAAGAACATAATTACTGACCTAAAGTACTGCATTTCCCTATTCTGAACCAGTGAAGACAAACACAGAGTGTAGACTGTACTCTTGCCAAATTTCTGGGAGGAAATGATTCCTTTATGGTTCAGAATGTCAGGGAGGCTGCCAGCCCTCTCTAGAGTCCACGTGGTTACTCGTGTCCCAGTGCTCAATGGGTCTCTCTTCTAAATGCCTCCATCTCTCCCTTGTTCTTCCCTCCCTTGTCCCTGAGACCTCATTGCCTGGTTTTCTGATTCTTTGGTTTATTCCTGGAAGCACCTGGAGGACAGTCACCCTCATAGCATCTGCCACATGGAAAGGAGCCTGGGAAAGGACTTGCTGATGAATTCCTGTGGGAAGCTGTGGGAGGCTGCACTGATTGCTCCCAAACATGGCTGGATATTGAAATCACCTGCAGAACTAAAAACAAAAACCAAACACAAAGTTTCCTGGACCCTACATCAAATATCTAGGATTGGAATCTGTTTCAGGTTAGGTTCCTTGGGAAGCAGACTCTAACATGGATTTTAGTGTGTGGGAGGTTTATTAGGGAGTGCCCTGGGGTTCAACAACTAGAAAAGAGAAGCAAAGGAAGAGTCATGGGCAAAGGGAAAAGTTGATATGCAAGGATGGCTGTGGCTGACTCCACACAGAACTTCGGAGCTAGAGTGGCCCTTTGAGTTTTCCCAAGTTGGCCAAGCCTTTATAATCCTGAATGGATCAATCATGGATGTTGGCCATCCTGGTGTGACCTTGGTTGAAGAGGCTCTTTGCATCTGAGGCCATGGCTGCCTGCCAACTGTACTCCCAGTAAGTGAGGCAATGTGTTCTTCATTAAAGCAGCTCTGGGCAGCACATCACAGTATCCACAACAGTCTATCCATTGCTAGGATGGTAACTCTTCTACTTGTTTGCTAGGCCTTTGGCAAAAGAGCTCAAAGTGCCCAGGAGGCAGTTACAACTTATTCTTGTTCTGCCTGCTGGAAAAAGTGTTTCCTCTTTGGGAATCAGTACCGCTAAACTTGAAGAACCCATAGTTTTGGGTTCAGGAGAGAGGAAGCACAAATTCTCCAAATGGGTCAAGCGGTGTGATGGTAAGTTGAGGACGCTCATGTTTCCACCCTTTGGTTCCCAGGTGTATGCACTTTATCTATATGGGGACAAAGCACCGAATAGACATATTGATGTCAAAGTATATTTGCATCCTGGAGGATGATTGGTGCCCTATTCTCATAAATTATCAACTCTGAGCTTGTATTTCAGCTCTGCCTTGTACAGGCTACTTCAGTGTTCTATTAGACTGGGAACTTCTTTAAAGTCCAATGCTGTATGACCGTAGGTCCCACAGGCATGGGCCCACTCCCACATCTCGTTTGCTGTAAAGTGGGTCTCCTGGCCTGATGTGATATATGAAATCCTATCCAGGTATATCAAACACCTTGGAATCCCTCTGAGAGTAGCTAAGGCTGAAGTTCTATGGGCAGTAAAGGCAAACTCACACCTGGAATATGGACCTATTCTTGCCTGAATGAACCACTGGCACTTCCAAGGGGTAAGAGGCCCAATGTAGGCAACTTGCCAGCAAGGGTTCACCTGATCTTCTCAAGGGATGGTGCTATACCAGGAAATCAGCACTGGTCTCTGTTCTTGGAATATTGGAGGTTCCGGGGCAGACGTAGCTAAATTGGCTGTGTTAAGTGGGAGCCCTTACCATCAGGCGCATGGATAGCTGCCATATTTGCTCATATTTCCATCATGCCAGCCACTTTGCTCATATTTCCATCATGCCAGCACTGGGTGTTTGCTGACAGAGGGTGGCTACCATCAGCTGATTTAGCCAGTCTGTTTACATGATCATTTAGTGCCTTTATTGTGGTGAATACTTGTCCTTAGATATTAACATGTAATATGAAGATCTTCACATTTGGTGCCCATACCAATATGTTCATCCACATGACTCCACTCTGAACTTTTTGTTCCCAATCTTCCAGTATTTCTTCTTCTAGGCCCTGAGCACCAGCCAAGTCATCCACCACTGCCCATGAGACCATATATATTCTAATGTATTCTAACCTTGGGCAACTTATCTTTCTACACAAAGTAGATGACCAGGAATTGCCCAAAGTTTTGCCCTTTGGAAGGATGTACTTTCATCCTGTCTTTCAAGGCCACCCCTGAGTGGGGATGTGGTGCAGTCATCATCCATTTTCAGAGCCAACCTTCCCACGAATCAATCTCAGTCTTTTTCATACACATATACAAGTGACAGGAGGGAGTGGCATTGGTTCAACAGTAGAGAACATGTGGTCTGGACTTCTGAACTACTTGCTCATGCAATTTACATGTGCCCATTGATCCTGCTCATGCTTGACCTCAGGTGTACCACTTCCACCTTACAATGCTCTCACAGAGCTTGCCATAAACTCTTCACATGGCATGTTTCCCATCACTGATACCTCTTTTACCATTGGATCTGCTAAGTTTTGCAGCCCAAGTGGCAGGATTGTTTGCACTGGAGCCAGGACATGCTACAGAGTCCTTTCTTATTCTAGGTTCCCTTTAAATCTGGAAGCCTTTCATGTTACCTGGAATGTGGTATTTCCACCTGTAGATTATACTACCTACAGAACCCAAATGGTCTACATGGCATTGTGCTTCCTTTTTCATGGTGGGAGATTCATAACACAGTAATTTCTCCTCTACTTTGGATGGAATGTTGCAACCACGTACCTGATCACTGAATCTCTAAAATTTTCAATGACCTGGCAGGCCCCCAATCTTCACAAGTTTAATCTTTCAACCACTGGGCCATATATCGCTTACCAAGACCCCCAACATACTAGATGCACCTTTCTCACTGGGTCCAATTAGTATATGCTCTATATAATGGATCAATGTGATGTTCTGTGAGATGAGTGGTGCAGATTACATTGGACTAAATCATGACATAGGGCAGGTAAGTTATTATAGCAGTGGGACATAACTGTAAATGTATACTCTTTTCTGTTCCATGTGAACGCAACAGAACATTTCTTTTCTGATAGAATTGGAAAGGAATATATTTTCCAAATCAATGGTTGCATATCATGTACTTGAGGCCATGTTAATCTGCTCTAGCAAAGATACCATTTCTGGCATGGTGGCAGCTGTGATCAGGGCTTCTATATGGCTGAGTTCGTGGTAGTCTACTGTCATTTTCCAGGATCCACCTGGTTTTAACAGGGATTATAACTTCTGAATTAAATGGAGATGTAACCACAAACCATCAATTCTGCAACATCTTTTAGAGTGTTTTTAAACTTTAAGAGTGGAACTAATTTCCATATTCCCCTTCTCCATGGGATATAATATTGTTTTTAACATATTAAGGAGAGCAGTACAGTTTCAGAGTCTTCCCCTTGGCTTTCCCACCTATGATAGCTCTTATCTTACAGACCAAGAGACTAGCATGGAAGATGTGCCAAGCACCAAATAGGACTGATCTAATTACACAATACAGGATCAGGGAAATAACCACAGGGTAGATGTTCTTTGACCAGGATTCCATGTATTACCTAGTCCTGTATATTCCCACTTACATAGAAGGACCATGATGACACTTAAGACCTCCAAGTATTAATGCCAGCTCAGACCTGTGTATTACCTGAAACATTTGGCTATTCTTATTTTCCCAGGACATAGTTACCCAAATACATGGCTAAAGTTCTCTTTGAGGAAGGACTGGAGGACTTAAACATACACTACATGTCATAGTGCTGCAGGGTCTTTCTTCCTGGATAGCTTCCCTTCTCTTCAGTTCAAGGGTTCCTGGCACAAAAAATAGCTCAGGTTCAAACCCTGGACACAGGATTGTGTCATTTTATTGGGGCAATTTCCTTCAGCATCCTGGTCAATCATCTTTGATTTTTTTTTTTTTTTTTGATGGTACAAATTGAGTAGTACTCTTGTGGGGTGCCCCTAGTGACAGTCACATCCTCTAAACCTTATCCATGCCGCTCTGTGTGAGACAGGCCATTTGACTGCCCCACCATCATGACTACACATCACAATAAACTGCAACTACTGGGCTTCTAATGGTTAAGTACCACCATCTGGCCTCTATTGTTTTGTGGGATCCTATCATCCCCTTTGCTATCAATGATCCTTGTTCTATAATGCTTCCCCTATCCCCAGTCTATAGAGGAGTGCCACCACTGAACTTCTCAGTGAGGCTGGTGCACTTCCCTTTAGTACATTCCTAATGGCCTCAGTAAATTGTGTATCTTCTGGGTTCCCACAAGGAACATAATCTTCTGGAGGGTTTACCAGTATAAATGATGTATGCACTCAGTGTGCCTACTCTGAGTTTTTTATCCTTTCTTCTACCATTTTCCATGAAAACTATGGCAACTCAACTTGATTTTGAGTGAACAATTGTTCTTTCCACCTTCTGACTTCTTTGTCAGAATGGTAAATTCTGCATCCTGAGATAGTGATCCAAACTGAAAAACTCTCTTCTCTACCATTCTAATCAACAACCCTCAGAATCCAAGCCCTCTCATACTCCCCGAACTCCCATGCATACATGCTGGCTAGGAAAGGGACAATATCATCCCTTTCTTCCCTTTATCAGGCACACCCCCAGCTGGGATACTCATTTAAGGGCTCACAGGAGTGAGTGGCAAAGCCCAGGGTAGAATCCGTGCATCTGATATCCCTGCTCTTTCTAGTACATTGCTGCTGTCCAGAAAAGGTGCACCTAATTCACCACTTCTAAGCATCTGACATGCCTATGTTGGTTTGGAAGAAATTAGCAGGTGAAAAAGTCTATTCACATTTTAAAAATCAGTTAATTCTTCAACATCTTATCTTCCATGTAAGCATAAAGGGTATTCCTTGGTATCTGTGAGGACACAGGGTAAACCCATTCAAGAGGTTTTCAGACCAAAGTTTTTAAAGCATTAGTCTGCTCCCTCCTATATTCCTAGTCAAGCCATGTTTACTTTGATGGGGATGTTGTTTTACTCCACAGAGCCATTCTTCAACAAGTCCCTAGAGAGAAGAAAAGAACATCCAAGCTCAAGCCTCCCTGGGCAAGACACACCAAAACGCATGGATTGTCAGGCTTTAGGTAACGGTCCAGGAGTTCCCAATGCTCAGTGTGTAAAATGTGTCAGAAATTAGTTTGTGGGCATCTTGTAATGTTTGAAGTGAGCCAAGTCATAGGAAAAAGAATATGCTAATAGTTCTTTATTGAGCATCTACTATATACAGGCATCATGGTAGGCCCTGAGGAAAGCAGAAAGGATCACATGTCAGAGGGAGAACAGCATGGGTGTTTAGGTCATACTTCTGAGTTTGAACCTGTTGTAAGGAGCAAGTAGATCATAAAAAGTAAGAAACTTTCTAGATCGTAAATTACCTTCAGTAGGTTAAGGATGGTGCCTGAAAGAAAGCACAGTCTGAGCTTCCAAATAAATATCCAGAAGGGAAAGTAAAACTATTGGATGATTAAGAAGAATGCAAGGAGAAAAGTGAGTTAGAACCCCACAAAGGACAAGTAGAACAGATCTACCTTTGCCAGGGGCAATGGGTAGACTCCATGGTAGGATAGACTTGCATGATGATCAGTGTTTAAATTTCCTAGGCATAATGCATGGAAAATGGGGAAGGGGTGGGTAAGAGGTGAAAGTTTGGACTGATTCATGTGAAGACACTGTGAAGATTGTATGTTAGCCTGTAGAGCAATCTTTCCCACTATCCTATTTTTACACTATCCTATTATCTTTGCCAAATCTGTATGATGTCAGATTAATAGTTTCCTTTACATTTTTTTTTTTTTTTAACGGGGTGTGCACGGACAACCCCACAGGCGCCGGGGGGTTCCCGCCTACCCGACGACACGGAGCGCCGCGACGCCCCGGCCTGGGGAGGCGGAGTCTGGGGGAGAGGGGGACCTGCCGAAGGCCCGCTCCGACTCCCCATGGTCCTGCCGCTTCGACCCCGCGGGCGGACGGGCGACCCCCAAAGATCTTTAAACCTCTGCGCCGGAATGCGCTAGGTACCTGGATTCCTTTACATTTTTATGTGGATTTGCTTTTCCTCAAAGCCTTATTGTAAGCAATAATATCTGCCAATGCACAAGTTTAATATGCTAGCAAATTAATGCCCATGAAAATTAATTCATAACTATAAAAAAAGTTTGTGTCCTAAAATGAACAACCTAAAATTCTATTGTGTACCACCATGGTAAGTGGTCCCCCACGGGGCAAGGAGAATTACTCTGAAGGGTTTTGAGTGGAGGAAAGATATCATTAGTAGGTCCTCTTTTCTGGTAACCAATCTAAGATGCTAGTAAGGAGGCTATTTCAGGTGTCCCCCTCAACCTAGGGACAGAGGAGTGGGAATAGCAAGAAGGTGGATTTAAAGAACAGCATGGCTATAGAATAAAACCCAGGGCAAGGAGCCTGATGGAATGTGTTGGGATGTGTGGAGACAGGGAGGAGCCCAAGAGGACACCAACTATTTGAAAGTCAGTTGCCAAAACCCCTTGAAACTCAGAAAACCCCCTTAGCTTTCATGAATTAAATGAAAAGCTGAACTTAAACTAACTCTTAATCTGAAGTTAAAATAAATTCTGGGCCACTTCCTTGGGAAAATAGAAGTAAATTAATAGGGTAATTTACATATGTAGGTTTAAAAATATCTGCAGAATTGGCTTTTGGGACATTTTGTGTTTTCATTCATCAAAGACCTATTTAGGTACTTCACTACATCAGGAAACCATTTGTGAAAAGCATTAAGATATCACAGATAATGGGCTGCAAACAGAACAAACAAGTTATAAAAGAGTAAGTACAACCGGCCAAGGAAATATGAAGTAATACTTAAAGCAACAATGTGCTAGTATTTTCAACTATCAAATGATCAACTTTTATGACCACGTTAGTCATTAAGACCTTCAAAAGATATTTCCAGCTCTCTTTCCCATAGGAAAACAGGAAGGGCTATATACTTCCTGACTCTGCATGGTGGGTGGAGCCAGGTGGTCAACTTTGGCTAAAGAATTATGCCCAGAAGTGACATTTGTGACGCCTGGGCCTATCACTTAGCTGCCAATGGGAGACGCCCAGTGCTCTCTTTCCATTGCAACAGTAACCAAGCAACATTCCAGATGGTGTCTGCTCAATCAGCAGGCCCAGAATGTGGACACCTGGAGCAGGGGACACACAAGGGATATGGAGCATGAGCAAAAGGTAAACTGGATTGTTGCAAACCATGAAGAATTAGGGGTTTGTTAATAACCCTACCAACCGATTCAATAATAATACTCAATGCTGGCAAAGGAAAGATACAACAAGAATGGAATGTAAATTCCCCTAATTCATTTTTAAAGTTGTTACACCCTTTGACCCAATAATTCCACTTATAGGAGAATATAAAAAAATTACTACAGAAAAAGCTTTATAGTCAAAGTGTAGACTAATGGCAAAAGCATGACCTTATCATATTGATAGTTTGAATTTTAGCCTTGCCTCTTGCCAGTGTGTAACCTTGGGTGATTAGTTGCTTTATCTGTAAAATGGGAGGGAGGATATAACATTTCTCCAAGAAAAAATTAAAAATTATATGTACAAACTTTAACATGAGGCTGGGTATTATTTAGGATAAGCAAAATTTGGATACAACCCAATAAAATAAAAGAGAGTAAACCCACAAGATGGAATATTATACGATCATGAGAAAATATTTATGTGATAGTATTAATTTTTAAAGAAGACAGAACTGATTTACAATATAATCACAATTATATTAAAATAATGACCAGAAAAAATAATGAAAGGAAATATATCAAGATAATGATGAGTTGTGTTTTGAAAGTGAAACTTTTGCTGATTTTTCCCCTACTTTTCTGTTTTCCAAATTTCCTAAAATGAAACACATGTGTGTGCTCTGGAAGCAGACTTCTCAGCTCCCCACTCACTAGCTGTGTGATGCTGAACAAGTTATGCAATGTCTCTGTACAAGGAAGGGTACCTTCCCTGCAGAATGGAACCCATGGTGCCCATCTCATGCTGGTATTCTCAGTAATGAATCAGATGCTTCTTTTTAAAGTTATAAATATAATGCCTATACTAGAGTAACCAGTCAATAAATGTTATCTATTCTTATTGCAATTACCCTTTGTATTGGATTTCATCCTTAATACAATACAATTATCCTTTTATATTACTTTGATAATGTGGGAAAGAACTTTATTTTTAATTCTAAGATAGAGCTTTTTTAAAATAAGTTTCCTGTGCCCTTCTATACTGTCCCTTCCCTTGGGAAGCTCATGGTCTAGGACAGATAGATACCAGGCTGTGGACAGGCAGGTCAGGACCACAGAACAAAGCACAAAGACATCACCCCCAGGTTAAGAGAAAAGAGATGACCCAAACGCCCTCCCAAGAAAGGCACTTGGCTCTCCCCAAGGTCAGGGCCAGTGTGTCAGGGAGTATGCAGAGCCCTCTCCCTGACAACGGCCTTTGCAGCAGCTGGCTGGCCCCCGTGATGGATGAGAATTACAGTCGTTTTCAAGAGACCAACAGAAGGCAGGCTGTGTCCTGATAAGCTATAACGACAGCAGTAAAGTTCTAAGGAGACCAGAGGGTCTCCACAACCACATACTTTCCTCTGCCGTGGCTGCGGTGATTATGACAGTGACAGCTGGGCAGCTGAGGGACATGCCTGGAATAGGCTAAGGCGTGGACATATGGTGCTGCTGGCAGGCCAGACCAGCCCACTCCTCCTTCCCCCGGCTGCCCAGGTTGAGCCCACGTCCTCGTGCTGATCAGAAGGCCATTCAAGGGATCACCAGCACGCCAGGGGTTAGGCACAGGGAAAGGAGGGCTGGGACCCCACCCAAGCTTCACGGTGCCCAGAGCCAGGCATACAGTGGGAGCTCCGCAATTGCCAGCTCTGTCTGAAATGGCAGGAACACACTCCAGAACTCATTCCTGCTTGGTGTGTGTTTTGACTCCCAGGCCTTCCACACTGGGCCCACACTAACAGAACACCCTCCTGTCGTCCTTCCGGACCTTCTGCATCGACTACTCCTGTCTGAAAATGACCCAGAATCACCTGTTCTCAGACCAAGCTAATCAATCATCCCTCCCCTATCATGGCTATCTCTCCAAGGCTTATCTATTCAAGGCTATCCCTGAATGCACATTCACCAGTCTCTCTCCCCCTATAAGTTTCTTGCAAAAAGAGGCTTCCTCATTTTATGTTCAATCACCCACTCAATCATTTGTTCAACAAGTTGACGATATGCCAGAAATCATACTAGGTATTGGCTCAGATGAACATGCCCTCACAGGTCTAACAGTCCATTAAGAGAAAAAGACAACTAAAATGAGAAATTCCACGGCAAAACCTCGGGCTGTAGGCTATGATAAGGCACTATAACATTAGCAGGGAGAACTAATCAAGTCTGAAGCACTCAAGGAAGGTTTCCTGGAGGCAAAAGAGTAATACTCCTGGAGGGAGTGTTAAACAGGCTAATGAAAATGAATTGGCTGTGGGTGGGGGGAGAGGATGGAGGTCAAATTAGACGTTCAGGAGAAGCAAACCTGGGTAGATTGTGAGGGGTTTCCAGAACTTTTGTCTTAAAAGCAATAGGAAGTCCCTGAAGGTTTTAAGCAAGAGGATGGCATGGTCAAGCCTATATTTTAGAAAGAAATGGTGTCTTAGGAGGGAAGGGGCTGAGTAGAGCAGAACTGGAGTCAGAACTTAGTGACTGTGCATGCCCAATTTTATCACAGAGTCTGGCACATTGCCATCACTCCATATGTTTATTGACCTGAACTGTGGGAGGTGGACACATTCCTGCATGGCACATTCCAGCGTTTTCCCCACCCTGTTGAAACACGCCTGTTCAACTCTGCAGGCACCTGCCTTGGCTGCCGCCTCCCTGGAGAGCCTCCGAAGGGAATCCTTTTCCTCCAAACACCGCTGTACCTTCCTGATCCTCTGAGGTATTAACACTTACTTGTAGAAAAGGATGTGCCTAACTCCATATCTCCATTCCAGAAGTGGATTGCCAGAGTACCAGGAACGTGGGCCTGACTGCCATGGACGGTAGTACATTGGGATCCCCTGCAGATATGGGGAGTCTTCCAGCTTGGAGTCTGGGGGTCTATATTTCATTCTTGATCTATTATCTAAGCATTTAGAGTGCTGCTGTTCAATCCCTGTATTTATACAACTAAACGCCTCTGCACCTATTGACACGACGCTGGTGAAGAGGGATGCTGCGGGCTCTCCCATCCTGAAGCACGTCCTGTTCCCCAGATCGATTAAGCTTCCTGAGCCTCTTCAGCACCTGGACAGCTGCATGGCTCCTACCACTTTGCAAAGTAAGCTGCTCTCCCTCACCTCTGTTCTTTAGGGCTGTCACCAGGGGAGGTTACATGGCCAGTCCTAGATACTTGTCCCAGATCTCAGCTCTCAAATCCTAGGAGTCTTCTTCTGAAAATTGAAAAGTTATATTTACAGGGATGTTTTTATCTTTCTGCCTCAAAATTGCTACTGCTCATTATAAAAAATGTTGAAAATACACACACACACGACATCAAAATCACCCACAATCCCACCACTCAGAGGTAAACACTGATGACTTTTAAATGCATACGTGAGGTTATTCTGTGAACATATACACATGCTTTAACCATAATATCCATTTTCGACTAATAGACTGTGACTGAGTTCATGTCAGTAAATTGTTTTCTGCATCACCATTCAAGACCACAACTTTCTGCCATGGGATGTTCTGTACTTTAACCAATCATCTATTGTCCCAATTTTATGGTAACTATTATAATCAATACTGTATGGTCATCCTGGAAATAAATCCTTGAGGAGACACATAATGACTTCATTAGAATTAATACCTGAATGAGATCAACCTATCAAAAGGATTTGATTTTTTAACATTTTGGTTATATATTGCAAAATCACACTTTGGAAATGTATCGGTTTATTCTTCCACCAATAAAATAATCTCTTTACTATTATTCCATATGTCAATAGTAGGTATTATCATTTGAAAGGAAACACCATCATCAACTCCGTAGCAGCAGCATCTTCATGATGATGTTACAAAGAGCTAATACTTACCTAGAAATTTCTATCTTCCAGGCACTGAGATAAATACATTAATATTTTTATTACTTATTATCTATTTATCATTTCTTTTCATAGTAACTCCTTAATTCCAGTTAGGTTGAACTTTTTTTCTTACATTCATTGGCCATTTGTGATTATTTTTTATAAGACATTCTGCTCATTTTCTTTGCCTATTTTCTCTGGATATGTTTGTCATTTAATTATTGATTTGCAAGTGTTCATATGATAATGATATTAAACACTTATCTTTTGTTTCATAAATGCCCCTCCATAATCTATGATCTAACATTTACCTTTGTTTAGGGTCATTTTTGACAGAGCATTTTGTCAATTTGGGTTAGTCAAATCTACTATTTTATTTTATGGATTATGCCTTTCCATATATTCTTAGAAAGTACTTCCACACCATGACATCAGGTAAATATTCATGTATTTTTCTTAAAATATTTCTTTGGTTTTAAATTCCATATTTAAGTATTTTGACAATCAGAATTTGTTAGTGCAAGTTGTGATGTAAAGACCTATTTTTTTTTTCAAATGGTCAACAAATAGACCCAGTTTGACTAACTGAATTCATCTTTTCCCCACTGATTTGAAATGCCACATTTATCTTATATGAAATTCATATTTACACGGGCCTGCTTCTGCTCTCTTCGTATTGTTCCATTGATTCACCTCTCTATTCCTGCAATTAAACCAGACTGTTTAAATATACATAAAGTTCCAAGAACATCATTGTACATTACTTAGCCAGGAGTAAATGCCTCCCTCATCTTTCTACTTTTATAAAATGTTCTTAGCAATACCAAGTTCTCAATAACTTTTAAAATAATTTTTTATATCACTATTCCTTCCAAAATCCCACCGATATTTTTATTTGGATTGCCTTAAACTTCTAGATACATTTAAAGAGATTCAATCATTTTATACCATTGTGTTTTTTTTTTTTTAAGTCAAGAATATGGCATATTTTCCACTTACTGTTCTTGTTCTTTTTTGTCACATTCCTACACATTTCTTTTTTTTTTTAACTTTATTTTGTACATTTAATAATTGAAAACATAAGCAATAAAAAACTAAAAAGTAAACACAGATGAATAAATATATACATTTCTCAATTAAATGTAATTGATACATGTAAATTTTTTTGTTGTTTTGTTTTTTGTTTGTTTTTTTGGTTTTTTTGTGTGTGTGTGTGAATCAAACAATATATTACACAATATATTTGGTTCATAGTAATGCATTCATACAGTATTTGTCCTTTTGTGTCTGGCTTGCTTCACTCAACATAATGTCCTCCAGATTCATCCATGTTGCCATATGCTTTATGACTTCATTTCTTCTTACAGCTGCATAATATTCCATCGTGTGGATAGACCACAGTTTGTTTATCCATTCATCTGTTGATGGACACCTGGGTTGCTTCCAGCTTTTGGCAATGATGAATAATGTGGCTATGAACATCGGCGTGCAGATGTCTGTTCGTGTCACTGCTCTCAGTTCTTCTGGGTATATACCCAGTAGTGGTATTGCAGGGTCACGTGGCACCTACACATTTCTTGTGAACTTCATCCTAGGTCTTTCTATTTTTATTGCTATTGTAAATTGGAATTTTTAAAAATATCATTATATTACTGGAATGTAGGAAAAATACAACTTTTAATTTATGTGTTTATTTTGACCAAGCTTTATTTCTGAACTCAATCAACAGTGTAGTAATTTTTCAGTTTATACCCTTGCATTCTCCAGGTAAACAATCCTGTGACGTGAGTGACAATAACTTTGTCACCTACTTTCACATAGTCATCCCCCTTATTTTTTATTCTTGTTTTAGTCCATTGGCCAGAATTTAAAGAACCATGTTTAATACGACAAGGTTAGTGAGAAACCTTTCTTATTTAAATAGGAATGACTTTAGTTTTTCATTCTAACATGTGATACAGCTGCTAATTTGGACATACAAGCCTTTTTCTAGATAAGGAAGGTTTCATTTCTACTATACTAATAGGTATTAGGTTTTGGATTTTGCTTCTTAGGAATGAGTGTTGAATTTTATTAGTAACAATTTCAATAGGAGACATGTATAAATTTTTTACATGTTAATTTATTTAAATATATTCATAAATTTCCTAATATTAAATTATTATTGGATTCCTAAAGAAAAAAATCTTATTTAGTCAGAGAATATTAGCCTTTCATTCTGCTGCCAGGTTTGTTTTTATCATATTTTATTTAGCATTTTAATACTATGTCCAAAAGTGAGTTTCCCTTTTTTGAACTACCTTTATCTGGCCTTGGTAGGAATTAGGTTTTTGAGGGATTACTATGTCCTGAAATTGTTTATATAAAAAGATACCTTTCCCATAAAAATACATGTGTTTGCTCGTTTATTGGAATTGAACTTTTTAAAACTTTTAAACATTTCAATCATTGTTTTTTGTTTTGTTTTGTTTTTTTATTTCTTGTTGAGTTCTATACCCTTGGATTGTTTTTTGCAATATAGTTTTTTCTTAAAATCCAGCCAATTCATAAATACATTCCCTTGTTGCAAAAAAAAAAAAATAGTATTTCCTTATTCCCAGTTTTCTAATAACTTATTTTATAAGTTTGAGAGCAAGTACTTTTTCCTCATTTTCTTGGTAAATATATCAGAAAGTTTATAATTTTTATAGGGCATGCCTTACATTTATTTATTAACCCTGCTATTTATTTATTTTGATCTTAAATTATTGTTTATTTCACTTTGGTTAATTCAATATTTAAAAGAGAAGGTTTAGTAATGTTCACTGGTGGTCTGTTTGTATCTTTGATTAATTTTCTAAATCCATGATAGATAGAGAAATGATAGCTAGATAACTAGAGAGATGGTAGAGAGAGAGAGATACACACATATATACATGCACATGTACACACAAATACATATATACATATATATATATGTAAAGGTTGTAATACATGTTTACTATATTATTTATTGGTTAATATATTAAATGTTCAATATCTATTAAATCTATTACCTTTATTATTTCTTTTCTCTTTTTTTACTCTTGAGTTATAGTTTCTTTTTTAATATCTTACATTTAATACTTAGTTCCTTTACAGTTACACTTTTAGATTTAATGATTAAAGTATGTAGAGTACAAATTTCCTAACTTCAGGCTTTGCTCTCACCCCATGAATTTTGCCTCTAGTGGCCTCATTGGCATTATATCCTATTCCATTTACTGTCATGATCCATTTCTACTAAAACATACAGATAAACAAAGGTAATTTATTAAACCATCAATAATTACATTGCCCAATTTAACAGATAACTGATAACCTTTTCTCCTATTTTATTTTTTTCTAAATAATAGAAATGAATGGATGTTGTAAATTCAATTGTAAAAAAATATATAAAATTAAAATTAGATCATTAAATAATGAATGAGCTTTGATCACATAAAAATGAACATTTCTCTACATCAAATGATACCATAAGCCAAAATTTTAAAATGACAAACTATGAAAATTTTGCAACATATGCTCAAGAGCTTTCTTATATGATCAATAAGAAAAAAAACACAGATTTAGAAAAATAAGCACAGAATTTAAGCAGACTCCCAATCAATATTCCTAATCCTGTGTTTTTAAGCATTGACTTAACCAAAGCAAATAAAAGAGGGATTGAAGATAATTCAGTGCCACCTGCTTATGGCCTTGGCCCATTTTTGTATCATTGTTATATTTTTGTAATTGATTAGAAATATTTATATAGTAAGATCATTACTGCTTTATTGGATATTGTGAAAACAATGTTCATGATTTGTCATTTCTCTTTTGATTTTGTGAAAGTGTAATTTGCTGTATACTTTTTAAAACACAGGTAGCCAAATGTATCAGCTTTCTCCATGTAAAACACTTATGTACTTTTCCCCCTTGGTTTAGTGCCTTATTGGTTTTCAACTAAGTATTGTAGTCAAAGCACTCCCATAAGAATCCAGTGATTTCTGGAAAATGCTGTCCGTTCATTAATCCCCGTTGACACCAATATGGCACAGAGGTATGCATAAGTTTTTTATGAGAATTAAAACAGCTCCTTGGAAATTACTTAGAATTTTTAAATGAATTCTGCAATTTCTGCTGCATGTATTATTAAGCAAGCATCACCAATTTTTACCTTAAAACAATACATAGTAGTGTGCATGAGAATTACTACACGTTCTTCAGTGGACAGGCTCCTTTACAAAATCTACTCACACCTCCCAAAACTCAAGAGTTGAGACTCAAATGGCTCTATATTGCTCACTCAAGGGGTTGATCACTCGATTCATTAAGTGCTGTATCTGAGAAATATGAAATTGCCAATTGTATGTAAAATGAAATATATGAATAAATAAAGTGTGCTAATATTTTATTAATTTTTTTTTAGAGCTGCTGCAATGGCACAGAGTATCTTATACCTGCCACAGCTAATACACTAAGTTTTTTATATATGCAGGTCATCTATAAACTTGGACCTTCTATTCAATTTCATTGATTTCACTTTGTATTTCTAGAGACAATACCACAGCCATTGTGATATTTGTCATTTAATAATACGATTTAAAATATAATACATTTACTTTCATCTTCTGATTCTATGTTACTGTATTTATCATTACAGATAAACTGTAAGGTTATTTTGTAAATTTCAAAAAAATGAAGTAAGGAAAGGAGGGGGGGAAAGGAAGGTATTACATCAGGGCTTAGCTTGGCAGTTGTATTAGTGTTGAAAAGCAATTCAGGAGAGAGGTGGCCTCTTTCTTTACACTACTGAGTCTTGCCATCCATGATGTTGTAAGGGGACCTGTTTTTTCCAACCCCCTCAGTACTGTGAGGAATACTTCTCCATATAGGTCCTGCTTATTTCTTCTTCATTTTAATCTTCGTTTATTATATTTTTGCTCATATCGAACATAAAATCCAATTATGCGTCCATCAATTGGATGCGCAGGAACCCTATTACTGCCTCCCAGCAGTGAGAGGTGCCTTTTAAAACATAAACTGGCCTTGCCCCTGCTCTTCATCCACAAGTGGCTTGACCTGCCCCTTGAAGAAAAACCGCAGCCCCGCCCTTGCCCCAGCCCTCTCCACGTGGCCATCAGACCCTCAGCCCCTGACTGTGACCTTGTTCCCTGCACATACATCCCCACAGCCACACCCCTGGACACGCTCTGGGCTCCCAGCCCCCTTGCTACTCTGCAAAGGCTCCAAACTACTTGTAAAAATGTTTTTCCACTTGCTGCTCCCTCGCTGGCACACTCTTTCCCCAGGTTTTCCCAGGGCTGCTGGAAGCCCCCTCCTCCCTCAGAGAGTCCTCCCTGACCTCATACCAAGAGCTGCAACCCCATCCTCCTGGACGCTCTTTCCCTGCTTGGTTTTTCCTCTTTCAACGCCTGGTATTAGATTACACACCGGGAGGTTTACCTGCTGTTGTCTGTCTCCCCAGCAGGAATCTAAGCTCCATGAGGGCAAGACTCTGTCCTGCTCATTACTGTATCTCCAGGGCCAGGCACAGAGGACATGCTCAACAAATATTTCTTAATTGAGTGATTAATGCTCAAAGTTTTTGAGTCGATTCTCTTAGGTTTTCCAGGTACATAATCATATCATCTGCAAATTGTGATGTATATCTCTTCCTTTCTGATATTTATTCTCATGTCATTTCCCCATCTAATTACATGGCCTAACAATTCCAGAATTATATTAGGTAATAGCAGTGATTGAGCACATACTTTTCTTGTTACCTATTTTAAAGATTTTTTTTTTTTTTTTTTTTTTTTTTAGTATCTCAGCATGAAGCCTGGTGCTGCTTGCCATTTAAGATAGATAGACCACACTCTCTCCCACTCAGTTCTGAGTGGTGTGTGCTGATTTAAAATGGCCTACATCCATTGCCACAACAGTACTCAGGACAACCTCCAACTCCCAAAGAAGCCCCTGTATTTCAACTGCTCATCTAGGAGTACTGAAATATAGATTTGAATGTCTTAAAGGAGGAATGTTACATTGTATTTAAGATAACTGAATGAAAATTAAAAAAAAAAACATGGAATTTCACTACACAATGAACCATATGGTAAACCATGGACTATAGTTAATAATACATTTATTAAAATGTGCTGTCATCCATTGTAATGTTCCACACCAATGCAAAGTGATAATAGGATGACATATGGGAATTCTGTATTTTATGCATGATTGTTCTATAAACCCACAAACTTCAAATAAAGGAAAGTATCTCAACTTGTACGTAAAAAAAAAAAAAAAAAAAAAGATAGATAGATTTGTTAGTTGTATTAAGGAAGGATACTTCCATATCTATTTTACTGAGAATTTAGGTGGAGTATTTTAAATTTTGTTAAATGTTAAATAATAGCATTGATAGCAGGCATCCTTGCCTAGTTACTTGTTTCATTGTAAGTGCTTCGATTGTTTTGCTAGTAAGCCCACTGCAAACAATTGTTTCTGATACATTTATTTATTTTCTTTGTGTTCTGAGAATACTCTTCATTTCATAGACATTCCTTAACAGTTTGAAAGAAGGGGAATGGGTTCCTGAGTCTACAATGCTTTTAAGGTGGTCCTTTAACAAATTTTTCAATTTGTACCACAATTATTTGTCTATTTAGCTTTTCCCTCAAAATTATTTGTCTATTAAGCATTTCTTTTTTTATCAAGATTGACCCTCCCTATAAAATTATCCATTCCATCCATGTTGTCAAAGTTATTATATTAGAACTTTACAAAACAGTCTATTCTAAATCTTTCAGTTCTCTGTGTTTATGATTCTTTTCCTTTCTCCTTATTAAGTCTGTGCTTTAGTGTTTTTTTTTTATTTTTTTCTTATTTAAGCTTTCTAGAAGTTTATCTTCTATTACTTTTTAATCCAGCTCTTAGTTTTATTTTATACTTCAATTGTTTTCCTGACTTTTCCAATTAATCAGGTTTCATCTTCTATCATTATTATGTCCTTTTTACTTTTCCTTGACTTTAATTTATTGCTTTTTCATCAACTTTTTTACCTGAATCCTTAACTTATATTTCCTTTTTTTCATATTTAAAGGTTAAATCTGATTTTTCCTCAGTACTATATGGAGATTTTTGTAATTGTAGCTATGATTTTTATCTTCAGCCCAAGAGCTTTTATTAATAGTTGTTGTTTTCAATTCTTAAATGGTTAGCATGGAGATAAGGCATTTTTCCCTTGCTATCTATTTCTATTCCTAAAATGGTCAAAGAATGTAACTTGAGTTATAGCCACATGTTTGAATCTGTGACATTTCCCTGGCCCTATTTGTGTGCCGTAAGAAGAGGGTGCACCCCCCATAGGGGTCAACGTGTTGGGTGGGTCCCAGAGCTCATGCCTACCACTCCTTGGTCTGCCTGGGGCCACCATTTGGGAACTGTGCCTTAGGGTCCAACATCATGACTGCGCTCCTGTTCATTTCTCCTGATTATTCCTCTAAAGAATTTAGGGCTTTGTAATTCTGTGCATAACCCTCCATTGTTTTGGAGTGTTACATGCATCATTCTGGGACCCTCTTAAAAATATTTCTTTTAAAAATCTTTATTTAATAGCCCTTGTAGAATGCCTACTATGCCAGGCCCTTTCCAGTTGTTAAGTCATTTAATCACCACAACAACACTATGAAGTAGGTGTTATCCCCATTCTATGGATAAGAAACTGAGGCAAAGGGAGGTTCCTTGGCATGCCCTAGGCTGCACAGAAATAAGTGGCAGAAGCATTCTTCAGCACAGGTTCCAGAGTCAATGTTTTGTTTTTAATTTTTCTTTTGAGATATAATGCACATAAACATAAAATCTACCACTTTAAGTGTACAAAAGTGGTTTTTAGCATATTCACTACATTGTGTAGCTATTGCCACTATCTAATTCTAGAACATGTTCATCAACCCAAAGAAAAACCCCATACCATCAGCAGTCAGTCCCCATTCTCCCCTCCCCTATCTCCTGACAGCCACTAATCTACATTCTGTCTCTATAGGGCTGCCTATTCTGGACATTTCATATAAATTTCGTCTATGTTGCAACATGTATCAGAATTTAGTTCCTTTTTAGGGCTGAGTAATATTTCATTGTATAGCTAGACCATATTTTGTTTATCCATCATCTGTTCGTGGATATTTGGGTTGTTTCCATTCCTTGGCTATTACGAATAATGTTGCTATGAACATTCATGTACATTTTTTTTTGTCTGAACATGTTTTCAATTCTCCTGGGTATATATCTAGGAATAGAATTTCTGGATCATGTGGTGACTCTAAATTTAAATTTTTGAGGCTGCACTTCATTGGATGCCCCATTTTACATTCTCACCAGCAGTTTATGAGGCAGAATCTATACTTTCAGACTCTGTACTTTCTTGCCAGTCAGCATTTTACCTGAATTTAACTTATTCAAATATCATTGCTGTGGCCTCTGCTTTATTTCTACTTGCATGTTTATGGGGTCTCTCTACCCAAACTTTTACCTACACTGTGGGTCATTCTGTGTCTCTTGAATCTAGCATATGTAAAATGTGTGGTTTGGGGGCAAATATAGGAGTATTTATCTATTAAATGGAGTCCCATATTTATTGCTAGAACAGATATATTGACTCTTACTTCTGTCACGTTTATTTTATGCTTTCTGTTTTTAGTGTTCCCTCCCCATGTTTCTCTCTTTTGCTGTATATGAGATCTGTTATATATTTTAATTTTTAATATTTTTCTAATGGTGGCAATGTTTTAACTTAAAATAATGCTCTCAACCCTATATCTCTCAATGTATTGATTTCACATTTTTGGACACTTTCTACTAAAGATAAAAATTCTATATTCTTACATCTTTATCATGCTCTGGCTCCATCCTCACTCAGACCATTTTACAAGTGAGATTTTTTTACCCTATTTATTTTAATTTATTATACTTATGTATAGTTATATTTTTTCTTTCTATAATTAAAATATGTTGATGTTGTTTTCTAATATTCATTATCAGTACTATTTGGTTTGATTCAATGATCAGTTCTTTTATAAAACAGCTTCTTTTATACATTCTTTATTTGAATCTTCTTTTGGTTAGCTGAATTTTGCAACAGTCAAAGATGGACAGGTGTTAATATCATCTGAATCTGTGCATATTTGAAGGATTTTTCTATAATTTTTACAAAAGACAAACAAGTGAATTGAATAAAATATTAGGGTCACACCTTTTTCCATCAAAATGCCTGCTCCATTTTCTCAGGCATTCTGGGATCTAATGCTGATGAAATTCTTACCAAAGCCTGAATTTTAACTTTTCTTTATGATTTTTTCTTCTGGCCTGGGTGTTTGCATGATTCATCCTTGAATTTCATTCATTTTGCCACAGCATTTTTGCATGTATTCTATAAAACACAGATAGCTCAGTCACTTTTGCCAATTTAGTTCTTCCTTCATTTCAGTATTTTGTTGTGTAATGCATGTTATTTCAGTTTTTTGGCTTATTTAATTATTTTAGAATCTCAAAACTTAACTCACATATATACTCTGCTTCCTTATTCTCTACCCTATATTTTATAAAAATATTATTGTTGCCTCTTCTATTGGTTACCTTTAGGAATTATAATGTAATAAAACTTCTACTGCATTTCATCAATGTTTGATAGCATCTCTTGATTCCCCACGTTTTAATGTCAGGATGTTTATGTCCTAACTCTTCCTTTTACATTTCTCTCTCACATACATTTATACACACACACACACACACACCAATACTACCAAAACTTACACTTGGTAAGCTGCATTGTAATGTTTACGTTGTCATCATAGTCGATACTTAGATATAGATCCTGCGATCAAAATCCTCCATAATTTGTCTTTAGCTCTAAAATATGAAAACAATGAATCAGTCCTATCTCTATGTAACTATTCAGTGCTGGCCAAAGAATATGCTGGAATTCTATTTCCTTCTCCAAACATTGATGTTATGACCCCAGCATTCCTAGTGGATTCTCCTTTCTTTGCAACAATTATTATAAATAATGCAGCACTTTAGTTTACATAATAGTTTGTAAATGACAACGTTTCAATTTTTGTTGTTTTTCCCCTGGAATCAATAACTGTATTTTGTTTTTTAGTTTTGTTTTTGTTCTTGCTTTTTGCGGCATTTCTGCTTTTGTCAATGATAGTTTCTATTTTATTATATCCTGATTTTTCCTTCCCAGAGCCTTCTGTTCTAGCTAGTTGCTAACCAGGACTGCTGCACAGCTGTCTTCCAGGGATTTCAAATCAGTGCCTTCCTAGTGAGATGCACTGATTCCTAGAGCTATGTCTTCTTCTTCTTGCTTTAGTCCCTCATTATTTTAAAGAACATACCCAAGAACTTTTTATTTTTTAAAAAAGAAAGGGTTCTTAGACATTACAAGAAAAGAAAAACTATAGATTAATTTTCATCATAAACATAGTTTCAAAAATATGTCAAAAGCTTTAGAAAATTGAATCCAGTAATACACAAAAAAATGTAATACATCATGACCAAGTGGGATTCTTCCCAGGAATGCAAGATTGCTTTAATTTTCAAAAATCAATCCATGTATTTTCATAATATTAACAGACTAAATAAGGAAAATCATATGATGCTCTCAATAGATGGGAAAAATTGACAAGTTTCAATATCCATTTATGATAAAAATAAACAACAAAAACAACAACAAAAATATCTCAGTAGACTAGGAACAGGAGGAAACATTCTCAACATGATGAAAGACATGTATGAAAAACCTATAGCCCACATCATACTTAATGGTGAAATACTGAATGTTTTGCTGCTAAGATAAGGTAAAACACAAGAATGTCCTATCACATTTATTCACTGCTCAGCCATGCCAGTGAGATACAGTAAGAAAAAGGGAAAAAGCCATGCATTCTGGAAAAGAAGAAGCATGACTGTCTTTATTTGCAGATGACATGATCATCTATGTAGAAAATTCTAAAGAATCTATAAAAAGATTCTAGAACTAATATGTAGTTTAGCAAAGTCACAATATGTAAATTCAATATATAAAAATCTATGGATTTCCAGATTCTTGTTATCAACCATTAGAAACTGAAATTTCAAGGAATATTATTTACAACGGCACCAAAAACATGAAATACTAAGGGATAAATTTAACAAAATATATGCAAGAAGTGTAAATTAAAAACTATAAAATATTGTTATGAGAAATTAAATAAAATCTAAATACATGGAGGGAGATTTCATGTTCATGGATCAGAAAGCACAGTAATGTTAAGCTGTCAATTCTCCCCCAAAACCAATCTATAGATTTAACGCAATGCTAATCAAAATCCAAGCAAGGCTTTTGTAGAAATTAACAAAACTTTTCAAAAATGTATATGGAAATTAAAATTATGTAAAACAGCCTAAACAATTTTGAAAACAGAAAACAAAAAAATTTATCAACTTATATTACCAGATTGCAAGGCTTACTATAAAACTAGGGTAGTTAAGACAGTGTGAATTAATGAGAAGATAGACATTTTGCTCAAAGGAATGGAATGGTGAATTCAGATATAGATCTACACAAATATGGCCAATAGATTTTTTACAATGGTAATCCAATAACGAAAGGACAGCTTTTCAACATATGTTCAGGAAAATTTAAGATCCATGCACACACACATAAACACACACAAATGAACCTTGCTCTTTACCTCACACCAGCTTTTCAACATATGTTCTAGGAAAATTTAAGATCCATGCACACACTCATAAACACACACAAATGAACCTTGCTCTTTACCTCACAAGCATTAACTCTAAGTGAATTAAAAATCTAAATATAAGAATTATACCTTACACTTTTGGGGGACTGCATAGAGCAAAATCATTGTGATCCTAAGTTAGGCGAAGTTTTCTTATATAAGACACAGAAAGAACAACCCAACAAAGAAAAAATGATAAACTGAATTTCATCATAATCAAAAACATTTATGCTTCAAAAGACACCTTTATGAAAGTGAAAAAGAAAGGCACAGGGTTGGAGAAAAATTTTGCAAAACATACCTGATAAAGGACTTGTATCCAGAATATATAAAGAACACACACAACTCAAGAATAAAAATCCAACAACACAACAGGAAAATAAGTAAAATGCTTGAATAGCCATTTGAAAAAAGAAGACATGCAGATGGCAAATGAATATGTGAACAGATGTTCAACATCACCAGTCACTAGAGAAATGCAAATTAAAACCACAATGAGATATCATTACACATCTATTAGAATGGCTTTTAAAATTTAACAATACTGGGAAGCAGATGTGGCTCAAGCAGTCGGGTACCCACCTTCTAGTAGTCTACATGGGAGGTCCCTGGTTCAGATCCCAGTGCCTTCTAAAAAACAAAAAACAAAAAAGAAGACAAGCACACAACAAAAAGACACAGAGAGCAGACCCTAGCACAAACAATGAAGGGAAGAGAAATAAATAAATAAAATAAATCTTTAAAAAATTTTTTATCAATACCAAGTACTAGCAAGAATGTGAAGCAACTGGAATTCTCATACATTGCTGACAAGAATGCAAAAATGGTATAGCCACTTTGGAAAACAGTTTGGCAGTATTTTGTAAAGTAAAACATACTTTTACTACATGACCCAGCCATTCTACTCCTAGATATTTTCTCAAGAGAAATAAAAGCATTCGTTTGCACAAAGACTAGTACACAGATGCTCAAAACTGCTTTATTCATAATAACTAAAGCTGGGACAACTGAAATGCCCCTTATTTGGTGAATGTATAAACACATTATAGTACATCCATACAATGGAACACTATACAGCTATAAAAGGGGGTGACCTACTCATACACTAAATAATATAGATGGATCTCAAAAGCATTATGCTAAGGGGAAGAAGACACAAAAGACTACACACTATATGATTTGATTTATATGAAATTCTAGATAAGAAAAAGGAGTGACTGCAAAGAGATAAGAGGCAACTTTTGGGAGTGATGGAAATAATCTCTATCATGATCACATATATGTCAAAGCTCATAAAATTATAAGATTAAATATGGAAAATTGACTGTATGTAAATTTATCTCTATAAAGCTGATTATTTTTAAAAGATGCTTAGCAGATAAGCTTTCTGTGTCTTTACTGAGTCTTTGCCTTATACTGCTTCCACTTTCAAGTGATAGTTAAACCGATACAGAATTCTAGGTGAAATTGGTTTTTCTCCTCTTGATGTTGAAAGCGTTGTCTTCTAAACTCTAGAGTTGCTTATGAAAACTCAGATAATGGTCTGAGTCTCTTGCCTTTGAGGTACCTTTTTCCTCTTGAAATTTTATGATAATTATATTAACAAACCTCCATTGAGTTTTTTAAGTCTTTTCTGCATACCCTAATCTTGGTGACTTGGACTTTCTCAGTGATAAATCCAGTTGTGATGTCTTTTTCATTACTGTTCTGAGCATTCAGAGAACTGTTTTCAATATAAAAACTATCATCCTCTGGGAGAAGGTTCTTCGATTGTTTCCTGGCCATTTTTCCTCTGTTTCAGCATCTCTGTTCTCTGCTCCTAAGACTCCCAATGCTAGAGAATAGATCCTGAGGGTTGGTCCTTTATTTCTCTTATCTCTCATCCAATATTTTTCCTCTTTCCAGAATTTTATTGCTTTTTTTAATTTGGCAATCATGTTTTTAATCTCCACAAGACATTTCTTGTTTTCTAAATGATTATTTTCCCTAAGTTACTATTCTTCTGCTTTGAAAGTAGCATCTTCTTGAATGGCATTGAATATGCATATAAGAATGTATTTTTTCCTGCTCTTTTATCTTGGTCTTTCTCTTTTATCTGCTACTTCCCAAACACAAATACCTGATTATCTATTCATGAATAAGGAGGATGGAGACTGGGTGGCGGGGTTAGTTTCCTCTGTTGTTAGATTAGGCAGGTAAATTCCCCCTTGCTTAACTCCTGAGTGTAGATTCTGGCTGAGACCCCTTTGAAGGGCAAGAAAGGGCAGGACAATTTGATGGCAAGCTTCAGCTCAGATAAGCAGACGGGGTGGGAGACAGGGAGGTTTAATGTCTACAAATGAGTAAATGTGGTTCTAGGCACAGTCAGTCAAACAGGAAGATTCAGTATTGCCCATATAATATGTTCCTTTACTTTTTTTTTTTTAATTCGGACCTTCCCCTAAAAGTATATTCCAGTACTCAGCTCAGCATATAGAAGTGGGGAAAGGATGGTGGTGTCCACTGGGGTCCTTATGCTGTGCCCAGACCTCCAGTCAATCTGCCTCCTTGTTAAATAACTACTCCACTCTCGTATCTAAACCTCTCCAGCTCCCCGGCCCCTATCTCCCCAGTGGCTCTCTTGTGTGTTCTGGCCTGTGCTGTTCTCAGATTATGTCATCCACAAGCCCCACTCAATCCACCTTCAATTATTCAGTATTTTTTTTTTATTAATTGAAGACTTCCTTCCTTCTGCTTACTATACGAATTTTTTTTCCATTTTGCGTTTCTATATGTTCATTGTCACAAAGCCTCAGAAAGCACAAGGTATTAACAAATGTACATTCCACCCCCTCAAAACAAATGTCTTCTTCACCCTTCAACTTTTGATTATTTGACTTCTACTGCCATCGTTCATCAAAACTGCTCTTGCTAATGGGATCTACCAACACAGACCCTGCATCCATCACCATTACTTAGAAGATGAAATATTTTTAAATATTCTATGAGTATTTTAAAGATTGTGTGTATCCTTCATAAGTTCTATACATGTTAAATAAATAAAGATTAACTTTCTATTAACAAAAATGAATCGTATAATCAATTTTTCTTTATTCTTTTTTATTATGCTTCCTTATTTGATAAACATTGTAAATGTTTTATTTAAATCTTTCACTGTAATTTTGAGTTTACAATAGTAACTTTAAAAATCATCATACCTATTTAGATGCTATGTTATTTGTGTCATAAAAGTTCATGACTACTCTAGCTTCACAATAAAGTGGACCATGTATTAAGGAAATATAATTATATTCTATTTAATAATTTTATCTTATATTTTACTTTTTCTAGTAATAGTATTTCAGTGCAGGTTTTTTTGTTTGTTTGTTTGTTTGTTTGTTTTTGTTGTTGTTTGATTTATATATTCTTGACCTATCCTTGCTCATCCTTTTATTCTTCACCTTTCTCTGATAATTTGCTTTATTGTTTCTTTTAAATAGTAAAATGCCTTTACTTCCATTTATTTTGGATCCATGAAGAAGTTTAATCCCATTCATCCATTCCACAAATATTTGCTGAGTACCTACTATGTGTTGGGGATGGCATTCAAAGCTAAATATAAGAATCATGGTCCAAACCATTATTTTTTTATTTATATCTTATTTTTTCTAACTAGTTAGATCCAAACCTGTTTTTAGTTCGTTGGTTGGTTGGTTTCTCTGTTAATTCTACCAGTACTTAGTTTTGAGTTAAAAGGAGGAATATGAAAGATAAGTATTTAATACTCATTCATCATTAAAACAAAAATAACTCTTAGTAGTTGAAGGGATCTTTATTACCCTAATAAAGAATATTGGTTTTTAAAAATGCCTGTAGGCTCTCTCTGTCTAGAGAAGCCTGCACCAAATCTTGGTGTGTATTCCATTTTTTTCTCCCATTTCTCAACAAGTTCTGTTCTTTCCCCCATTTCCCAATAAATTCTTTATAAAAAATGCCTGTAGAAAATATTTGTTCAATGGTAAGTTTGAAAAATCTTTCCTTTGAGATCAGGAATGAGACAAAGATGCCCAATTTCACTACTTCTTTTCAACATATTATTGGAAGTACTAGCCAGTGCTTTAAAGCAAGAAAAATAAAAATATAAAAATTAAAAAGAAAACAGTCACTTTTGTAGATGATATAATTGTGTACAAGGAAAATTCAAAAGAATGTGCATATAATTAGGACTAATAGCGAACTTAGCAAAGTTTTTGGATAGCAGGAAATACACAAAACTCAGTTTTATTTCCATATAACAGCAACAACAAAGAAAAAATAAAATTTTACATTAGTATCAAAGAATAAAAAATGCCTAGAAATAAATCTAAAGAAAAATGTGCAAAACCTCTAAAATCTACAAAATATTATTGAGAGAAATTAATACCTGAAAGAATTGAATATGCAATTTTGTAAATCTTCCAAATTTATTGCAATCCCAGTCAAAATCCAAACAAGGATTTATGCATGTGTGTGTGTATGTGTGTGTATATGCATGGATATTTACAAGCTGATTCTAAATTTTTTAATGAAAATTCAAGGGATCAAAAATAGCCAAGGCAGTTTTAAATAAGGAAAACAAAGCTGAAGGACTCACACTTCCAGATATCAGGACATTATTAAAAAAGACAATACAATAGAATAAAAAGTCCAGAAACAAGCTATGCAATAATTGGTCACCTAATTTATGAAATGATGACTCTATAGGGCAGTATTTTAAATGAATGGTACTGGGTGAATTGGATATCCACATAGGAAAAAATACATCCTGACCCCTATTTCATGTCATAGACAAAAATCGATTACAAATGAATTGCAGCTCTAAATGTAAAAGATAAAACAATAAAACTAAGAAGAAAACAAAGGATAAACATCATTGTAAACTGGGAGTACACAAAGACCCTTAATCAGGACACACACATAAAAAGAATAACCATAAAAGGAAAACAATTATAAATTGGATTACATTAAATTACAAACTTCTGTTGATCAAAGAATACCATTAAGAGAGTGAAAAGGCTAACCACAGAGTGGTAGAAGGAATACATACACATACATACAGCAAAGAAAAAGATTTTAAAAAGAATAAAATGGGCCAAAGATGTGAACAGATACTTCATAAAACATAATCTCTAAATGACCAATAAACACACGAAAAGGTATCTGTGGCAGTTTGATGTAATTATGAATTCCAAAAATATAATTGAATCATGCTTGCAAACTGATCTGTTAATCTGGGCATGATTAGGTTAGGATTAGGGCGTTGAGCCCCACCCCTTGGTGGGTGGGGAATTGAATATAAAAGGCAAGGCAAAGAAAAGTTGAAGCGGTCTTTTGAGAAGCAGTTTTGATGTTGGAAAGAAGACCCCAGGAGATGAGAAGCAAGCCGTTTGCCTGATCATCTACAGCTGACCTTGTGGAGGAAACAGGAGCTAAGCCTGGAGAGAAACGCAGCCGCTAAGCCCGGAGAGAAATGTAGCCCGGGAAGAGAGGAACCCCGGAAGTCTGAACCCTGGCAAACACCGGCAGCTGTCTTGCTCTAACACGTGGCAATGGACTGTGGTGAGAGAAGAAACTTAACGCTTTATGGCCTGGTATCTGTGGACTTCTACCCCAAATAAATACCCTTTATAAAGACCAACCCATTTTTGGTATTTTACATTAGCACCCCTTTGGCTGACTAATACAGTATCTAATCATAAGAGAAATGCAAGTTAAAACTACAGTGCAATGCACTAGCTGCCAGAATGGCTAAAATGGGAGGCAATGTGGTAGTGGAAAATAACAATGGATGTGCAACACTCGGGTCTCTTGTGCACTGCTGTTGGGCTTATAAATTGGTATAAACACTTTAGAAAAACTATTTGACAGTTTCTACTAAGCCTAAACACATGTGTAGCATTGACCCAATAATTCCACTTTTAGATACACATCTAACCAAAACGTATACTTATTTCTAACAAAAAAACACACACATTAGAATATCCATAGCAACACCACTCATAATAGCTAAAAACTGGAAACTCCCCAAATGTCATCAACAGTAGAACAGATAAGTAAATTGTGATACATTCACACAATGGAATACTAAACAGTAATGAAAATAAACCATCCACAATTGCACTCTCAGAAACATAATTTTGAGAATGAATACATACTATATGATTCAATTTCTATTAACTAAAAGTCAGGATGGAGGAATGTTAGAAACTTCTAGAAAGCAGGATATATCCTCCAGATGCCAGACATATTCTTTATTTTGATCTGAGTGCTTGTTACACAGCGATGGTCAGTTTGTGAAAATTCATTGAGCTGACAAGTTACGATACGTTCATTTTTCTGTATGCGTGTCATGCTGAAAGTTAAACAAAAAAGAAATGCAAGCACACTTACCCGCCTTTATTTTTATATTTACTGATTCCACAAATGAATTTAGATCCTCTTTTATTGCTTCCCTACACCCTATCTAGTTTGATTAACACAACCAGAACTATTAAGATGCAAACTATTATTGTTATTTTTAACAATTGTTAAACTATTTTATGTCTGGACCATTATTTTGCATTTATTTAGCCACACTTATCACAATTATATAGACTTAATTAAATATTTAACTGGATTTCAACTCTTATTCCAGGCTTTTTGTACCTCATATTCTCCATTCCTGAGCTGCTGGTATCGATTCACCTCTGCTTTGTAAAACGGCTTTTGAGAGATTCTTTTAGAAAGAACAACCCCTTCATGACTTTTGTCATATCTGATATGACTCATCTTTCTTCAATCTCCTCATTTAACTCTGTTTTTCTGATCATTGTTTGCGTTTTGTTTTCTAGCTTTAGTTTGTAGACCTAGTTTCATTTGCCCTTTTTAAATAATTAGTGATATGGAAGTCAAGCATCTTATTTTTATACACTTGCTTGAATTTCAAAAAAACAAATTTGAATTATTTTTCTATATTTATCAACATTGAGACTGATACAGTATCTCTCTATTAGCCTCTTATATAAAATGATCAATTCTATATACATTTTATTCATGTCTTCTCTGTATTGCCCAGTTTTAGTTGATAAAATATGGAATTTATTTCTATTAAGTAACTTATTTTATCCTTTGTTTGTCATAATCTCCGTAGCCATATTTAAGACAATTATTCTGAATAAATGTTATGTTTCCTTTTTAGTGCTTCATAATATTGCATTTACACTACATCCTCTTCTCAGTCCTTGAGTTCTATATTAATTATATACCCTTCATTCAATTGGAACAATTCTTTAAGTATTTTTTTTAATGTAAGGTACATGGTGGTACACTTTCTACGTACTTACATATTTCAGAATGTTCAAGGTTGTCTCAGGAATGATAGTTTGAGAGGCTGTAGAATTGTGTTTTCCATGAAAAATAACCTTTTATTATTGTAAAGCCAGTATGTATATGCATATACTGGAGAAAACCGGAAAATAATAGCTATCAGTAAAAGTAAGAGAATATAATTGCCACATTCCTACCACCCAGAGATGATCTGGCCTATATCTTTCCAGATCTTTTTCTATGCACATATATGGACATGTAGGTTTATCAAAATAAGATCACACTGTAGAAATTGTTTTATAACATGCTTTTATTAAAAAATAAATTTCCACCTCACCATAGTATTAAATTGTAATGTCATCCAGTGCCCAGACCGAACTCAAATTCCCCAGTTGTCATTTCCAGATGGTTTGTCTGAACTAGATGCAACCCAGGTGGTTATGTCCCTTAAATTCCTTCTTACGCAGAGCAGGCCCCTTTAGGACAATGGCTGGCTAAGAGACTGGGACAAATGCCCCCCTTCTGGGTTTTCTGCTTTTCTCCTCATGTATCATGATTAAAGCACAGTCATCTTTCTCCAAATCTATAAACATTTCTGTCTGGACTCCTGTCATGTAGTGTGACAAAGGAAAATTCAGATAGCAATTTGATTCCCCACTCTTCCCTGCTCCCCACACACACACACTTCCTAAGATACTTTGGCAACCCTTGAAATCCAAAAATCTCATGAAGAGCTATCTCCATGGGACTCTATTAATTATGACTGTTACTCAGTGGATGTTTTACTCTAAAAGCTAAAGTGTTTATTGAGCTCAAAAGTTTCTCTTTTACTTTTTATTTTCTTTTTTGGTCTGTTATGCTCTTTCCTTCTATAATTTCTCTCATATGTGTCTTGAGTCTCCTGAACTTATCTGTTACTCTCGTCTCCATCATTTTTGCCCCTTTATAAAAAATTGTTTTCTAACTCATGGATTTAGGGGTAAACCCCAGGATAGGATTCCCGTTCAAGGCAGCCTTTGGATGTCAGCATGCTCCCCAGAGACACAAGTATTATCTCCCCCAATTTGGGGAGTTCTTCTCCTGGGCTAGCTCAGTTCTAAGTGCTCTGCAAAGATCACCTCAATTAATCTTAGCAACAAACCTATTAAGTCAGGATTATTAAAAGGAACTTTATTTTACAGATGATGAAATTGAGACACTGAGAAGGTAAGTACTTGTGCAGCCACATGGGTAATAAGTGGTGGGGTCAGGATGCAAACGCAGGCTCCTCTTCCTCCCTCTGCAGGGCTGGGGCCAGACAGGCCTCACACATCCTGCCTACTGCCCCACTTCACCCCCTCCCTACATCGCAGAGTTAGCATCTTAGTGGGGCTTCCACTAAACTCCGATCCACTTACTTCCAGGTAAGTTGCTCCTTCACATGCAGTCAGCTGTGGTCAGGGCCCTCCCTGGATCTGGTGCTTTTGTGCTATAGTTCATAGCAATTACTGTAAATGCGATATAGGTGGCTGCCTTCCCTGGTTTCTACTGTGAATACAGATTCCCCCCTATATTTGCATTCCTTTGGATATTTCAAAGGGAAACCCCATGCAACATGTGCACGTAGGGTTTCTTATGTCCCCTACTGAAACGTGAGCTCTGGCCATGTCTTCTCCCCACCCAGCAAACTTCCATGACTCCCCAGCTCAAGTTGAACAACGTGAAAACCTTAACCTGCAAATCAGTCCTTCCACGAACATGCCCAACACAACAGTCCAATCTTATTCCCTATCACTCCCATTTTCAGTGACATTGGCCCATACACGGCTTCTTCTTGTCCTAGCCCCACACCTGGGCACCATAAGGAATCACCCGTAGGAATGCCCCTTCTCTTATCCATCCTCATTTACAAATCCTTAACAACCTTCAAAGGGCAGCTCCAATGGCAAGCACCCTTGAAGCCCCCCCCCCCCCCATTTCCATGCCCTCTCTTTCCTCAGAGGGTCTATATTTTACCTCTATCTCCCTTGTGGCACTCTCTCAGTCAGGGTCCAAGCAAAAAACAGGTGGCCCCCTCAGAGCAGGTTTATTTGCACAGGAACAAATTACAAAGTGATAAGGTGCAATAGAGAAACCTCAAAGGATAGTGCAGGAACCAAGGCTTGGCCCAAAGGGATGATAAAAGGAAAGAATCCTGCATTCTCTTGAGAAAGCAGAGATCTTCAATCAAGGAAGACAATTGGCTCAAGGCAACCACAGAAGGAGGGACTCAGCAGAACAAATACCCTGACCTCAGTCTCGGTATACAACCTCCTGCCAGACCTCCCCTTTGTTAGAACCCAGCCAGAAGCCAGATGGCCCAAGACCCCCTTGATATAGTCCATACCTGTCAACCTCCAGGGCCTGAGAGGAAGGCAGAAAAAGGGGAAGTGGAATCTGGAGAATTACTAACCATGGAAGTGATAGGGCCTACAGCTGATGAACAGATCAGCTGCAGGCCCTATCACTTCCATGGTTAATAATAATTATTTGTGTCTTCATTTTCTCACCAGTCCTGAGTTTCTTCAGAGTGAGCACCATAGTTTCTGTGCCCCAGCATCTATTACTCTCAGCTATGCAGTGAAGTTTCATCAAATAAGGTAGCAATAATGATACTACTCAGGTATTGTTTTTGTTATTGTAGAGGTGGAAAAGATTGGCCCAGGGCACCTCCACTCCCCTCTTAGCAACAAAGAACATTGTGTTAGAGCCATGGATCCTTGCTTTACCACGCCCTGAGGTCATGTTCTTTGTGATGCAATCTGAATGGGCTAACCAACCAAGACTCAGCATCCTTACTGAGAGCCTGAAAGCAGAAGCAACCGGCAACTGACTCTTGTGCTATTTTTGCATTTATTCAAAAGTTCATTTATTCATTCCTTTGCTGAGCACACATTAAGCACCTACTATGTATAACAAGGTTTCCCAACCCATATGCCTCCAGGAGCCAGGCAGTGAAGGTAAATGAAAGAAGCAGTTCTGGTGTAGGGAAATAGGGAGCAATGAGGTCAAGGCACAAAGGAGAGTACATTCCCTTGTGAGGAGGGCAGACCTCACCTGTGGCAGCTGACTGCTGCTCTTGTAGGAACCTGGGCCCTGTGTTGCTACCTTTCCCTTTCCCTTTCCTTTTCACAAAGAAGATAGATTTCCTGTTTTATGTGAACTCTTTCTCTTTTTTAATGCAGGCAGCTCATTCCATTTATTTAAAAAGGTAAAAAATCAGAATCAGTTTGCTAGATGAACTTGATCTCTGGGGCACCAGGTGGCTCCGTCTGACATTCAGGGAACGATTAGATATGGTGCTTACCTTTAAGGATCCTACTCCTCATTGGGCGGAGGGGCGGGGGTAGCACCAAATCACAAGAAACTGTCATGCAAGTGGGAAAAGAGTGTCTAAAGAGAGGTAGAGGTAACACATCATGGGAAAATATCCCTAACTCTGCTGGTAACAACTGTGCAGCCACAGTTGCGCATTCACCTGAAGGTGAGAAAATGGGAGCAGAGAAGGGGAAGTGACTTGCCCAAGGGTGAACAACTAATCAGCAGCACAGTAGAGCGTGAGCCCAGGTTTCCTGATTTCAGTTCAGCACGATATCAGTTCTAACCTGGCCACCTAGATACACAGCTCAGGGCTCAAGGAATAAGATGACTCTGCTGACAGCAGAGTGAACATGTTAAGAGCAGAAAGAAGAAGTCCTTAGTGGGCCAAGTACCATTCTGGCATCTACTGGTAGCGTGTGCCCCATGTGAGACTACATGAGGGCACTGGCCCCACTGACGGACATGATGTGGCCATGTCAAGTGACACAGTGACAGGGAACGTGCTTAGTTGGCTGATGGGGCATCCAAGTAGATGAAAAGGGCATCCTCATGACCAACCCACCCAGGCAGCCTTAGCCCAACTGTGTCCCAAATTGAAAATCTGACTTTGGAAACACAGCACATGAGACTTTGTGATTTTGCTTAGAATGACATCAATAGGGGTCAATCACATTCTTTCCCAAGACAAAACAAACCTCCAGACTAAGGAGGAATGAAAATCATGGTTTACCTATGCTCTGTTCAACTTAATTTCTGATATCTTTTTAGACCACTGCCAAGTTCAAATTAAAACAGTCATTCTGATGCAATAACCACAGAGTTTGATCTGACAGTCACCACCATTCTAAAGAATTGCAAAGCAGAACCACTCAAATATTTTATCATAAAAATGGATGTGAGCCTTGACTTTCTTTAAAAAAAAAAAAAATTTGCCAATAAGTTGGTCTTAAGAGTTAAAATGAGCTTTTCCCCAGAAGTAAACACTTGCCATACACACTTAAAGTGACATTTTCAATAACATTCCCTTTTTCACTTGCAATAAGCATGGATTTCACATCTGGGAGCAAACACATTATTATTGCTGCCATTCAAGCAAGTAGCTGACCATGTCCTTGGCCTTTGCATAGATACCCTTGGACAGACTCCTGTATCTCACTACTCCAGGTGGGTAACTTTAGCAAGCCTTCCAAGTTACCTGGGGCAATGTCTAAAATGCTTAGCTGCCCTATACACTAGAGAGATCACATAATTTGTCGTAAAAATGGGACCACTTTGCAGATCGAAAGGAGAATCATTACATCATTAGAACAAATATAAACCAGGACTGACATGGGCCAATTGGGGTGTAGGTCATCCTACCTGGAAAAATTGAAGTCATCAATAATGGGGTATCTGTCTGCCAAGCTGGTGATGACCTGCTTACTCAAGAGCTGCCACGCAAGGAAAAGAGTAGGTTGTGGTTAGATATGGGTGGTCCACCAGTAGCCTTGGGTACCTCCAACTCTAGGGAAAGCAGAGCAACTGGACAGTCACGGACATTGTACCTGGGATCCCTATGCTGGGAGGACCCTCTGCATTCTCCCTGGCATCCCTCTCCTGGCCAGTTTCCCTAAACATTGACCTGAAAATCATCTAGGCAGCAATGGTTATGATTCCTCCCTCTCTCTTGCTTTGTTACATCAATTAGATGAAGTACCGACTGTCTATTTTTCCCAGGACTTTCCATATAGAGTCAAGGTCTGGGGCAAGGAGATGGCTGGGGAACTCTTAAACAGCTAAGAATGCCAGCTCACCATATGGGCCACACTCCTAGGAAGGCCTGGCTCCATTTTGCATCTCCCTTTTTGGGTCTCCATATCTACAACGCTTACATACACACAAAAACACAAAACAGTAATGCTGTTAGCATTACTAATGGATGACAACAATACTAACTACCATACAGTAAGCACCCATTCTGTGCCAAGCATTGTGCCAGGCACTTCTCTAATCCTCATGATGCTGTGAAGAATATATATCTATCTCCACCCTAAAGACAAGGACACTGAGGTTCAGAAAGGTTAACTGTCTAACTCAAAGTCAGACAGCAGGGCATTACTGGTGTTGACTTAGCCCAGAATCAGCCAAAAGATGATCAACGTCAAGACATAACTTTGCCTTGAAAAATGCATTCATGTCTCAATCAGTCTTGCAAATAACTGCTGTTGATGGTTAGAGTTTATGTAGGAGACTAGTAAAGAAGGTTATGTTATTCCCTATCCCTGAACTTTGCAGAACAAAGATGGCAAAAATGAAGGTACCTTAAAGGCAACAGCAGTTTGATTCTGCCATCACATGAGTGGGTTCCTTCAAACACCCACGCATTGCCAGGTATTTTATAAATTCAAAAATGAGAAATGTAACACCGAGAAAATATTAATGTTAAATTAAGATAATAATGAGAATCCTGCCCATGGAATGTTCCAGCATGATTTGCAAAGTGATACCAGGTACCTGAGAGCTAGATACACGTTTTTGTTACAACGGCTGAGTCCCTCCTCCAAAAGGCAATAGTTCCTCGGGTCCCAGCAGCTTGGAAAGAACAACATCCTCAGCAGCATGTTCTGGGTTTCTTCCTTTCCCTTCCCTTCCACCTCTCTGCACAGTGGAACCTACAGGGTAAGTTTTTAAGGTTGATGTTTTCTCTCCCATCCGTTCCTGGAGCTTAGAAATGGAGACAGCGGCTTGAAAGACCAGTAAAAATCAACCTAGGGCCACACTGAGCGATGCCTGGCGTGAGCCAACCCGGATGTTTCATCCTTTCATTCTGAGCACAAAGGGTGCTTAAAACTTTAATGAATTGAACTCTGTGAGTAAGGGATGTTAATCATTTTAATTACCCAGTAGCTTGAAATCAGATATAACAGTCCAATAATGTATCTTTAAATGAATACAACCCTGCCCTATATATATATTAAAAAAAAAAAAACCTTCCAAACCCATTCTAATAATTTCTATTTATCTTTTCTGACGTTAACAGTTAGCCAGCCCAGCCGGCCAACAGACAGCCTTCCCCTCGCATTTGGTTTATATGCAATGCCGTCTAGTTTTTCAACATCATTAGCATCCCCCTGGTGGGCAGGGAGCAAGGCGGTGGCATCGGTCACACTTCACTGCTTTATCTCATATGACAAAGAGAGATGATGCGCCTCAATCCAGGCCAGCCTGGCAGAGGGGAAGGTGGCCACAGAGAACTCCCCCTGCTGCCAAGGAACAGGGAAGGGCGGCTAACAGCATGAAGGGGCAGACAAATAGATTTTCCTCTATATTTATAACCAGCATCATTCTTCCTTTCAGGGCGTTCAGTGCAGGTAGCTGTTTTATATGAAATGAACAATCTTTATAGACGTACCAGAGCCATAACAAGCCTGATTTTCAGCGAAGCTGAGGTATATAACTCTTACCGAATTGTCAGGCTACTTGCTCAACAAATCAAGCCTAACTTATGATGTTTGCAGTGTAATTTTTATTCCTGTTTGACTAGCCAACTACCTGGTGGTAATAGGATGTTAGGAAAGGGCAGTGGCGATGTTTGTGCAGGCCGTGATTGATAGGCCAACTCGGCATTTTTCATTTATATCTCCCGATTCCAAATCAGTTAAGTTTAGGAAAAATGAAACAAAGTGGCAAGAAAAATGTTTGCAGATTGCAGACCGGCGCTCCGGCAGATCTGAGTTCAGCCCACATCTGCCGGGATTGTCTGGAAACATTAAGATATCTAAATGAAAATCAATACTATATGTGCCAGGCATTTACTACCAGGAACAAGCATCAAGAGACCTGAGCTAATCAGACTTCCAGCTTGTGCCTCAGCCCTAGACTGAACCCCAGGGGTGTCCTAATTGCCCAGGCTAATCATAGAAGAGTTAAATTTATAACCAGGAAAGACATCTTGTTTTTCTTACTCGTCACCATTTCAGAGCGGAAAGGCTCACCTGTGAGGTGGGTGCCAGATGTACAGTAGGAGTCCCCGTACAGGACGGCTTCTCACCTGTCAGAGGAGAGGGAAGACGAATTTACCGTCAGCCATAAAACCAGTCAGGCTCATTTAAACTCTGGGGGGGCGGAGAGAGTTCCATCATGCTCACATCCGAACTGCAGATTTCCTCACTTCCAGCCCCACCACTTAACCCCCGTGTTCTGGGCCATGACAGGAGCCCGCTGCACACTTTGATCTCCTGCCTGGATTTTACTTGAAGGAAATGTCTCAGAAGAGCAAATAGCATCAATGCTGTTTTAAAATATATACATATATATAAATATATATATATGTTTTTCCCTTAGTTCCACTTTAGGTTTTTGTCCCTTGCAGCATCTAGACGAGTTAATATCACTTGGCAACATGTATCTCCCTAATATACCGATATACTGTACAAACAAGTCACTGATATTATTCACACTCCAACAAACTACAAAGTCACACAATAGCTATTGGATGAGCTCTCACTATACTGCTGAAAAACCATAATGTATCAGGGGACTGGATTCCTAATATTTGCATTCTAGATGCCAACTGTGAGCATATTTTGTACTATTTTCAACAAATTACACCAAAATATGCAAAATGTTTATAAGGCTCCATCTTCTATTTTTGGCTCCAGTATATTTGCAAGTTAATAGTCCTTCAGAGATTTGTTTGTCTCCTCAGGAGAAATCGGAAAATGGAAAATGCAAAAAAGAGAAAGAGAGAGGGAGAAGAAAAAAGAAATAAAGAGGCTTTGTTCATGCAACAAGTCGAGTTCTGCAAGTTTTTCGTAAAGAGCAGAGCCAGCTGTCCCGTGGGACCTTCTTCAACAAGAAATTTAATAGCATTATTTGGATTCTTTGTGCCCTGGATTTCAGATGTATTTTTAATGCATGTGTCTTAAAACAAAACAACCACTGTCAAATGCTATATTCTCTTCTCACCAGTTTAAATGGTTTCCTAGACAGCACAATTCTGGGATCATTATAAGGGTTGTGATCAATGAAAGCTTGTGTCTTGCATCCTGTGGCTTCCCAAGGATGCTCATCCCTTCCTGGAGGAAGGTGGGTAATTTCTCTTCCCAGGAAAAGTGTTTCCAGTCTCTGTGATGGGAACGATGACACCTCTTGTCTTTTGTCCCATCACCATTGCCTCAATGTTCACACAACTGGGTGAATGGGCTGCATCTTTCTTGTTTCTGATCCCATGACACTGCCATCCCTGACCACACTCATTTTGTAACATTAGGGCCGATATGCTGGAGAAGAGTTCAGGATGAAAGAATTTAAAGTGAATCTGGGTTGGGGAGGGTAACTGCAACTGCTGGATTATAGGACAAGTCAAAACTTTTTCAATCCTTCTTCTCCATCGGAAAAAGTGACAAGCAACACAAATTGTTTTCTAATATTCTTCCTAATTTAACTTAACTAGGAATTGGGCCTCATGCCCTTGTTCTCTAGTTGAACCAACATTCCCTAAGAAGACTGAAGCTCCAGCCAAGTTCAGAACCTTGTTACTTACCCATAATGAATAGAACCGAAGGAAGAGATATTTAAATGAACAAATCAGTGCTCTTGACCAATCTCCACCTTTAAAAAAAAAAAAAAAGTAGGGTGTTGACTGCTAAGTCTTTGTCATGCATACAGTAGGCAGGTCCTCAAAGAGTATCTGTATCTTCACCACTGGCCCCCACCATTGGTGGAGTAGCCATTAACAGCTGGGACCCCTCCCCTTAGCATTAGCAAGGGGAGGAATAATTAATGGTTTAAAAGCCAGAGTTCTGTCTTTGCCTAGAGGAGCCCACACCAAATCTCAGTGCATATTTCCATCCTTCTCTCCCATTTCTCAGCAAGCTCTGTCCCCCGCCCCCCCGCCCCATTTCCCAATAAATTCTTTTTACTGGCCTAAAAAAAAAAAGTATCTGTATGTTGGCTAAGCCAATGATCCATGGATGAGTGAACTGAGGAGTCAGTTGAATTGGATGCAGAGTCAAGAAAAGGTGAAAGAATATCATTCAGATGTGGAGACAGTGGAGAAGATGAGCCTCAAAGCACATCAGGCTTCAGGTTGACAGACTCCCATCCCAGAATGCTGGGTCACTCAGCACACAAAGCATGGAATGGGAGGCCGCCAGACCCTCATCCACCTCAAGGACAAAGGTCAACAGCTCCCCAACCCTGGGCGGAATAACTCCAATCTCGTTCCTCAGCCAGATGGGGCCTATGAGGAGAGCAGGCTTGACATGGCAAGGTCTGACCCCCACTGCAGGGGAAGCAAAGACTTCACAGACCCTAAGTCCTACCTCCACAATCCTCATGTCACCTGCTCCTGTGGCAGGATTCTTGTATGCACAAGGACTGCTATGAAATAGACTGAGTGGTTACAAAATTTCTTAGGGTCTCAGGAGAGGGAAGCCTCCTAGAGACAGAGGAGCAAATCCAGGGCCACCAGGATGGTCCAGCCTATGGGATCATAGAGAGCCCAGGAAAACCACAATGAAAGACTGCAGCATATGGAGGGCTTACCACTGTGCTGCAGTTGTATGTGTGTAAACTCTTTTGATCCCTATAGGGACCCTATGAGGTGGCTCATTTATTATCCCATGGGGTAGTTAAGTAATTTAGCCATAGTCCCAGAAATGCAGAGGGGCAGGAGTAGAATCTCACCTATGGATGCTAGGCAGACACCCTTCTGCTCTGCTGCTGCAGGAGTGACTAGGGACTTCAGAGAGGAAGGCCATCCACGAAGAGGTGAGATAAGAGAGAAAGGACTCTAGGTGGGCATCAGATCATATCACCATTATATATCAAATAATTAATAACAAAATAAAGCCACTCCAGGCAAAACGCTTGATGACAGATGCACAGCCAGAACAGTACTTGGTTAAGTGAGTTCACATGGAAATGCAATTAAAATGGTTATAAGACAAACATTTGGGTTCACTCAGCAGGGTGGCTCCCTTGGGCTTTGTCCATCCCTTAGATACCATTCAAAACCCTATGTTGCATCTCACTGTCATCTCCTGGTTCCAAAAATCAGAATGACAGCCACTCCCAGAGTCCCCCTGCCCAGGTTCCCACCCTCCTCGAGGACCAGCATACCACCTTCTCCCTGCTCCAACCCTGCAGAGGAGAACTTCATCAGCAGTGTTTCTCACAAGACACAGGGAACATTGGTAAAGCAATGTTTCACTAGCCTTTTGGCTCTGGAGGAGGAAGCCAGAGAGGAGAGGAAAAAAGAGGGAAAGTTCACCGAGTGGATTGAGTCAGGAGAGGACATGGCTTGTTTCGTGCTAATAAATTAGAGTGTCCCTGGGAAGTAGAAGCAACAGGGGGACAGCATGTGAGCTGTGCCGCACATTGACCCAAGCCAGAGCTCCTGGAGAAATGATGTCCTCTTAAGCAGGTTCCTGGAGAGATGGTATGCATTTCTCCTGACAAATAAGAAGTGCCCTGGATGCAACCGTTGCTCAGAAAATAGGCCTGATTTAGCAATGCACAAACTGCCATTATCTCGCTGCATAAAAAGGCCATTTAAAAGGGAAGCCTTTAGAACACTGGCCCACTGCAAGTGACATTTCTGAAAAAATTATCCCCCTGGATTGCCACCTAAGCCAGTCACTAGCCAAGCAAAAGATCTCATCTACAACCCAGAAGACCAAGAAAGCTTTAATCTCCAGTCTTTGCAAGAACTTTTCCTGAGCCCCAGTTCCCCTCCCACTCCATCCTTCCACAGCCCCTCACTTCTCCACTGATGGTCAAGCCCAGCCAGGAGCTGCCCTGCGGGGACCACCAGCTCCACCCCATCCAAAGTTCCTTGCTCTGTTCAGTGCAACTGGAACCCAAACAATCCTCAATGAATACCAGAGAAATTTCAAAGCAGATCTGGTGACAACAGTGTCCAAAAGATGAAACAATCCATTTGCACAAAGTGATCATGTTTGAAAATTTTATAAGCAAGGATTGCAGCCTGTCATTATCTTCCTCAGAGATTCACTACCTTTTTTTAAAAAAGTATGTCTAATGAGATCTACAATCTATGTTGAAGACAGCTTACTTTATGGTGTTTGTAAAGATAAAAATGTTTTAAATAGGTTGTGGCTCCTGGGACTGATAGTCCCTACAAGAGGGTAAGGTTATTTTGAAATGTTAATAAAAGTTTTCATAAAATATGATGGCACTCAAAGAGAAATGCTTGGATGTAAAAATAACTATAAAAGTATAATTTCTACCAGGGTACATATGCAGTTTGTCCATGTCAAGCTATTTGCCCAATTCCTCATTTAACAGGGGTGGCAAGTTTTCCAGCTGTTTTGACGGCCATGCTGGGATTCAATCCTTATTAGTCAGGGCTGCAGCAGACGTCCCCAGGATTCTCCCATTATATTACAAACTTCCCTGGGAAGCAGTTGTGCACTGCCCTGGCCATTATGCTAATACGATATTACTAAACCTAGGGTTGGCTCAGCCTCCTGCAGGAAAAGCTATCCTCACACTAGAGAAAGCAAGAAACAGAATGGAGACAGAGAACAAGGAGGGGTGTCCTGGACCTCCCATGCTTTGGGGTTCCCAGGATAGTTCAGAAGGTACATACCAAATGGGAAACACTCACTATTTCCTATTTGATGAACACCTTCATGTTTGAGTTCAACCAATCCAAAGGAAACATCTCAGAAGCAATGTTGAGGTGGTGAGATGACTAATGAGAAAAATCCATCCTCTTTTTGCCAGATCTTATTGGCCCAAAGCAACACGGGTGTATCAGGGCATTTGGGATGTGTGATTGAGAAGAAAACTCCCTCCAGATTCCCAGTGCAGAAGTCAGTGGAAAGCTAAAACATGCTGGGATCTGGGGTCATAGATTTGGGACAGGGAAGAGATAGCTTCAGAGACTTGCCTATAAAACATACAGGATATGCAGTCTTCAGCAAGAGATTTTTCTTCTCAGTATCATCCAAAATGTCAGTTTGTAATGCCTACCACACCCGTTGTCATGAATATCAAGGGACGTACTCCAGCCGTCCCACATGCTCCATGGAATGTTTATCTCAGGACCCAGGAGATCAGCTGCTCTTCTGTCCTTCCATATCGATTGTTTGTGATATAAACTTGAGACTCTGAACTTTCAAGACTTCGTTATTCACAAAGCCTGGCTCCAGCAAATGAAAAACCCTTGGTTATGCATTTTATGACTTAGTTTGAAACTTTGAAAAGTATTGCTTTCCAGGCCCATTGATGCTGCTGAGGCTCCTTAAGAAAGAGCCAAGGAGGGCAATGTAAGGAAACAAGGGGATAGAAAATGATCTTGCTTAAAGTGTTTGAATTTTATTCCACAATTTTCCCTAATCCTGGATGGAATACCCACTGATTCCATTCATAACTCTGTTCAACGCCATCTTCCCAGAGAGGATTTCTTGACCATCCGATATAGAATAGCCCCCATCCTCTTGATCTTACTCTGCTTTATTTTTCTTCTTAGCACTTACATCTCTGAAATATTACAATATATCTTTATTTGTTTATTATTTCTCCCTCCCCCTCTCATTAGAATGAAATCTCTATGGGGGCAAGCAGTTGGCCTTGTTCACTGTTGACTCTCAGTACTTAGACAAATGCCTTGCACGTAACAGTGGTTCAGTGAACATTTGTGAATAAATAAAGAATTAATGGTCCATGAGGACAGAACACTGCCCAACTCCCTAGCTTGCAGGAGACTAATAGGCTACTCAAAGCTGATATTTAAAACAACTTGTGTCTGCTCATCACCAAAAGGACACCTTCTGCATATTGTGTCTGGAGGCAAAAAATCCAAATTCAGACTCAGAACCTGCTTGAAAACACAGCATTGCTAATGACCTGACTCTGTGGCCAAACAAAAGTCTCTCTGTCAAGATAGCATTTTGCTATGTGTAATAAAATTCTTTTATTTTTAAATTTGAAATAAAGTTATTTTTTAAAATTCCAGATTCAAGACTGACTAAAAGAAAATCTAAAGAGATATTGCAAGGAATGGAGAACAGAGCTTCCTCAGAGCAAAGGCTTTTGAAATGTTGCCCTGTGCAGCAGTGAACTCAACTATCATGGGGTGTTCAGAGACTGATGGACGACCATCAGGAATGCCTCAGAAGGAATTCCAAAATAAATGGAAATCTGAGATTAGAATCTAAGATTCCTTATAACTTTGAGATGATAACATCTGTGGGGGCTATGATAGGCCCCCCAAGAGGTCCACTCTCTCTAAGCCCCAGAACCTATGAGGCAAAAGGGACTTTTCAGATGTAATTAGGGGTGAGATGGAGAAATTACTCTGAATTGTCCAGGTGGGCTCAAACTAATTACATGAGCTTTTATAAGAGGAGAACCTTTTACACCTTTGGTCAGAGAGAAAGATGTGAAACCTGAAGAAGAGTCAAAGAGAAGCAACACTGTTGGCTTTGAAGATGGAGGAAGGGGACAGCCTCAAGCCAAGGAATGAGGGTGGCTTCTGGGAGCTGGAAAAGTAAAGGAAATGGACTCCCCAAGAGTTTCTGGAAGGAAAGCGCTCTTGCCAACCCCTCAATTTTAACCCAGTGAGACCCATGTTGGACTTTTGACTTACACAACTTCAAGATAATAAATTGGCGTTGTTTAAGCCATTAAGTCTGTGGCTATTTGTTATAGCAGCAGTAAGATTTTAATCATGCTGTTATGATTCCTTGACCAAAACAAAGAACAAAAAACAATCATTGATCAGAACCGTGAAGCCGAAGTTTATTCTATTTTTGGCCTCCAGCATGAAATAAATGTGTTCCAGTGAGCAGATGTCCAAACCCTACACTGAGCAAAGTAACTGAAGATATCAGGGGAGAACATGTCAAGTTTTAGAAGGGACATTTCAACCCAAGAGAGTTCAATTTTAGTAAATTTAAATTCTAGAAAGTATTTCCTAGTATATAGAGTAAAATTTTCAGAATCCAGGAGGTGAAATAGGGCAACCTTTTTCCTCCTGTTTAGATTGGTAAGATTTGGGCACACCCTTCCCCCACTGAGTTCACAGCTCCCACAATCACATGTGTTGTTAAGAGCCAGGAGGTGTAAACATCACATCCAAGGTAGGGACTAGGCTGGGGAAAAGAGCCAGCTGAGAAGGCAAAGCTCATTAGTTCTTCTGTAGGAAACTGACCTGCTAATATATATTTTTTTCGCCCAACAAGTGAATAACCCCAACTTCAGTCTTTAAGGAAGACAGTACTATAAAAATCAACCAATTCCCAGGCCAAATTTTTATAGGAAATTTATGCTTGTTCCAACTTTCCACCAGGAGTCCTCAACCTGTCCATTTTGGAACTCATGGCAAATATTCAAACTCATTGAAGAGAAAAAGGAATAACTTTTGTGCCTTGTGACTCAGTATACTTTAATACCATTCCCTTATACTCTCTAATATCATCTACATGTCCCACACATTGGGAAATCCTGGGCTGCTTCATCAAACTCTGACACAGGCCTCCACAGGCTGAGATGCAAATCAGACTCAGTCTCTCCTGTTCAATATCTCCAACCTCTCCCCAATACTCACCTTTCTACCCCCTAGCAAAATAGTCTGAGTATGAGTACATAAGGACTAGATTAAAAAATGGAATCTTAGCTCACATCTAGCTCTGAAATGGCCCACCTGATAGTAATTTCCCAAGTCTCCAAAATGTATAATTGAAATGGACGTACTTGAAAGTTGGTGTACCTCCAAATTAGTTCCTTAGACTTTGGTTAGGAGCTATCATAGTGTAGAAGGCCACATGGAAGTTGCTGAAATTGCTCTTGTACCAAGCCAAGAATGGATATAATGAAAAGTTGGTGAGTCCCATCAAATCCCATATAATTCAGCAGTCTGATCCCTATAAAAACCAGACAGATCCTGGAGGAATGACAGTGACAAGACATGCACAATTAGAGGATGGGAGATAAATCCTAAAACATTCTGCTACCCACTAAATTGATGAAGTTTTTAGGGTCAAAGTATACCAGGATAAACCATCCAAAGTAAAGGACACATTATTGCAACTCATATTTCCAACATCTACAAATAAAACACAGTTTCTGGTAGGCCCTATGGGTTCTAGAAGCAACTATTCCACATTTCAGAATATTGCTTCAGTACTGAGTGGCGAGAAAGGCAGCCAGCCTTGAGAAGGGCCCAGAGGACAAAAGGACTCCACAGCCTGACTAGGATGCAGGAGAATCATTCATGACCCAGCAGACACAGTATTATTAGATATAACTGAAGAAGTAAAAGACTATGTGGAGTTTCTGCAACAAGGAATTATACATCGTTTGAAACAATATCTCATGGTATACTACTAAGCTCTGCTAGAGACAGAGGATCTGACCATTGAATATCAAGTTTCCATGGGGTCAACGCTATCCATAATGAGGTGGGTCTTGTCAAATCCACCAATTCATAAGGTTAGGTAGATTATCAGCAATCCATTGTAAGGTAGAAAAATTGCATCCAGGATTGGCATGAGCAGGGCCAGGAGACACAAGCGAGCCATATGAGCTAGTATCCCAGACACCAGTAGAGTCATTCTCCACAGGTTGCACCAGCACACCTCCTCAACCAAGTTGAGGCAGGGCGGGATGGTTCCCTTACAACATCTGACAGAGAAGGTAAAAGGCTGAGCTTGGTTCTCATAGGGTCAGTTCAGTATGTGAATACAAGGTGCAATAGACTTCTGCTGCACTATAGCCTCGCTCAGTGATGGCCTGGAAAGACAGTGGTGAGAGAAGACCTTCCCAATAGCCTGAGCTTGAGGTAGTGAACCTGGTAATTCACTCTATATGGAAAAGAAGTGGCCTGGGGTTAGCAAAGATATAGGATCACAGGCAATGGCAAGTGGCTTGGCTTGTTGGTCAAGAAGCCTGGAAGGAGAGCAGTTGAATAGCCATAAATAAGGAGATCTGAGAAAAAGGCATATAGATGGATCTTTGGGCATGGGCACAAAGTGTGATGATCTTTATATTGCATGATAATTTCCACTAGGAAGCACACACCATGAAAGAAGCTTGAAACAGTCAAGTGTAAAGAATGACTCAGCCAGTTGATGTCAGCCAGCTTCCGAAATTAGCCATTCCAGTCCTGCATAATGGGCTCATGGATGGACTAACCATGGTAGCATAGACAAAGATTATGCATTGGCCCAACATCCTGGGCTCCTATTCTCTAAAACAAATCTGCTACTACCCCCAAAAGGCCAACTTATCAACAAGAGACCAATATTAGTTCCCAACATGGCATTAACTTTCAATTAGACTCACCATCCACTTGATGGGAAATTGATCACATTGAGCCCCCTCCACCTTGGAAAAGACAGGGATTTATCTTGACTGGAATTAACACATATTCTGGATATGGGTTTGCCTTTCCTGCCCAAAGATCCTCAGCCAGCACCACTATTTGGGGTTTTACAGTGTCAGATCCACCAAAATTGTATCCTATGTAATGATGCATTATACTCAGGATCCACTTTAAAACATAGAAGGTGTGGCATTGAGCATATGAGCATGGGATCCTCTGTCTCCATTACTTACCACACCACAAGGAAGCTGTCAGCTTGACAGAGCAACAGAATTGCCCTTTGAAGACTCAGCCAATTGTGTTTGGAAAGGTTTTGGATCACAGAAGGGTCACGACTGTGGCAAGAGAGGATCACTGGTGCAGGATGTTAGTGGTGGGGAGATGCATGGGGAGGGGTGCACCTGGGGCATGCCTCTAAGGCACATGAATATGTTCAAGTGGTCATGGGCCATTGTTCAGTAGGTAGAGGCCCACACAATAATGAAAGAATATTGATTTCCCATCCTGGGGAGTTCTGATATACTCTCTAATAGGATGGCAAGAATCCCCCAAGTACAAGGGCAGTGCCTAGTGAAGGAAGACAGACCATTATGCCAGGCCCTTGATATTAATGATTGTACTTATGAACTTTTTCTTATAAAAATGAAACTTAGCCTAGTATTATATACTGCCTAAGGGTTACCTCCTGAAAGCCTCCTTGCTGCTCAAATGTGGACTCTCTCTAAGCCAAACTCAGCATATAAATGCATTACCTTATCCCCAGTGTGGGACATGACTCCCTGGCACCAAGGGCTTATTACCAAGCACCAACTAGTAATGCACCTGGAAAAAAAAAATGTGACCAAAAGGGGGAAATATTAAATACAAATGAGTTTTTGTGGCTAAGAGATTTCAAAGTGAGTCAGGAGGTCATTCCAGAGCTTACATTTTTGCACATCTCAGCAGGATCTCTTTGACTGCCACAGTAAACAGTGTCTCAAATAGCGGGGCTCCTGAAGGCTCTAGAGACATCCAGACACTATAAGCAGGGCAAACAAGTTCAGGAATTCAGTACCCTATCAGTGGGCCTTACTTTGGAATTTATGCTCCCCAGTGTAACAGAGTTAGACTCGTTTATAATTTCCCAACACGTGGTTCTTCTGCCCCTCTTACTTGAACCTATAATTAGCATTATCTTCTTAAATATATGTCCTGGAGACTTAAATCTTTGGTCCATCCATTTGCCAGTTGAGCCCTGAATCTCAGCAGAGTTGTAACACCTACTCCCTAGTTCATTGGACTCACCCAAGACAACTAACAAGAAGATGATGATGGACACATGCCCATCCCAAGAAACAGAAAATGTCTACAACTTCAAGCAAAATGGTTCCATCCATCGATCCATGGGATCTAAGCTCCCTCTCAATTAGAAACAGAGTGGGCATCACCATCCCAAATTCTCAAGATTGGGAAATAACAAAGCAGTTTTTCCAGCAATGGAAGAACTTTTATCATTGATATAAAGGCAGTGGCCACCAGGGGTTCTGAGGGGAGGGAGATGGAAGAATAGGTGTAATATGAGGGCATTTTTGGGACATTGGAATTGTCCTGCATGACATTGCAATGACGGATACAAGACATTATGTACTTTGTCATAAACTACAAAATTGTGCTGGACAGAATATAAACTACAATGCAAACTATAGTCCATGGTTAATAGCAATGCCTCAATATGTGTTCATCAATTGTAAAAAATGTACCACTCTAATGAAGGATGTTGTTAATGTGGGAAAGTGTGGGAGAGGGGATGGGGTAAATGGGAATCCCCTATATTTTTTATGTAACAGTTATGTAATCTAAAGATTCTTTAAAAATTAAAAAATAAAATTAAAAAATAAAAAGACTCAGCCAAGGCACCAACTTGGAGATGATACCCTGGAAGAAGGGATGCCTTTCTCCAGGACCGGAATACACTCTACTGCAATGAAAAAAAAAATACATGGTTTTGTGTCCCCAATAGGTAGAATACATGGATTCAGGAGCCCAAGGGTAGGAAGTTGGAGTGGCTCCACTTACCATTACTCCCAGTGACCTGCTGGGGAATTGTGCTTCTTACTGTCCCTGTAACTCTAGGCAATGTGGATCCTGATATCCAGATGAGGATGTCTTTCATCAGGGAACACAGCAAGAGTTCCATTACATTTTTAGTTATGGCTATCACCTGATCATTTTTGGTTCCTTTGCCAAGAGTCTAGCAGGCAAGGAAAGGATGAGATATGCCTGCTGTTATATCACAGAGGCAGTCATGTGATACACTGGGGCATCTCTTGTCACCAGTATACTATCTTGAGAATAGATGGATGAGTGCAGCAGTCATGGCTGGGGCTGAGCATGGTGACCAAGGACCAGGAGCTTCAGAGATAAGGGTCTTGGTCATTGTACCAGGTAAGTCACTCAGATCAGCAGAGGTACTAGTGGAGGATGAGCATAATGGATAGTAGAGGGTCAACATAATGAGTACTTTCTGGTCCAAAGACCAGTTGCAGATGTAGGGTAGTTTGTCCTACTAACTCTTCCCTAGAAAAGCAACCCATCAGGATCCATGAAGAGGTGTTCCCATACTTATTATCAGACTCAAATAGATCTAAGAGGTTGCAAGGGGTGGACTATAGTAGACTTGTTGTATGTTCTCCAGATTCCCCTTCAGAACTGAGGAGCTCATTCCTCCAGGTGTTGAGTATTGGGGCTTATAGCTCTAAGCTGAGTCTCTTTGGGAATTGTCCTAGGCTGCAGAGAGCCTTCTCCAAGGTCACACTCCCTTCCAGAAGCAGCCCACCTCCAGAGATTGGTTGATGCAGTAGGGTGGAGGTGTCAAGGCCAACCCCCTTGTCTCAAAGCAGGACATTTATGCCAAGCCTCCTAGCTCCAGAACACTCCGTAGGATTTCCTGAGGCTGTTGCAACTTCATTGTGGTTCAAATTCTCCCTCTGCCCAATCCTGCTTTCCTCATATTCCACAGGTGTTGTTCCTGAGAATCCCAATGAACATGCCACACACAAATCTCTGCATCTCAATCTGTTTCCTGATAAGCTCTCTATTTAAAGCGTGGAACTGCTTGTGTTACCACATGTGCACACATACACACACACATACCTAGCTTCTTGTTCCTCTGAGATAAAAAACCAAATGCCTTACCTTGGACCATAAGGTTCTGTTGGGTCAGGCACCCACCAGTCTGTCCCTGCGGCTCTGCCTCACATAGCTCTCTCACTCAATCTCTCTGCTCCAGCGGTGCTGGGCATCCATGACTTCCCTAGGTATGACCTGCTTTCTCCCACCCCAGGACTTTGCATACACTGATTCCTATGCATTTTGTTCTGTTTATTCTTCAATCCTCAGACCATATGTACCTTCTTCAGAAAAGCCCTTGATCTTCCCCAGACTTGATCAGATTCCTCTCTTACAAGCTCATAGAACTGTGTACTTTTCCTTCATAACACTTACCAGCTCAAATTATGCATTTGTGTCATAATCTGATTAATGTCTGTTTTGTTTACTATTATAGCTCTAGCACCTAGCACAATGCCTAACTCATAACAGACAATAAATATATGTTAAGCAAACAATTAAGATGCTGATTCCTCCTTAAACTAGAGCCAAACAACTTAACATGTAAATACAGCCTTTTTCACTGTAATCTATCTTTTGTGGGTGTTTTCCTTATCCAGTGACCGAAAAGGTGGCCACAGGGCCGGGGGCACATAGGTACTCAGGAGATGAAACCTGAATGTACATCTTAGGTAGTTAATATCTGTTTTTCCTGTTAGACTGTGAGCTCCTTGAGAAAAAGAACTCTCTCTTTTTTGAACCTCAGTGAGGAACTCGGTAAATGTTTGCTGAATTAAATCCTCAGGAAGTATAAACATAAACATCAGGCTATTTTGAAATGTACAGATATTTCGTTTTTATTTCTTCCAAACATCTTGCATCGCTGCTAACATAGGGTGTTGAGGTCACAGGGCACTGATCTCTTCCTATGTACTAATCATTATCTATCCTTAGTAGAACTCAGGAAAGCCTAATATTGAGGAAAATGGGCCTCCTGGTACTCACCACTCTGACAAATCAACAAGTGTTTCAGATAGATGCCAACTGGAAAACGTGTCCAAGTGGATGACCCCTGCAGTATATACTTTATAATAAGGCCACAGACTCAAATGTATACTGGTATGGGCATTACTGAGAGGCAGGCTGAAGGAAGAGGGAGTGCCCCCTCCAAAGCTGGTAGCTACGACTCTGCTCCAGACAAGTACTGCCATGCAGGGTGTCTGTTTTTTTCAAAAGAATTCAGAACGGGGTTTTTACGTGAATTCTTCCAGTTTTATATTTGTACTCAATTTTTTTGTGTGCTCAATTTTTTTTAAAAAGAAAAGGAACAGAATGGAACAGAATGGAGAGGGAAGGCAAGGGAAAAAAGAAGAAAATAAAAGATACTGTGATATCCAAACAAAACATGTCAACACCAGAACCAAGCTCAGGAGATTCTACCTTAGAAGCTCTGGGGTGGAAATCCAAATATGCCACCTCTATGAAGTCACTGGAAAACTATTAATAGGTGAGGTCTTTTCCTTTCTGTGCCTCAGTTTTCTCATCTGTAAAATGAGTAGATTGGGCCAGATGTTCCAGCTCTCACAGTCTGGGTGTCCTTCTAAATTCTGCTTTCGACCTGAAAATTCTCTACCCAAAAACAAACCATTTTAATTTACAATCTGAAGCCAGCCACTAGAAAGGTTTTTACCGGAATTTCCATTTCTTTCAAGGGCTAATTATCAAAGGCAGGGGGGATCGTGTGCACCATGCTCTCTTTCACATCTCATTACATTTCTTCAGCTTTATTACTAATTCTTTGTTAATATAATTTTCACCCTGGGATCTACATTTTTGTCTAGTTACCCCGAGTCAGGAAATGCTCCTTAACTCCAGAGGCCTTGATGACCTCATCTGGCCTTCACGGGATCTTAAAGGGACATGTTCAAGATGAGATTCCTGAGCAGAGTCCTTCTCTAAAGCGCTCGCTCTCCAAGGACACTGACGAGGCTGCAGCTTAAGGCATACCACAGGGGAGTTTGGAGCCTCCCGGCATGATCACAGAAGCCCTGGGTCCAAGCCACACCCCCGCAAACACTTGCCCCACGTGAGGAGCCCTTACCAGGGCTGTCTTATGCTCATGAAAATGCCCAGCCCATCCATAGATCTTATCTTAGCACCCCTCCTTTCCAACACACACACACACACACACACACTCACATACACACACACCACCTCCTCTTTACTTGTTAGCAAGCAAAGCTGTTTCTGGACCCTCATCTCCAGTTATTTTGCACAGATTCAGGAAACAGGTCCCCAAAGAAACGAGAGAGGAAAACTACAGGAAATGTGCACACATCCACCATGAAACAGCAACCCAAAGGACAAACTCGGTAATCCCACCAATGATGTTCCAAACCCGTGATGGCCAGCAGCCGACAAATACCCGCAGACCTCAATCCATTTTTATTGTATTCAGGCTGCAGTGTTGTATTTCCTGCCTCCCCTTAGCACCACACATACAGTGTACTTGAAAACAAAAATCTATAATATTGATCCCGCAATGTCACCACAATTATTCTTTTGAAACAGCCATTGAAAACAAATTACATCTGCACTGCCTTTTCATCCACCCGCTGCGAGTGAGCAATGCTCACCGTGGCCTCCAGCGCCGTGGGTTAGCACTGTGTCACCGCCGACAGGACAGCCGAGGGAAAAGCAGATGGGGGAGGGGGCGGCGAGGATGGAAACCAGATCAAAAGGCAGTTTTAGGGAGGGCACAGGGTCTGCCTGGCCGGGCATCAGGGAAGAGGGCGTGCAGCACAGCACGCAGCTCTGTAGACCAGAGAAATTCTAGGTCCACGTGTCGGGCCTGGGGACTGACTCCCCGCCTTCCCACCCCCACCTCAGTAAACCAAGTGCAGTCTTTAGGCCGATTCAATCCACAAAGATTTAACCAAGGCCTCCTTTTTAGATAGTCAATCTAAAATCAGAGGATGATAAGCAATATGGTCTTGACCTGATGGCACATAATTCCATCAACAAATAGAAACATCCTTAATAGAAGAGCAGGGGTTGAAGCAGGACAGACGCCCACAGCCCCAACTGGCCTCTACCCCCAATTTCACTGGACACCAAGGTGACCCTCCCAAAGGCCAGGATGTCCTCTTTCCCCAGAAAGCTGTGTTGCAGGAGCACCCAGAGGGAGAAGAGACCCTCACCTGCCATCCTGTTCGAAGGCTGAGCCCTGCCTTGAATGCAATGCCCAGGCCCCAACAGTCTTAGCGATCCCCTCTCTAATGCATCAGCCAGTTGCATAGGCAGCATCTGCCATTGGGGGCCTGCTTATTTCTTTGAGATTGTCATACTTAGAAAAATTCTCTTTGCGCAATAATTACATTCCATGCCATCCGAGTGGTGGGCAAAGGGAAAATTCTTTTGTTAAGCTTCGACCACACAAGTCACAGTGGTGGCTCTTGCAGCCGGGAAGTGATAACTTTGGAGCATTAAAAAAAACCAATAGCCTTGTTGACATGAACATGGGAGCCTAACCCCTGAAGCCTCCTGGTATGACGCATTGATTTTCCTGTCCATGTACCGTTCTAAAGCCATCCATTCTGTATGGTCAGGACTCCAAGGGCCAGAGAGAGGGAAAAAATCTGTTCACTCCGCTTTTACCTCCAGGCAAAGTTGAGAAATAAATTCTACGTTTTGAGAGATGATTTGTTCAAGCCACGTTGAAGAGAATATGATTGCATTAAAAAAAAGAAGAAAAAAATTTGTTTCCTGACCCGCATAACCTGTAGCCACTGATCCTCACTCACAAATCTCCACACCGTAAACATGACCTGGGAGGGTGTGGAGAGGGAGGGCAAAGGAAGGAGGGCTTCAGGAATCGGGGAACTTATTTATTATTCTCCAAATCCTATCACCGAGCCACCCAATAATTTCTCAAATAATCCTGTCATGTTTGCCTGCCATGCCCCGGATCTTTCTGCTGATGTTATTTTGCAAGAGCTGCTGTTCCTTCTTGTTCAGGGGCTCCTTGTAAAATTACTGTGCTCCTTCCTTGCTTCTGGTTGTCTCTTTACCACAGCTAAAAGAAACCGGCTGACTCACTCTTCAAGTTCCCCCCAATTGTCTTCCTGGGGCAGGGACTCCCCTTGTCCTCAGCCCACAGCCTCTGTGCATATAGTGAAAGGGCTCCCCGGGAAAGCCCCACAGCATATGCCCCCTTCTCCATGCACCCTGGTGTCCTTGTCCACACTGCCCTCCTTTTTTCCAGGCTGTGACAAAGAGGGATGGTGAGGGAAAGGGAGAGTGCCCAGTCTTTGGGGAAACTTGCTGAGACACTGCGGAGAATTCCGTGTATAGCTGGTTTCACATGTTAGGTACTTTTTGAGTGTTTAGCTATTTTCGTTCCAAATAAAGAAAGCTTCGGTGCTGGTCAGGAGGCAGAGCTCATAGAAGTGGAAGACTAGTGTTAGAGCTGCAAATTTGCAGGGCCATTCTGCAAAGTATTACATACATCATTTCCTGGTGCAGAGGAATATTGAGCTATTTCAGTGAAGCTAAAAAGGAGAGGCCAAAATCGTGCAATTTTCCTGACCTAGACAGAACTACAGACTGAATACGGAAATAGAAAATGCTAAAATGAATGTTCTTACAAGATTTGTCTATATAAACCTGCACCCCACGTATCCCTAGTGTATACAGTGTGCACTCAATATCAGCATGCATGCACACTAGATAAAGTCATAAACCCAGTCACACAAAACATTACTACCAGATGATTCCTTCTTGCTAGACCTATAGAAGTATTCTTAAATTAGGTTGTGTGAACGTGTTTGTATATTTATTATTAAAATACTTACTGTTCTGCCTTTTGAAGTAGATGGACAAATGATTTAGAAGTGAAAATAGACTAGAAACAAAATTAATGCAAATAATGTGTTGTTGTTGGTTTTTTTTTAGCTTGATTAGCCAAGCCAATGGAAAATTCTGGAAAACGTATACAATTATTTTAACTGTCACAGGCTGGCAATTGTAATTGACATGATTTGTACGAGATGCAGTGTAATAACTGAATATATTAAAAAAAAATCTCATGCCTTGATTACCAGGAGAACATTACTAGTGCCACAATATTATTAACAACACAATTATCATGGCATCCCTAGGATACGCTCTTAGCACTTCAATGCATTAGTGAACCTTTGCTAACGAAGAAAAAATTAAAGTACAGCAAATTTCAAAGCACCAGTTGTACCCAATATCATTAAAAATTTATAAAACTTCCCCTGAACATGACAAGTGTTTGGTTTAAATGAAGATCAGCCACAAGGAGAAAGCAGAAATCTTGTTACTCTTTGTCTCCTTCCTTACCCTCACTCTCTCCCTCTCTCTTTCTCCCAGACCTCCCCCAGCCGCCACCACCTCAATCCAGCTGAAATATGTAACCATTACAGAGTGACAGCTTGACACACAATGACCCGTCAGAACATTCATCTCGCAATGTTTTATTTTAGTGAGGAGCCAAACTGCAGAAAAAATAAGCAAGTTGTTTCAAGGCTTGGAAGGAGATCAAACATTTCTGGCATCCCCACTTACCAGACCTTTGATTTACAATGGACTTGTCAGAGCCCGATTAGACAGTGTGTGCTTAAAAACCTACAGAGGCTCCTCAACTGCCCCAGCCCGCCACCATTTCCCCCACAGAGAGCACCCTGCTCTTTGTTCTTTGGAAGAAACCGGCTGGGCTTAAGCACAAGACTTTGCACCCTTGCAAGAGGACCAGGCAACATGGAAAAGCCAAGCCTGCCACAATTAAATCCCCTTTGCCAAGGGAAAACCAGAGAGGGAGAGAGAGAATTGGGGAATGGAGAGAAAGGATGCAAGCTGAGCTTTTTCTGCCAATCTCTTTTACAGCTTGCTTCCAAGTCAAAAGTTATAATCTTCCCCAGAAAAAAAAAAGCATGCCCAGCGATTGCTACCACCAGTGAGCATTCTCAACTGATTCAAACGGAAACACTCAGCTGAAAAAAAATGAGTTGGCCCAAAAGTGCAGGTGTTTAAAATATGTTCGCGGTATTACGATTTTTGCTAGTAATTACAACTATGAAAATGGCTGGAAATATATTGTTTCAATTTGTATGGAGAACAATTGCACAGAGAGAGCAGCCTGGTCTGTGCCTGGCATTGGAATGTGTAATTCCTTAACCCTGTGTTAAGCACAGGGCTCGCTGGAGCAAATTATGAATACATGTGTTTGGAGAGCTTGAATGGTAAATTTGGGTTTTGTGCATCTGTAACAATGCAGTCTGACATGTGTGATTTATGGAATATTAAGTTAATACAGTATTATGAAATTAGGTTAATGTACTAAAGCTGTAATTTTAAAGTGAAAAACAATGAGACAAGACATAAACAATAGCAACATTAGCATTTCGAGAAAGTTGAAACCAATTCACTCAAAATGTGTCTGGAGAGTCACAGATTTACCTTTCCTGGATGGACCCAAGTCTCAGAAATGTTTCAGACCCCAGGACAATTTCCTACTTAATCAGCCAAGTGGCGCACTGCCCACCCAAAGCAGGATATGCCTGCCAGCCAAGAGCCCACCCTGCCCCCATCCCGTGGGGAAGGCACCAGAATTAAGCTGAGTTATTCAGACTAGAAGAACTGGGTGACAGCTCTGCAGGCTGAAGTCAAAGGGCCTCCTGGCCCTGTGGGCTTCACCTTGCAATGAGCCCCTAGAGGAGGCCGGAGAGAGAAGATTGGGGTGCTGAGAGGCAATCCTGGGAACCTGGGGTTTGAGAACCAGGATTGAATGAGACTTTGAGACCGAGCAAATCTTGTGGATTCAGAAGAGCAAATGTAACAGTATAGCCCTGAGGGTCCTCACAGGGGAAGCCTACCAAAGCAGTAGGATCCAGAACCCTTTGGATTCTAGCCAGATAAGCCACCACCCCCCAGCGCACTCCTAACTTTACCATCCTGCCTTCCCAGAGTTGAGGATCCCCCTGGGTCTGGGGAGCAGTGCCTGCAAATCATACAGATGCCTGAAATGCCAGGTTCTGAGATGGAAGGAAGGAGGGAAGATTATAATGCTTGAAGAGGCCCAGGAACCCTTTAGAAAATATCACCCTGGCTTTCTTTGCTTTCAGTTGAGATTGTTGAAAACGTTATGAGCCTGAGTGAATGCATCTGTCTGGACCTGAAAGTGGGCCTTTGTGCCATTTGGCTTCCCTGGCCCAAGCACGCTCCCCCTTGGTGAGACTCAGGATGGTAAGACAAGCACAAATGTACACAAAGCCTGGAGCAAACAGAGAGAATTAAAGTACTATACCTGGGCAGACAGGAACTGGCCATCACAGTTTACTCAGAGTCTCATGGTTTGGGGTTAAATATGAACATAAGCATCTCCCAAGTGCAGAAAGGAACAACCCCCAAACCCCTCATGATGTTTACTGCCATGTTGGTGAGGATGAGCTCTCTTTGAAAAAGGGCAGGATTCCAAGGGAACCATACCTGCAATCCATGCACTATAGGAAGCAATCTCGTGGTGAGTGGCCTATGGACTTCAAATTCCATACCATCGTGAGCTCCGCTGTGCAGAAGGCCTAGTGTCTGTACGTTGCTATGGAAGTAAATGGATATGTGTTGGACTTTTTATGGCACTTCCTTTATAAAATTCCCTATGTATGGTTCATTGTGGTCATCAGGATTATTTCATTTACCTAACATGTCACAATATCTTCATATACTCGTAGTAAAAACAAAAGCATTCTATTTAAAATGAATTAAAAATACATGTCAAAGTCAGAGATGAAACAGTCCACACTGGATAAAATCAATTTGCAAATCTGCAGCCAGGTTTTGTGCCACATCTGCCTTTCAAAGGCACCTGGCTGTTTTCAGGTTTTTATTTCTAAGATGCCCTGCATTTATTACAAGATCTAGAGAAGTAAGAGCTGAAAGCCAATACTGATGTTTTAATTCCATCAAGTATGTATCAATTCCCATTTTGCATTTTGCATTAGGTACCCAGATTCAGTCAATACTTCATAGCACCGCTGCTTGTAGTTGAGCACAGGGGCTTCTCCGAAACTAGCAAATGATTATGCTTCACAATACAAGAATAAACAGGACTCAGAGTCAGGAACTTGTTCAATGCTCCTTCCCCCTGCAAACAGCAAATATGTTGTCTAGTCACAATATTTTTACATAAACAGACCACCATCTACGTTTTTCCTTCCTTTTGAGGAAGCCACCTTTTTTCTTCAAAATTATTAATTTTCCTCAGGAGAACAAGATGTTCTATCTCGGTGTTACAACTAAGCAAATGAAGGCAAACTAAGACCTAGGAATTTAGTGGTTTCCCACACCCATGTACTCACTCCATTCGGAATGACAACGTGGGCAGAGTTCTTGATTTGGGAAGATAAACATGCTACAAAAATTTTTTTAAGTCCTTGTCTGTTCCAAACTCAAATTGCTATTCTTGGTCACCTCCTTAAACCAGGAAATGTCCATTATCATAACCTCTATTTTTTTTTTCTGCATTATAAATCAAAATATCTTAACTAGAAAAAAGAGGAGAGTAGTAACAGACCTTGACACAAAGGATCATAGTTAAAGGTTTTCTAAATTCAAAGCCATGCAAAAGAAAAAAAAAATTACACAAGTCAACCGAAAAAGTATAAATGCCTGTGTGTGTGTGTGTGTGTGTGTAAAACAGATGGGCTTCCTGAATTCTTTCTACTATAATAAAACTTTCAAAATGAAATCAGAATATTTGCCTTGATCTATAAAAAGCTGCTGCTTTTTTTTTTTTCATAAACTTGTTTTTCAAAACCATTCCTCACCTTCCCTCTTCGGTCACACAGTATCAGAATGACCCTCACTAATCCCACTGCCGGAAGAGTTAATAACTCAACTCCAAAGCTGGCAAGTCACATAGAAATAGATTTGTGTTAAAACCTTTCCCTCCATCCCCTCCGTTGCCATAACAGGAGTACTCTGTTTTACCTGTACTAATAATAGTGTATAAACATCAGTGACTCAGAAGGGAGAAATAATGAAAAGAAAAACATCCTAAGTTAGGCTAAATGTCCCCAGACCCAAACTGCCAGCCTTTCCTACCCTAGCAGGTGTGTGGCCCCCACTTAGCAAATTATGTATAAGCAAATTAACTCCCTGGGCTGGTTTCCTCCGCATCACTCCTTGGTTTCCGAGTGGTTTTCCATCAGGAAAAACCTTTTCCTTTCCCTTATGCACCAGCAAACATACTGATACAATTTAAAGGTCATGTTCTTTTCAAACTGACAGAGCCCTCCAAAGTTTTGACGAGAGGCCCTCCAAACCCCACACCCTACAGGCGGAAAGGAATTAAGTAAAGCATCACTTGGTGTAAGCTCAATCATGTGAACTGATTAGAAAATGCATCCACGGGGAGGGGGCCTCCGCAAGGTGACGGCAGCTCATCCCAAAAGGAGATGTCACATTGGGAGTCAGAAAGCCCCGACGTTGGGGGTGGGGGACCCATGTGAGGGTCAATGAAGATATAATTACCTTCCCACAAGAAGCCTCTTCTTTTCCAGATCCCCAATGAACACCACTTAATTAGCCTCACCTTTTTATTCACAGACAGTCAAACTGTACCCCAAACCTCCAGACTGAATTAATAGCATTTTCTTAGGCTCAAAAAGACATACGCTTGATAACTAAAGAATAGCTGAGAGTATGGATTCTGCATAAATCTGCATTGTATATAGACACTGATATGTTTATTTACAGTTATATTTGTGTTACCAGGGGATAGGCAGTTTAAGGGTTTTTTTTTTTTTTTCCTTTCCGTTTGTCTCTGGAACAAAAAGGGAAAGACCGGAATGGCACCATCTTGTTGAACGTGTCAGCAGATGCTGTTCTCCAGAAATCCAATCACAGTGCTGGGCATTTTTCTGGGCTTTTTTTTTTTTTTTTTTTTTTTTTTGACGTTTTCACTTTGATTACTTTGATCTTCAACCAAAAACTACTAAGTTTCCCTTGGGACATGATGCCGGGGATAAGCAAGAGTTCCCGTTGCTGGCGTGGTGGTCCAGGCTACTGCGAGGGGACCAAGGCTTTTGTGGCATCTGTCCACAATTGTGCCCACGGGATGACATCATCTATGGTAGAAAAGGGACCTGGAGGAAAACCCCAGAAAAGAAGGGCCCATTGGGCTGTTGCATGTCCCCCAGCCCACGGAGGAGTCCATCCAAGCCCCTTCCTTCTTGCTCTCTCCTTCCCGCTCCTCCTCTCCCCCCAAGCATCTGCCTGGTCCCCTCATTCACCTCTTCAAGAGGGCCTCCCTGCACCTTCTTCTCTAGGCAAAAAAAAACTATTCTACCTCCCAACACTTATGCACCAAGAACAGAAATACTTTAGCCCACAAAAAAAAAAAAGTTTTTTTTTTTAAATAATAAAACGTGTTTTGTTGCAAGTTCATATAGATCCTCAAAGTTTCAACCCAGAGCTTGTTAAATTTTTACTGGAATGATTTCCCTTTGAAATGTCCCTCCTAGTTCAATTGCCCAATGCACCTAAGTCCACAGCCTTGGGTGTCCCTGTCATGGGAGGCTGGGGCTGGAACCCTGAATTCAGAGATCAGGTTGGTTTTCCTTGTCCCATCACATGGATTTCCAAAATGAAGTCCCCCCTTCCCTCTGTCTGCCACAGCAAGGAGCTTCTCCAACCCCCGAGCCTTTCCTCCAGCCACACACGCCTCTGTTTAGATAGGCCCTCAGCCCTCAGGACAAAGGCACAAGGCAGTTCCAGCAAGTCCCTTCTTCCAGTCTCCCTCCTACTAATGTCCCTGCCCCCATGGCTGTCCTCTCCCTAAGGCCTGTGTGTGCTGCATGTGCTCGTTAGTCCTGCAGGAACAAGAGAAGGCTTCCCAGAGCAAGAGGTTCTTAAATTCAAAATCTGGGAGAAGACATGGACAGCTCAGAAAGCATGAGGGAACAGCTGCTGTCCTCATGAAGACTACACTTTGAGCCCTTAACGTTTCCTATCCGACCTTTGCATGGGCTTATTGAAGACTGGGGTGGCCTATTGCATTTAAATCATAGATGAACCAATAGGTGCTCAAATGGCATCTCATAAGCACCTCTTTGGGCCCAGCCCTGTGCCACAGACCAGAGATACAAAAATAAGAGACAGTCCCTGCTCACAAGGAGCCCCCTCTTCCCTGCCATCTGGACTAGAGACGGCATTTAAACAGTAATGCAGGCTAATAGAGACTGAAAAGGAACTTGTGAGGGTCATGAGCAAAAGTAGCGAAGATCCAGGCCCCCATATTTTAATCTGGGCTCTTTCCTGAATGACCCACATCTGATTGCCACATTAACTAACTGAGAAGAACATCAAAAAACGTGCTGCGTGCCACACTCACAATCAAGCACAGTACCCTTCTCTGTCCCCCTCATCCGGAGAGGGGCTTCTTTACCTTAGAGCAGGATCGAAGGTGTTTAACACAAGTGGGCTCTTTGCAAACTTGCTAAATCAGTCTTCCTCCCTTTCTGGAGGCAGCTTCGAAATCTGCAGGGCTGCTCGCAATTGCCAGAAAGGGAATGAATCCAAGACCTTGAAATAGCTGAGACTCCTTCCCTCATTTAAAACTTTTGTTCCTGGAAGAGGTTTAGAGATGTTTTATAAATGTTTTTAAAATCACCGTTCAAAGGCAAAGCCTCCTCCCTCCTCTGGGGAGTTGAGCCTCCTGTTGTCTCTGAAGACATTAGGCTGGTGCCTAGGCTTGTAGGCGGAGCAGGGCTGGTTGTGATCCCCTCACCCACTCCTATTCCCGGGAAGGGCTCTCTGTCAGCTCAGGGTTGGGAATAGGGTTGAACTAATCAGCTTTGCTCTGAATGTCCCTTGCAGAAGACAAACCTAGGTTAAAGGATTTCTATATTTTAACCTTTTTGCTACACTTTTCCATATTATCAACAACAGATTCTTAAGACACTTTCCAAGGAACTTTTAATTAGCTGTTTTCATGACAGACAATCCCACCACTAAAGGCTGAGCTGGAACTAAGCGTATTAGGAAAAACATTCTTCGTTGTACCTACGTAGAAGTGGTGAAAGGAGCAGCAGAACATTTTCGTTAAGTCAGTGTGACTGACACTAACAGCCATGCAGCCAAGAGCGCTCCATGACCCCAGGCCTTGAATTCCTAAGGGGTACGAGACCCATTTAAACCAAGGGAAAGAAATCACAGGCATATGTATGCCTGGCATTGAAGGTGGCTTTGCCTTTGCATTTGCACCTTGAACGACGCTAGTCCCTGGATCCAAAACATGGCACATTTCCCAGACCTAAGCAAAGGGCTGTGGGGGCTTATTTTACCTGCAGGTAGAGGCTCCACTGCCCAGATACCACCCAGAGGGTCTGAGCAAGCTCCCCAAAAATCCACGTCTACACGGATTTTGAAGTTCTTGAAGTTCTGAGCATGCTCCCCAAGCCTTCATATCTGGAAGCCAAGAGGAGTGGGATGTTAGAAAGCGATCATTCTGGTGTTTGGGTTAAATCCTTCCTATTTTATCAAGGCTATAGCACCACCGAACTGGACAATATTTTCCTCTCCTGTGCAAAAGCAATAAAAGCAACCAGCCTGGGCTGTGTATCCTGACTTTCTGCTAACAAGACACATTCCATTTTGTTCATGGCAAGTAGTGGAAGTTTCTGTCTCATGTCACAATTTCTGACAAGAGCTCGAGAACAAAAAGAGTATCTTGGCACCAAGAAAATGACCATCACTTAAAGAGATGAAACTCCCAAGGACACGAAAAGGGTAAGATTTCATGTGAGATGGGCAATAGAAGAGCCAAAGATATCCCTACAAATCATGTCACCGAAGATATCCCTACAGATCATGTCACCATTGTTCTACTCATAACCAAACGTCAAGGCAGAGGCTGCAAAACTTCCCCCAATTCAAACCAACTACTCCGTCCAGTGTTGATGTTTAACAATTCTACCCACCTCATGTGTTAAGGCCATGCTTAGCTGATTGGGCAAGGTTAACTGGGTACAACCTTGTTCCTTTCATGGCCTGTTGTAATTTTTTAAATCCCTGGGTTTTGGGGGGTTGTTTTTTTTTTTTTTTTTTTTTTTGGATCCCTAAGAAAACTGAATTCTCAGTTCTGTGTCTTTCTTCTATCAGTTTATAACACAAAAGCTTTATGTCTTCTGGAATACTTTTTAGAGGGAGCATTTTGATGGGGAAAATGCAGTGGCTTTGAATTTTGTTATGTTACCAACTTACTTTCAAAACAGTAATAATGCAGGCTGGTTTAATAAAACATAGCATCCCTGAACATCACTATCTTTAAGAGGCATCATAAGAAAAAGTTGCCTCATATTAACTAAAAACTATGACTTATTTTTGTATCCGGGCCTTTGCATTTGAGAAGTGACTTACTGGTATAAAATTTATCTATGACTATTTTACCGGAGTAGCCACGAGAATACAGGGAGACTCAAAAGCTGAACCTATAGGGAGAGCACAAGCAAGCACATTTCTTCCAACCCTTGAACCAGAAAGCCCTTGAATGTTGGTGGGTATGCATTAGATGGTTGCGGGGTTCACCTATAGGTTTTCCCCAGTCTCCTTGATAGAGCTCAGCCTCTGAGCCTTACAAGGTTTGCATTAATTTGGAAGTCAAAGAAGTCCTTCTTGCAAAAGAGTCGACATTCTGAGATAAAGTTCAGACTTAATCTACTGAGTCTTGGTAATATTGTATGTTGGCAGGGAAAGTTGTCTTTAATATTTCTGCTTTTAAAAAAATTTACCAGAGCATGTTCTGCTGCAGCTGAGCAGTGCTGAGCTAGACAAAGTCCAAGCCTTCTCAGTGCACATGGCACTGTTGAGAGGTAGGGACATGTCAATCAGACCCCACCCAGCCCAACCATTTGTTTCCACTGTGACGCCCAACTCTGGGCATGGGACCCACTCAATCAGCCAAAGCCCAGGTGCACTCCATTGCCAGGTCTGCACAGTCACGTGGATTTGGGGAACAAGGGGCTCGAGCTTCAAACCTCACCTTCTATAGTATAATATTCCTAGGGAAATCTGTTTCTGCCTCCCCCTGCCCCTTCTCATTCCGGGGTCGTGCCAGTTGACACACATCCACCTGGCCTCTGAAAGACAACTTGAAATCCAGGCTGGGATGCAGCAGGAGCCCTGCGGGGAAGCACAGCACAGCCCCCCATGACCAGCGGAGCTAACTTCCAGCACAGCACAGACTCCGAGCCTTTTATAGAACAAAAATGAGGTTCCCTTAAATAAGGAAAGCAGGGGAGGAAATTCCAGATGTCCTTTCCCTGAGAAGCTTTAGCTGGTGGACTTGGTAGTCGTCTGGGCATTCTGCTGCCTTCCTGCAAGGTGTAAGGGGAGAGAAACCTGCCCAAATGATCCTCCCAGGAATGCCAAGAAAGGGATGGAGTAGAACGAACTTTGATAGAGAACATTCCTGATGGGCTGCAAGCATGAGGATGAGAATGGGGGTAGGGCAAGGAGATAGGCATATGTCTGTGTCTTTCAACTAGGCAGTTCAATCTCAGGTTATTTTATTTGACAAATAAAACTAAACTGCATATTTATGGACTAATGATGTGAGATATTGCTCTTTTATTCGTATCCACTGCTGTTTAAAGACCAACTGTAAATATTCCCAGGATTTTTTGCACATTGGCATGGCATATGCAGGCAGCCCCGACGAGCAGCCTTGCAGCTCTATTGACAGCAGGGCTGCCTCAAGGTCAAGGTCATAACCTCACCTCCTATAACAAATCAGTGACTTGTCTAGAACATCTCCTCTCCAAAGCCAGATAATGAAGTGTCCGTTTGGCAGTGGCAGGCTGAGGCAGAAAACTGTAGGGCATGCTGTAGGTAGGTGCTATGTGCCATGTCCATTAAAGAGAAAGAATGGATACTTCAGGGAGACTGAGACAACTTCATGGAATAAGGGCCATTTCAGATGAGTAAAGATTCAGTAGCAAAGAGGAAGAGTTCCCAGGGAAGGGAGCCACAAAGCAAAGTAGCCAGAGAAGCAGGAAGCTCCCCTCCTTGGATTCTTCATGTGAGATTGTGCTAGGAACAAAATCCAACTCATCACCTCTGGATGTAAGGACCCACCCGGCCCAGCTTTGTCCACATCTCCTACCACAGAACTTCATGTTCCCCAAGCTTCAGTCACACCAGCTCTTCTTACCCCAGGGCCTTTGCACATGACTTGCCCTCTGTCAGGAATGCTCGTTCTCTAGGTTTTACCTGGGTTGACTCCCTCAGACCTTTAGATATGGACTCAAAAGCCTAGATAAAGCTGACCATCATATTCACCTGTGGTATGTTCTTTATAGCACTTACTGCTCTCTGAAATTATCATATATATTTGTTCACTACAAACCATCTTGTCTGCTTTCTTCACTCTTTTCAAAGGCTGGAACAATGTCCATTAAAAGTAAACAAGCCTCGATAACTAAATACCTGGTGAGTGAGAGCAAGCGTGCGAATGAGTGAGTGAAAGAATGAATGAATGGCTCAAGCAAACTCTGTCACAAGGAAAACAAACTGAAAGACATAATTTGGCCTCTCGGTAGACTGTGGTATCAATCATTGGAATTTGTGGCTGCACATCCTTTCCAGGAGTTTGGGAAGCCGCATATGAAAAGTAGCTCAGGCAGCTGGGAGCCAGCCAGGACAACACTGATGGGCTTTGTGTAGAAATCAGTGGTCCTTTTCCACTTTGGGTTGGTCAGCATTGATTGAGGCCTCCAGGCCTACTCAGGTGGGGTCCCTGAGGTCCTGGGGTCAAGCTGCTGGTGGAGGGCAGGAAAGGAACTCTGCTCTCCATTGCAAGTGCTGCAAGATGCTCAGCCCAGTTGTTGCTCAAGAAGACTTTCCCCCAGAGCTCCAGACCTGGGATGCTTAGAAAAAAAGAGGCTTTGAAATAAAGCTGTGCGCTAGTGGATCCCAGCCCACTGCATCAACCCTATCGCATGTGGGAGGTGCCAGCTCTCAGCATCACCCAGCAGAGACTCACAACCTCATTGGAAATGGTGCACACCCCATATCAGATTTCCCACCTGTGCAGGAGAGCTTCCAACCAGACTCCGGGACATCAGGGCCCTTCAAGGAGGAATGTGTTCAGAATCCAGAGAAGGACATGAAGAGAGAAGCTACGATACCACATTTAAGTCACCAAGGGCCCGGGAGGCCAGAAGAGGATTTACCTTGTGCCTTCAGAGTAGCAGGAGTTTGTGGCTCACCTGTGGATGAGCTCGCAGCTCACAGGAACACCTATTGGGTAAAAGAGTCTGCAAGTACTTGCACTGAGAAAGTCTTTGAGCTCAAGTTCAACTACTTACTAACTTCTGGTGAGATTGGGCAAATGAAATGAGCTGTCTGTGACTTGATGTCATTATCTGAAATCCTTGTGCCTGTCACTCCCTCTGCCTTTGGATGGTTAAGAAAATTAAAGGAGGTCAACGTGCTCCTATGCCAGGTGCTGAGCACATACTTTATCCTCAGGCTATGTTCAGAGACTGTCCACGTTCCGTCTCCCTGATACCCCTTGCACCTGCCTTTCAACATCACATTCACAGACTCAGTGAATTCTTGGGTCTGACATTGCACCCACATGTCTCGCCTTGGCTGAAGGTTGAGGGACCTCGAGTCATCCACCCTGCCCACCCCTCGCCCTCTGGCCTCTGGCCTTTCTCACCCATCCATCCCCCATGCTCCTCCTCCTCTCTCTGCCTCACTACGTAGATGAAGTTCTTTGCCTGTTTCTTCCTCATTCCAGAAGGGTAGCTGTTGGAGTCAGACAAAGTTTGCGTTTGAGAAACTGATGTTTGGGACCACAGAACCTCAGAGATTTGGGCCACACAACAACACAGAAAGTCCATTCCCCAGGCTTTATGTAGTTGCTTCTCTCCCAAAAGGAATTCAAAAAGGGAAGTTAGCTGTAGAAAGAACATTCCAGAAGCACAAGTGTCAAAGTCTCATTTGACCAAAGGAAACAGCGTGGGGAGGGAAGAGAGAGCCCTCTGTAGAACCCCTCTGATTTGCAGCCCAGCCTCCCAGCACCCCCCTGGCCAGGGAGAAGCTGGGGTTTGGCGAGGCTGGGTGTTTCCCTGAGGAAGCAAAAGATAAAGCATCGGTGTTTTGTTTGAAATTGATAATGATGTCAGTTTCAGTTATGGTCTCATTACAACAAACCTGGGACGTATTAACAGCTCTTTAATTGAATTTGGAAATAAGAAGGAGGGTTTTAAATGGTCTTGTAACTAGTAGATGCACGGGCCCCCTCATGACTGCGTTCAAAATTAAACAGAGACAACACAGCGTTCCCCCAACTGGCTCACTCTCACCCTCCACCAGGTCCCCAAATGAGCATCGTGGGGCAGTCATCATCATTTCTGAACTCACGGGAGCCGAATGGAAAGTTTAAACTAGAGAGTGAAGTGCAACCCTTTATATTTTATTCCACGGAGAACTCCTTGTCCTGCCCCGAGCAGGGACTGTCCTGCGAGCCCACAGGGCTCGGCCCCCCCACCCAGGGCAGCCGCACCAGGGCCATGCACTCCGATGCCCTGTCAGCTATCCCTCCTGGAAGGTGAACTTCCCGGAGCTGGGGTCCTGGCCGGGTCCTGTCAGAAACGCAGAGCCTGGCTCCTGACACAGGACAATTCCGCATGCAATCGTTTGTGGAATGCACAAGGAAATGGATGGCCCACCTGCGGACTTTGCATTTTGCCTTTTTTATTTCCCTCCCCCTCCCCTTCCCCCCTCCATCTATTTCCTCCACCACACACTCTCATATCAACCCTTAGGCAGCCTCCTCCAGAAAATCCTTAGCTCTCCAGGATGCATCCTTCTTTATTTATCCCCTGCCCAATTAGCCACATACAACTACACGTGCTTATGTATACACATACCTACATAGGTGCAGAGATATAAACATGAATTCATATGTTACCTACCTGGGGGGTGGGTGGACGGTGGCAGGATTCAATAATTAACATACAGGATGTCCGGGTAAATTGGCATTTCAGATAAACAACATGCCATTTTAAATTTTGTTTTTAAATGATTCACTATTTATTTGAAATTTAAATTCAAGTTTAATGGGGTGACCTGTATTTTATCTGGGAACCCTGGGCAGAGGGCAGTTTTCATCTTTAATAAAATCTGATCATAGGATTCACACTTTTTCTCACTTAGCACCCTGGGGATACCTCTCCGTGTCAACAGGGCTAGCCTGGGGCATTCTTTTTCATGGATGCATACTATTCCCTGGAGTGGGTGCTCCCGAAGTGCTGGGCAACTCCCTCTGCATTGGGTTCTCTGTTACTGCGATGCTGCCTAGGAAACTCCCACCCTCAACAAAAGGAAGAGAGGACAAGAGGATTGGTTCTGCCCTGCCTCTTTAAATTAGCTGTCATGAGGAAGCCAGACCCAAAGTCCCCAGCAGAAGAATACTTGGCTTTAAACACCCAGCCCCATGAGGCCCCGGGGCTACACTGGGAGCCCTGGCTGAAAAGGAGGGATGACAACAGGAACTGGGAAATACCCCTTTCCAGGCAGAGCACAACAATGGAAATACTGAAATGGCTCTGGCTGGACCTCAAAATAAGCTCCCATGTAAAAATTCAGACCAACCTGTTTGCCAAAACCCACCCCGGCATAATTATTTTGCTCAGGGCCCCCTCCCTCTTTCTTTGGTCATATCTTGGACTTCATCCTAGCTGCTGAAAACACAAAAATAAAAAATACATAGCAGCTCTGTTGACATTACAGCAACAGCATAAGCCTCATTTTACCAGCCATTTAACTCCCTCTAAGGACCCCGTTCTGAGACACCGGCATGTTGATGGGAGCTGTACAAAGGTCAGTGATTTGGAGGCTCTTTCCGACAATTTGCCAGGATTTTGGCATTTGTAAGCATCCATAGGACAGCTCTCTAGCAAGCTGACCTTGACAGCGAATGGGATAAATAAACCTTCAATTTACCCCCTCCAGCTCTCCGCGAGCCAGGCCAGTCCCCGCGGAACCTTCACCTGTCCATATCGTTCAACTGCCTGCAACTTCCAACTGATGCACATCCAAGCTCCACGGCCCAGTGACAAACACCATCTCACAGATAAGGCTTCTGAAAAGTCAAAGCCAATACTGCTTCCATTGAAAATTTAATGCCAGCTCCATCTTTGCCCATCATTCTTCTGACTGTTGCACGTGTCCCAAGAGGCCCTTGAAGCTAAAGCACTGCTCCATAACAGGTAATGACGTGGCATTTAATGATACTGTCCAAAGTGATCCCGGTCTTTGGGAAGTAATGTGCACTCATGTACCAGATAAGCACCGCCAAACGTACTGAGCCGCCGTATCTTTCACAGCCCTGTCACCAGATACAATGTGACACATCCTCGGCCATTGTACCCGCTCCTCCTTCGACCCCACTGTCAGACAAAATGCACGCATTTCCAGCGCAGAGCTCCAAAGCGTCACGGGAATTCAGACAAAGGTAGGAAGGTAACGTATCCGTAATTAAGTATTCACAGCCTCTTTAATACTTCAGTGCTCTTGGATCTGCTACTAAAATCTGTGAATTATACCTCATTGAAAAATGTCCTTAATCGACTCTGACATGTTTTATTGGAGACAGAAAAAATGTTTCAGTATGATAGATAAGGTTAAAAATGTTACTACTCTGATCATTTACTCTAGTGCCTTGCGAAAAAACTCCAAAGCCAAAAACCATTTACATCATTCATCGGATGCGATGGAGGCAAAAAAAAAAAAAGAAAGAAAGAAAGAAAAAGCCTTATCAGACAACCCATTTTAGCTGATGGGACAAAGTGCATATTTTCAATTTTCTGACAAAGTTATGTTGTTTATGTAGATAAGGAGAAAAACAACTAACGTTTCCACAGCATACCACGAGGACTGGAGCTGTGACTTAAACTGGGGAGGATCTCCGAGCCGCGCCGGGTACTGCGCAGCCAACAAACTGTCACCCCTATGACTTCAGGCCAAATCATGCACTGCGTGCCTTCCTCCTCGCAAGCAACTGAGGGTTTTCAAATAGTCCCAGAGCCCCACTGGGATGCATCATCTGACAACTCTCTAGGTACGAAAAGTCTTCCTCTGCTCAGCATCAGCCCCAAGAAGTTGCAACAGAGACCACGGAGACTACCCAAAAGTGAGTCCTCATAGAAGCTGGTTTTTCACAGAAACATTGAGGCTTGCTGTCTCCTCTGCACTTTGATTCCGAACTCCCCTGCATGGGCGGGGCCTCACAGAATTGCACCTGGGTCTGCCTTGGCCAGTACCCTGCAAATGCTGTCAACCCTCCCGCAGCCATGCACCCACAGGCTGCCTTGCTCCAGACCACACCCACTTTTGTTCCCAAGCCCTCAGCTAGACGTCTTGGGGGGCAAATCTAGGGTCCTTTGCCAGGCAGCTCTGGAAACAAGTGACAATCTCACTGTGGCTTAACGCCCTGATCTGTAAAAGGGAGAGGATGACAGTGGGAAACTTCCCAGTGCTTCTGGAGCGGGTGCTGGCCCACAGTTGGTACTGGGGGAATTTTCACTCCACCTCTCCCTAGTGAGGGCAAGCTCAACCTAGTAGCCCTGGGGCTCCAGAAAGTCGCTCACATTCCATTGGTATTTTCTCGAAGTAAGTCTCTCTTGCAGGCCAGCTGAAGACAGGATTGTTTTACAAGTGGACTCCTGCCCATTAGAGTAGAAGTTCATTGTAAACCTGCAGATGCTCACCTGCTCTGTTCATGTCTGGGGAAGAATTTCAGTAGCAGCCTTTCTCATCAGGGTCACTGGGGTTATACAAAGCCAGAAACGCCAAGGGAAAATGGTTACAGATCAGACAACGCAACTAAACAGTGAACAGTAGGGAGACTGAGAGAGAAACTTCTTGAAAATTTAACGTTTACTTCCTCCAATTCCATCGTCCTGGGTGTGCAAAAAATCCCTCCATCTCTGATCCACATGGGCCCAGGTCACACAAGCTAAGTGGGTCATGCAGAGCGCATATGGCTTATAAATTTCTAATTCGTTGTCATACTGAGCCTCCAGTGACAACGGTGTACAACTTTAGGAGACAACATCCCAATAAACTTGACATAAATGGCACACCATAGAGTTGTGCAGTGCTCACTAATAGTAACCAACATTTAAAACTAGTAACCAACATTCAACAATTAGGAAATATTCACATGAAAATACAAGTTTACACTGCCTTTTGGAAAAACCAGAAGATTTTTCCAGGCCTCAAAAGCGGGAAGAACATTCCACAATCTACCTGGCTAGTACTCATTGGGATGGTCAAAATCATGGGAAACAAGGAAATGCTGAGCAATTGTCACAGTTCAGAAGAGACCAAGGTGACATGACGGCTCGGTATAATGTAGTACCTTGGACGGGATCCTGGAACAGAAAAAGGACATTCGTGGAAAAGCTCATGAAATTCAAATGAAGGCTGGAGTTAATGGTAATATATCGATGTTGGTTTCTAAGTTTTGGCAAACGTACTTGATAATATAAGATACTAATGTTCAGAGGAAACTAGGTGAGGGATACATGGGAAGTTTTGTATTACATATGGAAATTTTCTGTAATTAAATTTTTAATCTAAATTGTTCCAAAATAATAAATTTAGTAGGAAAAAAAAAACTAGGTAGAAGTACTAAACAAAAGCAGACTGTATATTTCTTACACATGTCCTGATTCTTGTCTAGAGCCTGGAATCTTTTGAATTTGGGACCTTCCCTCACCCCCACCAAGATGAAAAGAATCTGCAACATCCCCAAGGGGTACTGTGCCTGAATCCTTGGGCTGGGGATCTCTGAGCATCACAACCGAGGCTGCTCCTTGCCTTTATTTGGGGTTTGTGTCGTGAGAGGGAAGAAGGGATGTCAAGGAAAGTCCTTGATTTCTAGAGTTATTTTCCATACCCACTACTGCCCAAAGGCAAGGAAATCGAACACTGCGCTTGCTCAGCTCTTGCACTAGCTCTCACACTGACCACGGCCACTTGCCAGGGCTGCCTTCCACTGATCTCTCTCTGTCATGGCTGCCCTGCTGCAGAACCCTAGCAAGCCAGGCCCTCGTGGGCACCCCTGCTCCCGATCCGGGCCATGGGCTAGAGAACTGCACCTCAAACCGGTGCAGGTAGCATGGTTTGAGTTCTAATAGGCCAGTATTTCTCTAAGTTTAGTGTGCATCAGAATTGCATGGAGGGCTTTTGAGAACTCTACCCCCAGACTTTCTCATTCCACAGGTTTGGGGCAAGGCATAAGGATCTGAGTTATTTCACACCCTCCCTGTGGATGCGGATGCTGCCGTCCTGGCACCACACTTTGAGAACCGCTGTTCTAGACGGTAAGAGCCTTAGGAAACATATTTAGTGTTTGTTCTTCTTGTTCCTGGGGACCCCCTCAATAAAGCAAAAATGATAAACAAATGCTGAGGTCTCGGGAGGGGAGTGGCTTGGCCTCTTCTGACGGGCAGTAGTGCCACGAGAACACGGGGAAGAACACCAGCCTCGGAGCTGCCCACAGCCAGGTTTGAGCCCCGATATCACTAACTTTGAGACCCTTTGCAAATTTCTTAACCTCTCTGGGTCCTGCTATGTCCTCATCTGCAGAACACAAATCACACATTTTCTTTGCAAGATGTATTCAACCTATGTGTGGATGATCCCTGAGCTTGACTTCACCCCAGACAATACCCCTCAGACCCCAGACTCTGCTCTCACCCCTGGCAAATGCCATGGGCATTTAGCACCTGAATCTCTAAAACTGAGTTCCCAGCACCCCTCTTCCCACACCTGCATCTGCCACAGTCCTTGTCATCCCAGTTGCGCAGGCCAGATCCCACTAGCCGTTCTGAGCCCAGTGATAGCAACGCTCCCTGCCATCGCTGTCTCTCTACATAACCAAACCTCTCTTGCTTCAAGGCCTACTTGCCACTCACTGCCCTCCCAGCCTCTCTGCAGAGCTGGGAATGTCCACACCCCACACAGCCCCTCCATGTCCCAATAACAAAGTCAGCCACAGCCGGTATCAGGAGAAGAAACAGACAGGTTCCCTCTTGCACCTTTTCCCAGAGGAGTTGCCATGAAGCCTCACTTTTGCAGCTTCACCTGCTGACCACACTGGGCGCAGGAAGACAGAGTCCTGTCCTCCAAGGCCCAGCTCCAAGGCTCTTTCAAGCCTCCCCTTCTCCTGCCAGGCATGACCTCCCTGCACTAAATGCTCGCATTCTGGGCTTCTCTTTGAAAGCATTTATGGTGTTCTTTTATCAGAGGTATCTTACCTAGCTCCCCAAAGGCAAGACTGGGAACTCTGAGGTCTGAGGTCAGGCCTTGACCATTGACTGCTCCCCAAAGCCCCTGTCCCAGGGCTGAGCGGAGAGTCCCAATCCTGAGGACTTCCAGTGAATGACAAATGCCAGTGGGACCCTTTTATGCAGTCAGATATCATGAGTTAGCACCTGTGTTATGCAGGACCTTTGGCCGAGCATTGTAGGGAACCTGGACACATGAGAGCAACTTCCTCATTGTGGCAGGACAGCTCACTAAAGAGCAATAGCACCTGGGACGGTGCCCAGGACAGAGGTGGATAAGCGGCTAGAAATTCAGCAGGACTTGAGAATAGTAAGATTTTATCAGACACTTATGGGAATTGGGGCAGAGAAAGAGAAGGGATGAAGAGGGCCGGGCGGAGATCCCTGGGAGGAGAGGTGTGTGGACAGGAGAGGGCAGTGGTGCCTCAGATGGGGAGCTTAGGATGAGCTGGGCGGGGGCGGGGGCACACAGCAGCAGGGCCAGCCACGTTAGAGGTTCCCCATACCCTCCCAATGGGGATGTGCAGGTCCGGAAGCATGTACACAGCATCAAGCAACCCCAAACTCAGCTGCACCCCTGACCCAACCCCTGGGAGGGAGCACACCACAAATCCTGTCCTGTAATTGGCCGTCACTGTGCCTTGCAATTTTGCACATTGAAAGTGTTGGTTTAGGGAGCCAGTGTAGCTCAAGTGGTTGAGCACCGGCATACCACAAACGAGGTCTCAGGTTCAATCCCAGCCCCAGTACCTAAAAATAGTAATAATAGTAATACTAACAACAACCATAATAAAAGTATTGGTTTAAAAAAATAAAATAAAAATATAAGTAAATAAATAAATACAAAATTTCAGTGTCAGTTTTTATATAAGCAACCATCTCAAATATACCTAAGTCTTTTTAACCCTGTTTTAAGATTCTTTCATTTTGAAATTTTTATAAGTACTGCATAGATTCACATGGCGCCTCTGACCTACCTCTGTGGAGGCCTCCCTGGCCTGAGCCAGGATGCTTGGTCAAGTTTGGAGCTCTGCTCCGCCATTACCTGGGGGCATTGAACGAGCTCTGTGCCTTGTTGTGCTCCTCTATCAAATGGGGATAATTATAGCAGCCACCTCACAGAGCTGTTGTGAGGCTGAAATGAGTTAATACATGTCAACAGCTGTGCACAGACCCTGACACATCCTGAACACCCATAATAAGCTCTCGTGGATGCTGTCAGGAACTGGCCAAATGAAGGATGCCAGAAACAGGCCGTGGGAAGCTTTGGGTACCTCTGAGCAAAGGTAGCATCCTTCAGGCTGCGTTTCAGGGGAAAGCCATCCTTGCAGTTCGCAGTGGACCAGAAAGCTGGCTCTGCAGGGGAGGCCGGGCACAGGCTGTTTTGCAGAACTGAGCCCTGTCTTGGCCACTTCCCGAGGAAGGGTGAAGGGTGAAGGGGACTATGTGATTGCAAAGTGATGCATCCCACCGTCTTGCCCCCAACCAGTTAACCACTAGTGTCACCACTCCCTCGAGTCTTTGCGGGAAATGCTTGACAAGTCAGTGTTGTGTGCTAATCTTTTCTCTACCCTTAACCCTCTCCCAGGAGCTGACCAGGTAGAGGAACAGCTCCCCACCCACCCCTCTTCCATCCTCTGCCACACTTGGCCCCAGGAGCACTCCCAGCTCCCCCCTTGCAAGTCTTCTTCTCATTTCTACCCCATAGGCCTGGCTTTGATGGAACCCACATTTTGTTTTGTTTCAGAAACATGTAATAAAATGAGTATACCTTTCTGGTTATTAATTTTCTGGCTTTTTTTTTTTTTCTTTTTTGCTTATTTATCTAAATGGAAGATGTTTTATTTCCTAAGCAGCAACTATATGAAGTGTGAGGAGCAATTGAAAACCCAGCTCTGTGTGTGGCTGAAACCCTATCAGTTGAGGTTGAAAGAAACATCTTTTCCTCCTGCTGGAAATAAAAGGGGAAAAAAAAGAAAGAACCCATTTGATTATGTTTTGTTTATTGTTACATTGCTCAGGTAATTGCTTACTTGAATCAGAGTGGCAGGCTGGGCCCGGAAACCCGGTTCTCTTCCTGAGTTTCTCAGGCCCAGCTCTTCCAAGAATGTCTTGGCTCAGACAAGCTGCTGCAGATTTGGCTGCAGGCCAGTAGTGGAGATTGGAGTGGGGCGAGCTGGGGTGGGAGAAGATGGCTCAGGACACAGTCAGGGTCGGGTTAGGGTGGATTGCTATTGCACCTGGGGGCCAAAATTTCCTGGAGTTGCTTTCAGGCTCTATGGTGGCCACTGGTTTGTGACCCTCATCTCAGATCCAGGTAGGGACTAGTGCTTCCCTTTTATCCTTAAGCACCTCCTCTGTCTTACTAGGTCAGGTGGGCACTTTAGAAATATAACTCTCTTAAGGGACCCTCACCACCCTCATTGACAGATGAAAGGACCTGGGCTCTGATGCCCAAAAAGGAAACACAGTGGTCATCCAGACCAAATTCTTGACATCTCTAATTCCTCTTCTATACACTGCTCCTCTAAAAAATCACTGCCAGAACATTCCAACATTGGACTGATGCAACCCTACTTCCAGGGAGAGAGGGATGGAGGCAGGAAAAGCTCAGGTTCCAAGCACTTCCAAGACGTCCATCCTTGTCTCAGCCTCAGCAGAGTTTCTCGAACCCCAGGACTCACACCCTCGGAAGTGGGTATACATGGAGCTGGGGGTGGGGTGGGGGTAAAGCCCCAGGGCCTGTCTTCTTAGAGTTCATTTTATATGATACAATGAGGTTCCAACATTAACTTTTACATTAAGGCTGACAACAATATAGTAATTAATAGAATGCCAACTTTGCATGTCTTCTTTACTTTTAAATAAATCACAAAACGTTAGAGAAACTGTACAATTGCAGTAGATGGCATGGATGCTGCCTCCAAGCTTCCTTCTTTCCAGTGGTGACTGCGGTGAGCTGGATATCATTTCCTACCCTGTGGGAAAATGACCACAAGCAACAAGGGCACATTTGATTGGCAGGTTCATCTGACCACCTTTACATCCTGAAGTAAAGTTCACATGTGAGGACTCCAATACCTGGGCATGGCCTTGACCTCCAAGCCTGAAGTTCCTTCTTTTGCCCTGCTTGTCACAAACATCCTCTGTCCCACCCATCCCTGTGCTCAATCACCACACCTTCCCTCACTCAGAGAAATATCTGCTCAGTGGAACAGAGCCTGAAAGCCCTTCTTGGTGCCCAAGGGAAGGCCCTCAGGGTTTGCCTTGCTCCCCACTTCAGCCTTTTCCTGTGGAACCTCCCCCCATGGTTCTGGGCAGCACACAAAATATCCCCGACCTCCTTGGGGCCCAGCTCCTGGATCCTGAAGCAGAAAATCAAGCTTGCGGGTCTGGGCAAAGGGAAAAGGCAGCACCCATATTCCATCCAGTCTGATGTTGAAAGCTAAGTATTTCAAATCCTTCCTGAGATCTCAGCTAGGTCAGGGCCCATGCTTGGCTCCATGTTGCATGGACCCGATAGGACATGGATTTCCTCCCAACTTCCATCAGAAGCACCCCACAGGTTTTCAAGAGACAGATAGGATGGAAATTAAGGCCAAAAACAGAGGTTGACTCGTAGGAATGGGTCTCCCTTTGTTGGTTGGTGGAACAGCATGGCCAGCATGAATTTAAGAGTCACCCTTATTTCACCTTTCTTGTTATTTTACTCAGGTCACACATACATACAAGCACACTTCTCAAACCTCACATGATTGCCCCAAGACTTGTTTACTTGAGAATCACTTTCTCTGAGACTCTCCAGTTGCCATACAGACCACAATTCATGACGACTTTCATATGTGCCTGCAGCTTCCCTTTGGTTGTTTTCTCACCCCCACCATCTCTTCTTTCTCTTTGTGGCTACGACTTTTCTTCTATTGTCATGACAGGAAGGCTCTATGGGGCCAAGAAAAGAGGGAAAGGCTGACGCCAAGGGGCGTGGGTTCTGGTTCCAGCTCTACTACTTATGAGGAATCGCATGCCCTCCGTGAACCCCTCAGTCTCTTGGGTGAGGGACTGACATCAGTTTTGCTGATATCTGTTTCCCACTGCTGTGAGATCACAGGATTAATTCTGTGACTTTAAAGATTACTGGAGTTAACTCTTTCTCATAACAAAATACACACTGGCTCTTTATGGAGTTCCTGTAGCTTTCTGACCTTCATGCTGTCTGTTGGCAACTCAGCACTATCATCTTCCCTTCTATGTATCAAGGGGGCTAGAAATATGGAACCTCACTTCCTGGAACCCCTTAGATGTGGCCAACAAGAGACACTTGCCCAGGGTTTGGAAGACAGAAGTCATATTGCTGTTCCTCTGGTAGTAGTGGGCTGATGTTTGGGTTCTACAGAAAAGAAATTTGGAGCGTCCAGCAAAGAACCCAGCTAAGTGCTTGAGGCAACTGTAGTCCTTCCTGGTGGTTTCTATAAAGGTTTTAATGCCCTGAAAGCCAGTGGCCCACCTGATAACCAGCAGCAAGTTCCCTGACCTTCACTCCTCCAGCCCTTTCAATGGTTTGGAAGCATCACATCTCCTGGCTTAAATCTCTTCCTACTTGAAATATCCATCATGTTCTTAATTTTCCAATCTGGACTATCTGATCATGAAAAAAAATGCCAACCATTGCTTGTATATTTAATCCAATGTATAAAATATTACTCTATGGGAATATCCAAGGAGGTAATTTTGACCTAAAACAAGGTGTGGCTGCCCTGGAAGGACTGCCTCGCTCTCCGCAGAGTAAATGAATGACATGGTAGCAGCAGGTCAATCACAAGCTTCTGAAACATATTTCATCTTTTGTCTTGTTTCACCCATTACATCCCAAGTGTCTGTATGTAAATCTTCTCTTTTTGTAAAAATTAAGTTCCTGTGTAATGATCCCCAAACGATCCAAATCACTGGTTGCCCTATAGTTTTAGAGTATTAAATATTATTGACAAACATGTTTAGTTCTTGATCTAGTGTTAGAGAGAGAATCTAATAGGATGGTGGCCACAACAAAGGAACTGAGCTGGTTTCCCTGTGGCCCCGAGAATGCTCATGGAGTCACTGCAAGTCGAGGCACCGTGGGGCAGGGACTCAGTGCCTTTGGTGAAGATTCAACTCTCCCCACCTTCTGGCCCTACTGTTCAATGTGCCATTTCCCACAGGCATCAGATTTCATTCATTCTCCTTCTCCCCCTCCTCCTCCTCCTCCTTTTCCTTCTCCTCCTCTTAACAGATGGGCAAAGTACATGTTTGAAAATGTGTCCAAGAAGGGTTCTCTCCCTGTGGTCATCAGGAACAAGCTGAGCTGAGCAGCTGCAGAGAAATGAGGACAAAAAGAAAAACAACTGCATTCCACAAGTGCCTCCTGTGAACCAAGAACATTTTGCAAAAGCACTGGGGATACAAGAACGAGCAGAACAGATGAGTTCACAGTTCTGCCTGTTCTAGCATCTGAGTCAGATGATAAACAAGTACATAAATGAGTAAACCAGATCATTCAGCTGCAATATCTGCCATGAAGGAAACAAACCAGGTGATGTGACAGAGTTGGCCATGGCAGATGGGCCAGAAGTGAGGAAAGGTCTCTCCGGAGAGGTTGTGGCATGAGGGAGCCCTTGCCCGGGAAAGCTGGAAGGGCACATCCCAGGCAGGGGGGACTGCTGGACTGGGGTCAGCCTGACATGTTGGGGGGGGGGAAGGGAGGAGGTTAGTGTGGGGGAACATGATGGGATAAGGAATGAGTGGCCAAAACCAGGTCAGAGCCTGCTAGACCTGACAGGCTAATGGAAGGAGTTTTGGTTTAATTCCAAAGGCATTGGGAAGCCATTGGAGGGTTTGAAGCAGCTCCCAGCAGAATCAGGATTGGTATTCCCTCTATATACCAACAATGCTTCTACCAGCAAACAAGTCTGTGGACAATTGCTTTGCTCCCCTACCCCCAAGTCTTCCAACCTCAAGTCCACATATCCCCTTCACCACCTCTTGGGATCATGGCCAAAAGCCCTAAACCATCCTGGTGAATTTTTCACAAGACTCTCAGGTTTTCCAGGGCCCCTTTGAATCATAGCACCCAGAATTCAAAGCATCACTGCAGGTCTACTCTCTCCAGCCCCAACAGAAGAAGATCCCCCTTCCTTACCGTGCACTTAGGCTAAAGCAACCTCTGGTCATATCAGTACTTGTCAGCAATCCCATCACAGTGAGTCACCCTCTAAGCTCACAACAAACAGCACCCCAAGTTTTGTTAGACCAGCCATACAAAGGCCACACTCTTTCCCACTTGTCCATCATCCATCCATTCCTTGAGTCATTAAAAAAAATTTCCTGAATACCTGCTATGGGTCAGGCCCTATGCTACAACAAACAAGGCAGTCATCGGTTTTCTATTGTTTCATAATAAATCACTGCAAGCTTAGTGGCTTAAAATATCACCCATTTAGCCCAGCAAGATGGTGCCGTCCGCGTTGCTGCGTCCCTACTCCAAACTGCTGGCCCTGTCCCAGTTCCCTAGCGGTCTTTCAGCGCGGTCAAAGTTCTACGTTCGGGAGCCTCCACATAGCAGTCCGGACTGGGTGAAGGTTGGCCTGACCTTCGCCACCACCGTCTTTCTGTGGGGCTATCTCATCAACCAACATAATGAAGATGTTTTAGAGTATGAAAGAAGAAATGGGTTGAAATAAACTTTTGAAATACTAATATAGTATGCTCCGTGTAGTGATTACAGCAGTTCCTCTGAGTTCACCAATCTTTTGCATTATAAATGTAAACAAAAAAGTTGTATGTGAATATATAAAGTCAGCATTTTGTGTGTTGCATCTTTAAATGAAAAAAGAAAAATATCTCTATTCTTCAGATAATGCATATCATGACAACTTATAGAAAATACCAATTCTAAGGTACGCTGTTAGAAGTATTTCGGTGTGGAAAATACATTAGCTTAAATATACAAATTGAAAAATGTAATCAATAAACAGAAAGTTCAGTGTAAGTTCAACCTGCTACCTAATGTTGAATACTTGAGGTGATTTTTTTAGGACATTGATTATTCTTACCACCTGATGACAGGGTCAGTAGAAATTGAGGCCATGGTCAGAAAACTTGTTATGAAGATACATCAGCTTTTAATTTCCAGTCAAAACATCTATTTTTTAGTTTCTTCTAGCTGCATTGCATTGAAGTTGGATGATTTACAGTTGGATAATGTTTTTTACTGAATATCTATGGCAGTGCCAAGTCTGTTCCTTTTTTTTTTTTTTTTTTTGCTAATTTGACTTTCATCCAATGGTTTAGCAAACTTTTTTTTCTAACAAATCAAATTTATTGATACATATTAATAATGCATACAATTCATCCAAAAAAAAAAAATCACCCATTTATTACCTCATAGTTTCTGTGGGTCAGGAATCTGGGCACAGTTTAACTGGGTCTTCTGCTCAGGGTCTCCTCAGGGTGCACTCACGGCATCAGTTGGCTGGGGTCACTGGGTCATCACCCAAACTCACAGGCCATTTGTAGGATTCAGTGCCTTGAAGGTGTAGGACCAAGACCTTCAGCGCTTAGGGGTCACCTGTGTGTTCCTTGATGTGTGGTCATCCTCATGACATGGCAGGGCTCTTCTTCAGGGCCAACAAGAGAGTGTCTCTGCTGCTTCAATTCTCTGACCTCTGGACCCTCTTTGAATGGGCACATCTGATTAGGTCAGGCCCAGCCAGGATCATGTCCCTTTTGATTAATACAAAATCAACTGATGTGGGACCTTAGTAATATCTGCCAACTTCTTTTACCTCTGCCTTATACTGCAAGTCATTCACCAGAGTGAGACCCCATCAAATTCACAGGTCCCACCCTCACTCAAGGAAAGGTGATTATACTGGGTGTATCTACCAGGGGGCTGGAATCTCAGAGGTCTCCTTGCACATCACCCGAATGGAACTTTCATTCCAGCCAGAGAGACCAGCCACACTTTGTGATCAGAAAGGTGGTGAGTGCAGCCCATGGGGTGCTGCTGGGAGTGGGGAGCATCTCGATTCCATCCTTGGCCGCAGAAGGGTCTGGGTGAGAGCCATGTCCACCCCTGCCTGCCATCCACCAGCACAGCAGCTCAGCCTCCTCTCTGATCACACATGTGCCTCACACAGTCTCTGACAACTGACAATGGCTCATTCATCATTTCAGATGGTGACTTTCTGTTTTTCCAGACACCCATGCTAATACCCTGGCATTTCTGTTCGGCCCATAATGTCCTGTCAGTTGTTCATATCTCCCTCCTGTGCTGATTGCCTTTTATGCTAGATTCTCGGCCTTTCTTGATCCCAATGTTCACTGTGTACCCAGAGGCTCAGTGACACTCCTCTCACCCTCTACTGGGCCAGATTTCTAGTAACGTGTGTGTGATCCACATGTCAGTCACCTGCCAAAGCACCGAGGCTTCTGCTCCACCCTCAGGGTAGAAGCTCCCTGTGTCGGGTTTTGTTCATCCACACAAGCCTAAAACGGGATTCCTTCTCTGCCCTTTCCCATTTCATCAGCAAAGGCCTATAATCACTAGGCAGACAGAATTGACCCACCCTTGGTGCCTACCTACCCATCCGTCTGCCATCTGGTCCATCAGCAGGTCCATCCATCCAGCCCCTCACCACCCACACTGACTTCCCTCCAGTAGGACCACTGCAAGCACTCTCTAACTGGTCATCCTGCTTCCACCTCTCTCCTCCTCCAGTCTTTCATCCATATCACACCAGGGGTGGTCCCTTAAATCATAACTTGCACTATAGCACTGCCCTGTCTGCCTCCCCTAAGGGGCTTCCCATCGCACAAAGAGCACGAGCCCACCTTCCCTCCATGGACTGCAAGACCTGCTGTGATGGCATGAAGCTGTATGGACCCCCCAGAAAATTATGTTCTTAAAGCTAATCCATTCCTGTGTGTATGGATCCATTGTAGGTAGGATCTTCTGGTGAGTAAGATCTTAAGAGGTGACCCACCTCATTCAGGGCAGGTCTTAATCCTCTTACTGGAGTCCTTTATAAGAGAATGACATTCAGATGGAGAGAGAGAAAGCCACAGAAGCAAAAAGGTGGAAGCAATGAAACCTGGAAGAGAAGGAAGAGACCAGCAGACGCCTCCACGTCCCTTGCCATGTGACAGAGGAATCCAGGATCGCCGACAGCTGATCTTCAAGAAGATGGTAGCATCTTGATGATGCCTTGATTTGGACATTTTCATTGCCTCAGAACTGCGAGCTTGTAAGCTAAATACTCCCATTGTAAAAGCCACCTGCTTTCTGGTATATTGCTTTTAGCAGCCTAGCAGACTAGAACACCTGGTATGATCTGCCCCTTGACCACCACCCCAACTCTTCTCAAGCCCCCAGGGTCACCAGGGGGCTTGAACACACCAGTTTCAAGACATACAGGTTTTTTTCCAGGCACTTGGGTTCTTTTCCAGAGGAAGGCATGGGCATGCTCAGGACTGCGTCCTCCCTCCCACATGGGAAAAGAATGTATTTTTCAATAGATGTTGCTAGGACAAATGACAAATGGACATGTGTTTGAGAAAAAGCAATAAATAAAAACAATGTTGGGAAGCGGCTGTGGCTCAATCAGTAGGGCTCCCGTTTACCATATGGGAGGCCCTGGGTTCGGTTCCCGGGGCCTCCTGGTAAAGGCAAGCCCGCCCACACGGCGTGGTTACCTGACCCAGCGAGCACAAGCAGCAAGGGGGGGATAAATGAATAAATAAATAAAATCTTTAAAAAAATTAAAAAATTAAAAAAAAATTAAAAAAAAAAAAAAACAATGTTTAGCTTTTGTGGCTCCTTCCAATGTTGCAGGCTTTGATTTAAACAGCAATTTATTTACTAGAACTCCCCAACTACATCAGCTAAACCATGGTTTATCCTCCATCTTTCTCACCTTGATTATTTGCTTCATATTACTTGTGATAGTTTTCAGTTATTTTATTAATTTGCCCATTTACTTTTTTCCTTTCTCCTTACTAGAATACAAATTCCAGCAAGGTAGGGACCATTGTTCTTTTGCCCAGCATTGAATTCCCAGTCACTATTGAACATGAACTCAATAAACATCTGTGAGATGTAAGAATGAATGAATGAATGAGCGAACATAGAATCTGTGTGTTTAAAAGGTAAGTCCATTGTATGATTCTAAATCTAAGGTCAGGAAGGAGGTCTTGTCACACCCTATGTCAGACTGCAATCTAAAGGTATAATAATTAAAACTGTGTGGCACTGTTACAAGAATAGAGGAACAAATCAGTGGAATAGAATACAAGGGCAAGTAAGCAAACATATTGCTTAATAGCCAAAAAGTTGCTTTTCAAATCAGCAGGAAAAGAAAAAAATTACTTGATATGGGTCAATGGGACAATGTCTTAGTTTGCCAGGACTGCTATAACAAATACTACAAATTTGTTGGCTTAACATCATGACTATATTACCTCACAGTTTCAAGACCAGGAGACCAGGCTCAAAGTGTCCACATGGCCATGATTTCTCTGAAGTCTCTGAAGCATTCTGGTGGTAGCTTGCCAGCAATCCATAACTCAATCTCTGCTTCCATCACATGGCCATTTCTCTCCCTGTCTATCTCCTCCTTACTGTGAAAATTTCCTCTGCTTATAAGGACTTCAGCAGTATTGGATTAAGGCCAACCCTGATTTAGTTTGGACTCACCTTAACTAATAACATCTTCAAAGATCCTATTTACAAATTGGCTCACATCCATAGGACAGGGTGTTAGGATTTGAACACGTCTTTGTGTGGGGACATGATTCAATCCATAATGGACAACTAGCTAACGTGGAGAAAAATAATCTAGAGTCCTACAGTGTACAATGAAATTAAAAAATTGAAAAGACTACAGTTTTGACTGTAAAAATTAAATATAATATTATAGAATGAAATTTGCCAATTATAACAATCTTGGAATGAAGAAACTTTAAGCATGATACTTATATTAAAAGAAACCATATAGATAACATTGATATATTTGACCCAGTGTAAAAATGAAAAGGTCAAAATTAAAAACAAACTTTACCAGCTATGGTGGAGTGAAGAGATCAGCAAGCCCTTTCCCTATCAAACAAGTATAAAACTGTACATAATTGTCAAAAACAAATATTTCAGGATTCTGAAAATCAACCAAAGCAAACAACAAACTGAAAGTGTTTACTCATGAAAAACTGCTAGAGCATTGAGTAACTTCAGTGAGAAGCGGTGGTCTTTTTGCTGAGAGCGGTCCCTACCTTTTCCCAGCTCTGTTGGCGAGCTAACCACAAAAAACAGCATCTTCACTTGCCAGAGGGGACTGACCTGTTTAGAACGTAAAGCAAAGCTACACCTGGCAGGGCTGTCAGTAAAAGTAACAAAGTTAGTAGAAAATGAACAGGGGAAACTCACCCCCCTGCTAATGTAAAGTTACAGTCCCAGGTGGTGTAAGTGGTGGACAAGCTAGAAATGTATGGTAAGATATGGGAACAGCTAGATAAGCTATCCACATGTCTTTGGCTGCCTAGAGAATCTTTGACATGTGCATTAAAAAAATGGTTAAAAATTTGGGTAAATATAAAGGATGGAATAAATATTTTTCTTCTCTTAATTTCTAAAAAAAAACATAAGGGGAGCAGATGTGGCTCAACCTGTTGAGTGCTTGCTTCCCACATGGGAGGTCCCAGGTTCAGTCCCTGGTGCCTCCTAAAAAAAACAAAAACCAACAACAAGCAAACAAATGAAAGAACCAACCCAGGGGAGCTAATGTGGGTCAGTGGATGCCGGCTTCCCACATAAAAGGTCCCATGTTCAATCCCTGGCCCTGGTACCTCAAAAAGAAAACAAACAAAATCCATGACATTTTTAAGACTATTATAACATTTATTTTATCCTTGGTCTTATAACATATGTAGATATAAAATATATGACAATAATACCATAGAAGAGGGAGAGGGAATAGAGTTATAGTGGATCAAAGTGGCTATATTTTACTGGAATTAGATCAGAACTAACCTGAAGTAGATTATGATTCATTCCCGTGTATATTTTAAGCCCCTAAGAGCAAACACTAATAAAAAACAAAATTAAAAAATATATACTTTAAGAAAACAGAAGAATTAAAATGGTATGCTAAAAATGTTTGTGTAGCACCAAAGAATGCAGGAAAAGAAGGACAGGAAACCAAAAAGACATGAGACATTGAAAACAAATGGTAAAATGGCAAATGTAAATATAACCACATAAATAGCTATATTAAATATGAAAGGACTAAATATTCCCCAAAAAGTTGGAGACTATCTGACTGGATAAAAAAGAGCAAGATAAAATCATATTTTGTTTGTAAGAAATACACTTTAGACCAAAGATATGAATAAATAAAAAATAAAAGGATTAAAGATACAACAAGAAACATTTACAGTAAGATATGTGGAGTGGCTACATGAATATCAGGCAAAATAGATTTTAAACAAGAAATTTTCTAGAGTAAAGAGGTATATTTCATAATGATGAAAACATTAATACATCAGGAAAGTATAAATGTTGTAAATACACATGCACTAATAATGGAGCCTAAAAATACAAGAAGAAAAACTGAGAGAATTGGAAGGAGAAATGGATAATTTAACAATTAAAATTGTAGATTTTGATAACCACCTCTAAATAACAGATAGAATAGCTAGACAGGAAATCAGTAAAGATATAATCAACTTGAACAGCACTGTCACCATATTGACCTAACTGGCATTTATGGTACCCTACACTCAACAACCAAAGAATACACATTCTTTTCAAGTGCATGCAAAACATTATCCAGGGCAGACCATATCTAGGCCAGAAAACAAGTTTCAATGAATTTAAAATTATCAGAATCATTTAAAGTATATTTCTGGCCACAGTGGCATTAAATTAGAAATCAAAAACAGAGAGCAGTTTTGGAAATTAAACAACATACTTCTAAATATTCAATGGCTGAAAGAAGAAATCACAAGGGTAATTGGAAAATATTTTGAACACAGAACGAGAATGCAATGTAACATATTAAAACTTATTGAGCCTCGAGGAGGAATGGATAGATGGATTGCAAAGGGCAGGGAGAAACTTTAGGAGATGATAGATATGCTTATTATCTTGACTATGATGATTTTGTTGGCATATACATTGTTAAAACTTAATAAATTGCACACTTTGAATGTGTGCAGTTTATTATATGTCAATTCTACTTAAATAAAGCTATTGAAATTTGTGGTATTCCAGTAATGCAGTTTAGCAGTAAATCTATAGCATTGAAAGCTTATGTTAGAAAGGTAGAAATATCTCAAATCAATACTCTAAACTTCCACCTTAAAAGAAACTAGAAAAGAAGAGCAAATTAAACCCAAAGCAAGCAGAAGAAAGAAAATAATAAATATCAGAGCAGAAATCAATAAAAATAAAAGCAGAAGACAATAGAGAAAAACCAATGAAACAAAAAGCCGGTTCTTAAAAAATAGTAACAAATTGATAAAACCTTAGCTGGACAGACCAGCCAAAATTGAAAGAAGACATGAATTATCAAAATCAGGAATGAAAGATTTATAATCAATATCAACTTTATAAAAATTAAAAAGATTGCACAGAGATATTATGAACAACTTTATGTCAACAAATTAGGCAACTTAGATAAAATGAACAAATTCTTAAGACAGACATAAATTACCAAAATAAGTCTAGGAGAAAGAGAAAATCCAAATAGAATTATAACAAGTAAAGAAATTGAATTGATAATTAAAAATCTTCTCACAAAGAAAAGCCCAAACCCAGATGCCTGCACTCATGAATTCTATAAAATATTAAAGAAAAAAATAACAATTTTATGCAAACTCAGAAAAAAGAGAAAGAAGAAACATTTGCCAACTCATTCTATGAGACCAGTATTGCCCTGATACCAAAGCCAAAGAGAGACATTCCAAGAAAAGAGAAATGCAGATCAATATTTCTTATGAAGATGGGGGGAAAAGTCCTTAATAAAATATTAGAAAACTGAAACCAGCAACATAAAAAAAGAATTAAACAACATGACCAAGTGAGATTTATCCCAGGAGCACAAAAGTGATTTAACATCTGAAAATCAATTAACATAATACATGATATTAATAGAATGGAGTACAAAAAAACCTCTCATTTTCTCAATAAATGCAGAAAAAATTGACAAAATCTATGTCCATTTATTATAAAAACTCTCAGCAAACTAGGAAGAGAAGGGAAGTTCCTTAACTTAATAAAGGGCATCTATGAAAAACCTACAACCAACATCATAACGACTGGTGAAGAACTGATTTCTCCCTAAGATCAGGAATAAGACAGTAATGTACACTCTCATCTCTTCTCTTCAACATTGCAGTAGAGGTACTAGCTAATGCAATAAAGTGAGAAAAAAAATTAAAAGCATAGAGCTTGGGAAGGAAGAAGAAAATCTCTATTTATGGATAACATAAAAAGCTATCAAATCTAAGAAAAGTGCTTGCCAAGGCCACAGGACATAAGATCAATATACAAAACTCAATTGCATTTCTATATGTTAGCAATAAATAATCAAATAATAAAATTGAGAAAATACTTCCATTTTCAATAGCATCAAAACAAATAATTAGGAACAAACAAAAGAATTGCAAGATTTGTACACTGAAACTTCAAAACTACGAACTGCAAAACTTGTACCCTGAACACTACAAATCATTACATGTAATAACATGGATAAACCTCAAAATGATTATGCTAAGTAAAAGAAGTGAGACACAAAACAGTACATATTATATGGTTGAATTTACATGAACTTCCTAGAAAATGTAAATCTATACAGATGCAGTGGATCACAGATCAGTGGTGGACTTGGACTGAGACTGGGAATGGAGATTAACTGCAAATTGTCATGAGGGAACTTTTAGGGGTGATGGACATATTCTAAAACTGGATGATGGTGATTGTTGCAAAACTTTACACATTTAATAAAACTCATTGTATGCTGACAATCAGTGACTGCTATGGTATATAAATTTTACCTCCGTAAAGCTGTTTTGGAAATTAAAAATTATGGGGCACTCCCACATTTGACAATGGTGGAATAGGATATTTGAACCACATTCCCCCATGACAACTAGAAAAAACAAATAACATATTAAAGACAAACAGATAAACAGCAGCAACAAAAAAAAAATTGACTTTAAAGATATACAGACTAACAAAATAATGAAGAATCACCTAGCCATGAGCAAAGATGGTAGGGGGAGGAGGTGGAATGGAGGCCCAGGAGGTGAGTCTAGCATTTGGGGCTGCTTTTTCCACCTGGAGATGAATACCAATTTCAGAAGAAGAGACCGAGCCATGCTTTTAGCAGCCATGCAGAACTACAGTATCAAGTATTGCTGTCCAGGATTCAACAAAGTAAGGTGTAATAATCTACTCTCCAGGATAAAATATTGAAAAGTTTACTTTTGAAATTGAGAATAAGTCAAGAAAATGTAATAAAAGATATAAGGGTTGAGATAGAAATTAAAAAGAGCTATAATTGCCCACAGTTGTGAACATAGAGAACCCAAAAGAATTTACAAATTTGTTCAAATTTACCAATTTTTTGAAATTTACAAGCTAAAAAGTGACATTAGCAAAATTGCTAGATGCAAGAACAACAAAAAAAATCTGCTCTTTATATATCAGCCACAAACATAAATCGAAATTAGCAAACACCATTTGTAACAAATATGAAATACCTAGCAATAAATCTAACAAAAATGTGGAAGAACTCTGCGTCAAAAGTTATAATACATTTTTGGTAAAATTAAAAAGGACTTAGAGAAATATTTCACTTCATAGACTGGAAGGCTCAATTTTGTAAAATTGTTCAATTTTCCCCAAATTGATTCAGTCCACTTCCAATAAACGTTCCAAACAATTTTTCTTTTAGAAACTTAAAAAACTAATTGTATTCGTTTTCTATTGCTGCAAAATAAAATAGCACAAATTTAGAGGCTTTAAAAAGACGTTTATTATCTCACATTTGATGCTGGACAGAGGGCCACTCGTGACTTAACTGAGTGCTTTTGTCAGTCCTACAAGTTTGTAATGAAGATGTTGGTCAGGCTGCACTCTCATCTGGACATTGGAGTCCTCTTCCAAGGTCACATGTTTGTTTGCAGAATTTAGTTCCTTGCAGTTATAGGACTGAGTCTTCAGTTCATAGAGGCTGCCTGCAGTTTCCTGGCATGTGGCCTTCTCCATAGTCAGTTCATATCATAGCAGTTTGCTTCTTTAAGGCCAATGGGAGAGAGTTTCTCTACTTCATGCTAGCAAGACAGATATATATATATAAAATCACACAAGCGACATTCTATCACCTTTGCCATATTCTATTGGCCAGAGGCAAGCCACAAATCCTGCCCCCACTCAAGGGGAGGGAATTACACAAGGATGTAAATATCAGAAGCAGAAGTCTTGGAGACCACCTTAAAATTCTGCCTACCACATTGATCCTAAAATGTATTTCAAAATAAAGAATAGTCAGGATAATCTTGAGGATGAACAAGGAGAGAAAACTTGATCTACCAGCTACCAGGTTGTTTTATAAAGCCCCTGCAACTAAGACAGTGTGTTTTTGGTACAAGGAAGATAAACTGATCAGCAGAACAAGATAACAAACCCAGATACACAGATCCACACATTTAGAAACTCTTGCTTTATGGGGGGATATCTATCTATCTGTATCTATATATAGATATCTATATATAGAGAGAGAGTTCATAAGGAAGTGGTAATGGAACAATTAGTTACTATCTAGAAAAGAAAAATTCCATCCCCACCTCAATACAATACACAACATAAATTCCCAGAGAATTGTAGATCTGGGTATAAAAGTGAATCTAATAAAGCTGCTGGAGAATAATATAGGAAAAAAATCTTTATAATCTTCGGGTAGATTTTACTACACTAAAACTAAGAACTTCTGTTCATCAAAAGATGCCAACTGGAAAATGAAAATATAACAGAAGTGGCTGTGGCTCAAGAGATGGGGCTCCCATACCCATATGGGAGGTCCAGTGTTCAGTTCCCGGGGCCTCTTTGTGAAGGCAAATTGGCCCATGCAGCAAGCTGGCCCAAACAGAGAGCTGGCCCATGCAGGGTGCTGGCCTGCACAGAATGCTGGCCTATGCAGGAGTGCTGGCCCGCTCAGGAGTGCTGGCCCGCACATGAGCAGAGAGCTGGTGCAGCAAGATGATGCAACAAAAAAGATACAGAGGAGAGACAATAGGAGATGCAGCAGACCAGGGAGCTAAGGTGGTGCAAGAGATTGAGCGCCTCTCTCCCACTCCAGAAGGTTCCAGTTTCGGTTCCTGGTGCCTCCTAAAGATAAGACAAGCAGACACAGAAGAACACACAGCGATGTACACAGAGCAGATAGTGAGTGCAAAACCAACGGTGGGGGGTGGGGGGGGATAAAAAAAAACATAACAGGGTGTGGGAAAATGTAAAAGTAACAAAGGACTCAACCAAAATCACAAAGCTATAACATAAAACACAGGTATCCTAGTTTGCCAGGGCTATGGTACAAATTCCTGAAACAACAGGAATTTATTATCTCACAGCTTTGGAGGCAGAAGTCCAAGATCAAGGTGTTGGCAGGACCTTGCTTTCTCTGAAGTCCATAGTGCTATGGTAGTGGCTTGCCCACAATCCATAACTCAATCTCTGCGTCCATCTCCAAACAGGGCCATCTCTCTCCTCATTTCCCTCCTCCTGACTGTCCAAATTTCCTCTGCTTATAAGGACTCCAGGCAACTTGGATTAAGGCTCATCCTGATTCAGCTGGGCCTCACCTTAGCTAATAACTTCTTCAAAGATCCTATTCACAAATGTGTTCACAGCCACAGGATGGAAAGTTAGGGCTTGAGCACGTCTTTGTAGGGGATATGATTCAATCCATTAAAGCAGGCAAACCAGAACAGACAAATGGGCAAAGCACCTGGCCAGACACTTATAAAAGAGGATATCCAAATGACCGTGAACAGATGAAAAGGTGTTCAACCTCATTAGTCATCTAGGAAATGCCCATTAAAACTACAATGAGATATCAATATATGCACACCTGAAGAGCAAAACAAAACTAGCAATATTACATATTTGTGAGGTTGTGGAGAAACAGGAGTAAGGTGCAAAATGGTACAACCACTTTTGAAAATATATTTGGCAGTGTATACTGAAGCTGAATTTATACATACTCTAACCCAGAACTCCCAATTTTAGGTATATACCCAAAAGAAATGCATGTGTATGTTCAGAAAGAACACACAAAAATATTCATAGCCACACCATTTATTGCACTAAAACCTAGAAATAATGTAAGTATCCATCAACAGAATAATGGATAAATAAATTGTAGTATTGTCCTATCAAAGGAAACCTGCAGAGTAATGCAATTGAATGAACTACATCTACAGGCAACAAACACAAAAGAACACAGTGTATGATCTCATTACATAAAGCGTGAAAAACTAAACTACAGCATTTAGGGATGCATGCTTAAGAGATAAACTATAAAGCAAAGCAAGTAATTAAATACCGTTAAAGTTAGCATAGCAGTTACTTATTTTTTGCTGGAGGAGGGGGGTAGTGACTGGTGAGGAGTCTTTTGAGCGCTGCATTGGATGGTAGTTCACAGCCGTTCCCAATGGGATTATCATCCAGCTGCATGTTCTTCTTCTGTGCCCTTTTCTATGTGTGCATTATATTTCACAATTAAAAGTTTTAATAACATCAAATAAAAATATCATTGTAACGTACATGGAAAACTGTGTACCTTTAATTTATAATCAGCTTTTGCCAATCAAATGGACAAACAATTGTCAAATAGAAAAATGGGACATTCAAACACTAGAAATACAAGTTTCCAATAAACACTTTTAAATAGTCAATCTCAGCAGAAATTTAAAAAGTGAGTTAAATTATACAATAGATATGCCCAACACTAAGGAAATTTCCACACAACAGGCAATCATGTATCCAGTAAAAATGATGTTATAAATGTGATATGGAATCAGAGTCATGACATAGTAAACTTTTTGAATATTGGGGGGAAAGCCCTTGATATATTAAATGAAAAGTTCACATTATAAAATTGAAAATGTATATTATAACTCATTTTTAAAAGAAATCTACAGGAGGATATATATGTATGTATCTGCATAGCAATCAATGGGATATTTCAAAAGTTGCGTTTCCATCTCTGAGTGGTAAGATTAGAGATCATGTTAATTTTAAATTTTTCTTTGTGTGTAGTTTCTAAATTTTTAACAATGAGTGTGTGTTAGTTATGAATAAGGAAAAAAGAAACTTTTTAAATGAAACCCAGAATCACAGAATGTCATCTTCATGAAGCTATAGAGACACAGTGGGGATGGGAGAAATGTTTTCTTCTGTCCCTCCTCACCCACAACCCACTTGACCTTTTTTAAAAAATAAATAAAATAAATGAACCCCTAACCCATCTGGCAGCAGAGATATGTTTCTTTGTCTAAAACACAATGGTTAGGCAAATAGTAAGCATGAAGATGTCAGGGGGAGCCCCCCAGTCTCCATGGCAAAAAAGCTGTTCAGGAGTAAGGAGGGGTTTTCCATAGGAAAATGTGCAGAGACCTGTGTTCCCAGAGGCGAAGTCAACTGCTAGCTCTTCTGGCCCTCCTAGATCTCAGTGGGGTCAATAAACACGGCGGCTAAAAACAAGAAACAAAGTTGGCTGTGGAGACCCCTCAGATAAAACGATAAGTAAAATCTCCAGGTATATGGTGTTGTCACTTTTTTGCCGCTGATCAAATCATCTGTTATTTTAATGCTATGTCACTATTAACAGCAGGATGAACAAAGGCTGCTCTATCGGCCACTTAGAAAGTGCAAGAATACAGCTAAAGCCCCCCACAAATTAGCACACTTCCTAGGCATGGCTAATGACAGCTCTACACACCCACTCGACCCTTGCTCACAGGGTTAATAAAGAACCTGGCTAATTCCATCACAGCGCAGGGGCACTCTGTCGTTTGCTAATTATTACACCCAGAAGGTGATTCAAGATTACAGTTTATCTGCATCTAATAACCACCTATCAGCAACTTCTTCACTCTCTCCTTCTCCGTCTCTCTTTCCTGGTGGGCAGGATGAGCCGCCCACCTGCCCCCAGGGACTCCTTGACAAACATTGTGGAGAACAGGAGAGAAGCCCCAGAGAAGAGAGGGAGGGAGCAGCCGGGGCTGTGGGCCTCTTCCAGGATCAGGTTCAAACCTGGAAAGCTGGAGTCCCAGAAAGATGACAGGGCTCCTTGGCGCCCCTCCCCCACAATACAGAACTGAAATCCAAAAGAGTCAACCTAAGTTAAGGTTCAAGAAAGTCCAAAAAATGTTCTGATGTATTCCCATGGGAGCCATTCTGATTTGTGAAGTATCAAATTATTTCAGATTTGGTGACCCACACTCCCCTTTAGGGACACTGGGGAGGGTTTTGTCTGCAGCAGCCCCTTGGAGACAACCCCTAAGTTATGTTTGTCTTAACAATGCAATGACTCGTATCATGCTGGAAACTCATTTTAAATAGCAGGCTGATTCCTAAATCTTTCTAGGTGAGGGAGCCCAAGGCACCTACAGCCCTGACTTTGTCTCACCCAGAGCATTCACATTTTAAGGAAATGAACCAACACTGGCCACAACTCACCTGCCGGAGGAAGCCAGGGGCCAGAAATCAAGTTGCTTCTGTTTTGTGGTTTTCTTTTTGTTCTAGACTTAGAACCCACACTTGTGAAAAAAAGGAAAATTGGCTTTTCCAGACCAAATGTTAGGTGGAGATAGTTATGCAGCTCCCTTGTGAGAGCATGTGTCATTCAAGGAAAGGAAGATTGGGGCTTGGGGGCAGTGCGGTCACCTGCAGAGGGAAAATTCTCTGGACAATCAGCAGCCACTAAGAAAGCATCAGACTGAAATAACTGCATCAGCAAATGCCCCTTCCTTTCAGAAGCCCATCTCAAACTGAGTGGTGGGGATGCCTTCCCCACAGCCCACTTCATCCATCCTGTGTAGACACAGCCCTGGGTCTGACAGTCATCCTTTTAATTCAACTTCAGTGAAGTGCTTTTTCAGCCCTCATGATATTCTCCTGTGCACCAAAGGAAGTGAATAATAATTAAAGGGCCCTTTGGACAATATCCTTCTGTCTAAGGAATCATATACTCAATCTAATTTGTAAAACCTCTTCACTACCTTACAGCCTGGGCTCCATTTTCTTTTGCATATATTTTCACCTCTCAACTAATGATGGATAGGGGGAATTAGTACATGGTTGATTGCATCTCCTAAAGGCACTTAGATGCATTGATGATCACTCGCATCCTTTTTCTTTCCAGCACCTTATAATGCAATGTGTTCTCTGAACACATGTGTGAGACACACATTGATATTAAAAGCTGTACTCTATGCAGCCTAATAAAAAGGTTGCCACGTCAAAAGCCAAAGTTAACATCTAGCATGTACTATAATCATTTAAGAGATTAAAGGAACTAGTGTCAGGTTATGTCACCCAACTGCCTTCACTCACTACCTCAATCCACAAGGGAAAGGCTAAAGGGCCATGGGAAGATGGCAGGATGTCAGTGCTCACATGATGCATTTTGCCACAACCTGCTCTAGCTATTTCTAAAAATACAAACAAATGCACGCAATGGTGAAAGACACCCGGTATATTTGATGTGGTCTCTGGAAGCAAAGGAGGAAATGATCCTGTCAGGGATATGTTGTAATATATTTCATGGTAGTTATATTTCCTAAGTCAACCACTCAACCTTGTGGCCTGAGCTAGTTACACATACCTTAGGGTTGCATGCCTAACGAGCACTGACTGCCCGTTTGGCAGGTAGAGAAGTGCAGTGGCTGTGAGATGTGCTCTGCAGCAGACCTCCTGGGTCCAAACCATGGCTCTACTATACGCTCACACTTAGACCTTGGGCAAGTTACTCACCTCGTTGAGTCCTACCTTCCTCAGTGTGAAATGGGGATTCAATAGCAGCACTTCCGTTATACATTTTGTCAAAATCTATGAAATTGTGTGGTGCAGAGTATAAACCATAATGCAACTATAGACCATACTTAGCAGCAATGCTTCAATATGTGTTCCTCAATTGTAACAAATGTACCACACTAATGAAAGATGTTGTTAATGGGGGAAAGTGGGGGAGGGGGAAGGAGATGGGATATATAGGAATCTCTCATATATATATATATATATATATTTTTTTTTTTTTTTTTTTTTTGAAGTACCAGGGCCAGAGATTGAACCCAAGACCTTGCATGTGGGAAGCTAGCATTCAACCACTGAGCCACATTGGCTCCTCTGAGCTGGTTTTTCCATTTGTTTTTTTTTTGTTTTTTTTTTTTTTTTTTTTTTTTTGCTTTTTTAGGAGGTGCTAGGAATCGAACACAGGCCTTCCCACGTGGGAAGCAGGAGCTCAACCACATGAGCCACATCAAAAATATACCTCCCTCCCCTATATTTTTGGTGTAACACATGTAATCTAAAGCTTCTTTAAAAATAAAAAATAAAAAATTTTAAAATAGTGGCACCTGCCTCCTAGGGTTTTTGTGAGGATTCAAGGAGATTGTCCATGCAAATCAGCAGATTGTCTCTAAAAAGTAAGTGTTCAACAGATATCAACTATTAACATAGGGCAAAGGAGAACCTGTCTATGAGCTCAAACTATTTCCCAACTGTGTTCCATGGAACGTTCAGGATGGAAATGAACTCTGAAAGAGTACTGATAAAAGGCATCTGGTCACATCAGGGAGGGAAGTCATGGAGTAAATATAGTTTCTGGTCTCTGCTTCCTCTCGATATTAACACATTACTCACCAGGATTCTGTGGATGCAATTTTGGAAACGCTGAGCTAAACAAATCTGCAAATGAAATGTCCAGCACCTTCCAATGGTGGGCTTTGGTTACAAGCCTTAGGATGATGCCAACACAGAAGAAGACCAAGAAGACACCCAGGCAAGAATGAAGTCACCTCCAAACTCTTAAAAAATGGCGCGAAAGTGCATGGTTCTGCTGAGATGAAGAAACAGACTCAAAAAGGAAGCTTGACACAAGGAAAATATCTTCACTGCTAAGCATGGCAAATGGGATTGAAATGATGACAACTCGACATTTGTTTTGATCTCTTGAAGGGGAGAACATCAAAATGGCATGATTTAAAGAAAATAGTAGCCAGTGATGATTTGGGGAGAAACAAAAAAGGACTGTGGAGTTCCCATTATGACTAAAACTAAGGTCCACCTTGTAAGTGGAAGCCTCACGTTCACTCCTCAGAACTGGAAAAGCTCCCACAAACTCCTAAGTGACTTGTGCCTTTGGTCAATGACTGAGCTGTTTCCTCCACCCTCAAGGCTTAAATGTCAGCCAGTTTGCCGAGTGAAAATCCCAGAGTACTTGAAAGATTCTGTGCCAGAGAAAAGGACAGCATTTGAGCCACGGACCATCCACTTCACTTCTCTGGGAAACAGTTTCTTACCAAAAGTGACCAAACCCAACTTGAACAGAGAAGGCTCTTCTAGTCATTCCAAAACCAATTTACACTTTCCAAGAATGAAAGTTTAACAGCCTAAAGTAGTCCACTTAAAAGCATACATATTACTAAAGTAGAACTCAGAGGAAGGGTCTGAAAATATATATGGCAATGATAGTTTCATTTTAATAAGTATACATATAAGACCTGTTTTATAGGGGCTGGGGGAGAAACAATTCTAAGGAGGGTTGCATTCTCATTGGCTGGTATATTAGTCAGCCAAAGGGGAGCTGATGCAAAGTACCAGAAATCTGTTGCATTTTATAAAGGGCATTTATTTGGGATAGAAGCTTACAGCTAACAAGTTCTAAAGAGTCCAACTCAAGGTACCATAAGAGGTATATTCTCTCCCAAAGTCATTGGCTATGTGTTGGAGCAAGATGGCAGGTGATGTCTGCGAGGGTTCAGACTTCCTTCTTCCTTTTAAGGCTCCATGAATCCACCTTCTTCCAATATCAGCTGTAGGCTAAGATAAGTCTTGTCTCTCTCCCAGGGCTCGTTCTCTCTGGGTTCAGCTGCTCAGGCTCTAGTCTCTGCAGCTGCAAACAATCAGGCGAATGGCTCATCTCTCTTCCCAGGGCCACAGGATCCTGTATAATGAATTGTCTCTTTTCCTCTGTGTTCTTCTCCTTCTCCATGCATTTACTTCCGGGGGTTCCAGCATCAAAATTCCAACTCTCTCCTCTGCTGTGTCATTTTCTCTCTGAGTCCCTGCCCACCAAAGGGACAGGAACTCAATGTCCTACTGATGTGGCAGATTCAAAGCCTTAATCATAATTGAATGAAGTAAAAGTGAAGCCTCCGAATTTAATACAATCTAATACTCCCAGAGGAACAGACCAGTTTACAAACATAATCCAATATCTATTTTTGGAGTTCATAAACAATACCAAACTGCCACAGATGGTTTTAAAATATCAGTCTCGTCATTTAACAAACCTGCATTGGACACTAAATGTGATGCACCATGCCATCTCATTAATTTCAAACAGCCTCTCTTTCTTTCAAAATTATATGGGAACATAAAAATAGATCTAGGAAAACATACTTTTCTGTCTGAGCAATTCTGCTGCAATCTCTATGAGATGCCCCAAATCCACCCAAGTCAAAGTTGAAGACTCATCTGGAATGAGCTCAGAGTAAGCCTCTTACACTTCCTTACCAAGCTATGACCAATGTTTTAAATCATGAGAAGGGCAAATCCTCACGAGCAGAAAAGATGCCACCCAAAACTTCCAATATTCCCCCAGATGAAGCCAATAAGACTCTGTGGAGGCCTTTCCTTTACCAAGAAATGTGTCTTCCTGAAGAAGGAATCATGCAGCCGATTAAGACGTATCCCAAGCATTTGCTAACCTACTTACAGGCATCATTGCTCCCCGGGGCCTGGGGACCCCTCCACCTTCCTGAACGGAGGAGCTGAATAGGTAAATGGGTTATATCAGGCCAGGAAATCAATGTGTATACTGTGTTCTCAGCCACAGATGAGCATGTCGAAGCCATTTTATTATAGCTCCAGGAGCTGTATTGATCCAGCTGTAACGACTCGGAGGTGGCCAGCAATCCAATGGGGATGCATCCTTCTGTCCATCCAGCTGCCTCTTTCCCCCGTCATGCTTAGAGAGTAAGTGTTTGCAGATTGGATTAATTTAATGTTTGCTTAATCAAAACTGACTACCCTGGAACTTCAATGCTATTAATTACTAAGAGAATTCAGAACTAATCCTCTAACACCTTGGGCCATAGAGGAACAGCAGTTATGCAGAGAAAGGCAGCAATCTTAAGGGAAGTCTACTTGCTTTTCTTTCCAGATGGTCATTGGGTTTCCTTCTCCACTTCCACCATACCACTTACCCATCCACTTTCCCCCACAGCTTTCTGGGGAAAAAAAATACCCGCTGCTTGTGGTTTTCCTCTTTGCGGTGCAAAGGCAAAAACAGCTGAATGAGCTGGCTGATAATCAGAGCTCCAGCCTCTGCTGTCCTGGCAGCATTTGTCACTTCCTTCTCCAAACACCCATTTCACCCTGCTTGGAGTGTAGTTACAGGTGTAGATGGCTCTTTCCTAGAGCGCCGAGAGTTCTTGTCAAGCCGTGACACCAGACACCTGGCACCATACCTGGCAACTAGTGGGCATCAATAGGTGTTTGCAGAATGAATATTGGGAAGAGACATGGGCCCCTGCAAGAGCTTTGTTGTTTTTTTAATGACTGAGGCAAAGCGCTGTGCTGTAGTGACACCACTCCAAGGACAGTGTCTCAGAGGCTTCAGTTCAAGTGACACCTCCTTCAAACCTTCTGTCTCCCCTGCCCTTGTCCTTGGAACTGGGATTCAATGGCCGATCTTACTTATGGAAAAAAATGCCACCCCAACAGAAACACAGTAGAGCCTCGAAAGCTATTCTGCTGCTTTGCAAAAGGGTAGCAATGCATCACAAAACACCATGCAGCTGTGCCAGGAGGCTAGCATGAGCCAGGAGGGAGCTGCTAAAGCCTAAGATGTGTGTTTTCCCCAGCCACACCAGAGGCTGTTATTAGCAATCCTGTGCACCTGCAGTTTGGCTGTGAGCACTTGGCCTTGTCTGTCCAACACCTCACCAGTAGCAGTGAGCGCCCCACCATTCACATCTGTGTATTATGGAAAGGAAGCCTTCTCCTCAACTAACAGGATTCCTCAGCTGGGCAGCAGGCCTCAGTAGTATTGCATCTCAGCTTCCAGCATACCATTCGGAGGTTGGCTGCAATTCTGCCATGAGTGTTTATTGCAGGGGTCACAAACTCAAAGGCCCACAGTGACATGACAGGTAAAGTAATGAGCAAAGTAAGTAGGGTGTGTGCATTAGGGAGTGGTGGGGACTGCAGCAACTTAGGGAGCACATGGCCCTCCCAGAGGTGCTGCTGTTACTCCACACTCATGGTCTGTTTGTCTGTAGACCACAGGCTGGGTAAACACATCACCCAGATGTGAAAGATTGACAACCAATTCAATTGTTAAAAACATACATACATCATTCAGATAAGAGCTATATTTTAATTGATAGTATCGCACCAACGTTGATTTCTCGGTTTTGTTAATGGTCTTGTGGGGGAAGCTGGGAGAAGAGCATGCAGGAATGCTCTGTACTATTTTTGCAACTTTCTGTGTCTTAAATTGTTTCAAAATAAAAAGTTAAATACACACACACACACACACATGCATACACATACCTGCAGCACATGCACAGTGCAGGCCAACTACCTACCAGGGCAAGCCACAGGTTTTTCTAAGGTTGTTGACATCCCTCTGTCACTTCCAAATGTGCTAGTGGCAGCTATATCTCACAGGCCAAGAAGGACAAGAACCTAAAGACCTGACTTGCAAATACCCAATATCGTGGCAACCTCACCTGTTGACCCTTTAATGGAATCTGTCACCTGGAGGTGGCACCTGCCACAGTGTTAGCTCATGGCAGTCCCTCCAATGAAGATTTTTCCAGATTTCTTAAATCAAGTCATTCCAGCATCACACAATACCTATTAATTCACATGCACTTTGTACAAATAATTCTTGTATGATGAATGGAGCCCCAGACTTACAATTCAGCCATGCTGTGGTAAATTACACTGGCCAGATTAAGTATATAAAGAACACGTCTCAAAACAATGATTTCACTTTGAGCTAAGGAGGAACAAGTGCCCTTTTCTTTCATTTCTAAATTACATTTTCAATCATAAATATTAAAAATTATGTGTCCAATCACCACCGTCACTGTGTGAGTAGTGGCACATGAGCCCCGTGGACAGGCAGGTTTTCACAAAAAGAAAGCAAAGGCCATTGGAAAACCCAAACCACTTTGAGTTTTAAAGGGCTGGTTCCCCAGTCCACACAATTCTAAAAAGATGATGCCCTTCGGAGTTGGCAGAGGCAGAGACTGGCAGTCCCATTTGCACAATGGTTATTAAATATATGAAATTATTGCTCTGGGTGCATTTTACCACCTATTATGTAGGAGCTGTTTCAAGTGTTCACGGGGAGCTATGGCAGACAGAAATAAGATTCTTCTGTCTAGCAGACCCCTGAAACCTCTGGGCTTTTGGCTATAAGCAAAATGTATAGTTTTACCAGTTGGAAAAAAAAAAAAAAAAAAAAAAAACCATAAAATTTTACAGGCCTTAACTTGGTAGTGTTTTATGTAGTTATCAGCAACTTTCCCAGATCCCCTTGACATTGACCATCCTACAGCAAACAACTCTCTGCCCGAGGGCATTGTCAGGCAATCAGTGCCCCGGGACAGCCCTCTGCCAAGGGCCTGTACATGTCAGAGGATGGACACCCGAGCCGTGCCCCCCTTCATTAGGAACAACTCTGAGGCTTGGTTGCCATTCTCCAGTATCCCAGCTGGACTGAGCCCCAGATGTCCAGAAGAATGCCCTGTTCATTCGTGTGCTCTGCATCAGCTCCCTGCCCTTTCCTTTCCCAGGCCCAATGACACAAGGACTTGAGCATCTCACTTTCCAACTCCCCTAACAGTGTGTCCTGGGATGGCCTCTCAAATGAACAACTTGCACTCAAACTCTTGTAACAGGATCTGCTTCTGGGGGCACCAACTGAAAAAATAATGACATCTATTGTATTTCTCGTACACCAGAGATCTGGAAAATAAATGCAAGCGTGTAAATTTTCAAGTCTCTTTTGAAAGCCCAGTGGCCCAGGAAGGTGCTGGGCCCCCAATTTTGGAACTGGTTCAGGGCAAATAACTAGGAGGGCCCACAGATGTTCCCAAAGTCATCAGTCATGATTTTAGAAAGCACACGGCATTCCTAAAAGTGAATCCGATCTTACGGCCCTGCTATTAAAGAAATCCTTCTCCAGTCCCTTCATGGGCCCTACTTTCCAGAAATTAAGCAATCTTCTGAGTGGATCAAGACCCTTATCCAAACCACATCACAGTGCCTAAGGCAGCAACGATTCCATTTTAAAATAACACCTTTCCCCAAGGGCTTGGCATAGACTCACAAAAGAAAATACATTTTCTGACATTCCTAAAAATACATGATCATATCCGATGTGGCAAGATGAGACCGAGTGACTCATTGAAGTCATAATCACTGCAAATTGCAGTATTGTTGTCTTTGAATGAAAATTGCCAAAGGACTCATATTTCGGTTGTTTCAGTTACCCCAGGCAGTCATTTTCCGCATCATCACGAGACCCAAATCTTCTGAAGCTGAAGCTCATCTCCTCCTCTTTGTATTTCATTAGCAGCGATCAGGTTAATAAAAAGTTTAAAAGTTGACTGCCTTCCTCCTGAGATTTATTTAGACCTCCCCCGTGGGGATGTGCCGGGAATGGCAGCCGACACTCTCGCTTCTCCAGAGCACTCTCTGTCATCTCCCTCTGTGGTCCCTGAAGTCTGCCAATTAAAGACCTCCTAGATGACATTCCGCTGCTAAAGTTATGCACACATAAATCATTGTAATAAGAGAAGATTGTTATGTTAACCTTCGTCATGCAACCCATTTCCCTTTGTGAGAAACACGAAAAACACTCATTTGTCTGGCACAAAGGAAGCTACTTCCCAGCAAACGCCCGGAAAACTTGCCTTGATGTTGCCCCTTCCTTGTGGTTACATTAGGCAGAGCCTCGAGTACCAGCAGGCATTACTCAACTCAACACAGAGCAAGGAGGCGGTAAACCAGGCAGCATTACATAGAGGCAGGATGCTCGATAGAACTGGGGCACCAGTTCTATCGAGAGGAACATGTTTCCATGTTTAACCAAGCAAAACTCAAGACACTACAGAGCACACAGTCTCAAAGGTCGATTCTTAAGGAGACCACTTCTGCTAGGGAGGTAGGCACTGACCACAGCTGTGGAAGAAACCCCAAGCTGGCTCAAGTTTCCCCTGTCGGAAAAGAGCTGTTATGCCACAACTGTTGATTCTACATTGACGTGAAACATTAACTCTTTGGGGTGAGCCCTGGGAGCAGACAAATGTGGGGGCCGTGGACCTGAGGCTCAAATTGTCCACCCCTGCAGGGTCCCCCACCTGTACTTTAAGCCTTCCCCTGGCTGGATTCAACAGTCCCCAGAGATTCAGCCTTTAAAAAAAAATCAAAAAGAGAATTTTTTATCATCACCGAAATAAATATTAATGATGCATTAATTACTTATATCTACATGTTAACTTTAGAAGAAGATATTAATTGAAAGATTTGAAAAAGAAAAGCCGAGGCCTCAACTGGGCTGCTTCTCACTGTACATGGTTACCCCTCTATTCTGCTAACTCAAGGATGGGGAAGGAAGAGGTTGTCACTGAAGGCTGGGGTGGGGAGGACCTGCCAGCAGGATGCAGCCCCTCTCCAGCTTGCCTTGAGTGTCCAGGTAGGGCACCAGACTTGGCCAGAGACCTCCTCTGCCTGTCCTCAGCCGCCTAACTTTCAGCGTTGCCACCCAAGCATGCCCACGTTTATGGAGCAGGTCCATGGCTAAAAAATTCCTAGTTATTTCCTCTAAATCATGTTCCTCCAAAGCCATTACATTTTTCAATACATGGAATAAAGCTGTGTGGGTTGAAGGGATGGAGGGGGTGAGGGCAGAACCCAATTTCCCTTATCATTTATTTCCCTATCGGAACGAAAATCTATTCTAGTTCACTCCAAGAGCAATCGACATGCTTGTGAAATATTGATAGGTCCTGTAAAGTGTGTCCTGAAACAACGAATCCCACATGATTTTATTTAACTCTCTGCATCTAGCCATGTTTTTACAGCATTCCCTTATTTCCTGTTTGTATTTCCATTCAAATTTTAAAGGAGTGAGACTCTTTTCTCTTCAAGCCAGGGTGACCAGCCAAACCAGTTTGCCTGGAACTGAGAGGGGTTTCCCAGGATCTGGGACTTTCAAGGTGAAAACCAGGAAACTCCCAGGCAAACCGAAGAACTGGTCACTTCCTTTAAATAAACATTGAACTCTTAGTTCAAGTCCACCAAAACATGACAAATTAAACAGAGTTGAGCAGTTTTGTAGTAGCAGCTCTAAGTGGGTTCACCAACTGTGGGAAATAGGTCCTCCTGGGTTTAGAGCAGAGGACCAAGGCAATCAGTCTGAGAAAGATGTCACCTGGGCAGTTGTCTCACCAAGAAGACCGAAGGCTTTGAGATGCTCTCGCATTGCTCCAAAGCATGAATTGATAAAGGCTCGAGCCAGGAGAAGAAATGAAAAGATAGCCAGAGTAAACAGACTCCTCTCCATAAAGGTCTTGCAAGTTGTTCCAAACTATCAATTTATAGTTTTCAGCAGCCATCCCAGTCCCCATCAGAAACGATGCTTCACCTGAGTATCCAACATGGAATGCCACCCATCCCCCTAGCGCCTGTAGCCAGTGCACCTTCTCACCACAGTCCTTTTAGTTTTCACTAAGTTATACAGGATCTATATTTTTTATGTAACATTTATGTAATCTGAAGTTTCTTTAAAATAAATAAATAAATAAATAAGATATCCAGGATCAATAAGGAACCATACCTCTACATACTCTATAGGCAAAAAACCAAACTTAAGGTTTTTGTAAACGTGACAGCACTAATCTTCAGCCTCACGTTCTTTTAAATACCCAGAGTATCACAAGCATCTGCACACTGATCCAGTGGATCGCCCATGTGGAAATCAGCCATGGGGTCCACCCACATGCCCCTCCTCCTTGGCTGTCCAGGGGAGAACCACGATGTCTCCAGGGCACGACACGGTGTTGGACTTGGGCGTCGTTGATTGAATCACTGCTGGATTTTTTTTCTTTCCACCCAGTGGTTATCTTAGCTGAATACCTGAGTCCTTTCCTTAATCCCACCTCCAAATTAGACTTTGCACATATTCGAAGGGTTGGGCTAGAAGATGGAAAAAATAATAAGGAGGAGGAGGGGAAACTGCCAAGCATCTGCTAAGAGAGTTCTCATATTAGGTTGTGTCCAAGGAAACTGCCACTTCTGTGGATCAAATCTTTATGTGTCTCAACCTAATCTATCATCTCCTATGCTCTTCATAACAAATGGACCTATGCCATCATGGCCCTCTTTAGACACGCAGCAAATTGAAGCAAGAGAAGGACACGCTTCTAGCAGGTGGGAGAACCCAGCATGTCCCAGATCTCATTCCAGAGACAGTGCTCTTAACTACTGCCCTTTCGTTCCCCTCTATGACCCAATTCCTTTGTCCTCTACCTATGCATCCCCAAGCTGCATGCTGCTGGTGATGGGATGAGCATACACGATGAACAGACGGCACCAAATAGTCAAACTATAGGGAGGCCACTTGGACTAGGGAACACCGTAGTCTCACTGCCCAGGGGAGTAGCCCTTTCCCTCTGCTGGTAGGAGAAGCACCAGCTCACTGAATGTGGGTGGGCATGGGCCCTCTTGGCCAACAGGAAGCAGAATTCCTCAGAGAGCCCACTTGCCCCACGATCGCACTCCGTGTAGAAGCCACCCATGCCGAGGGCCAGGATGAAAGTGGGAAACACACAGTGTGGCCTCTCCTCCTCTCTTTACCCCAAGCCCCCATGGAGGAGGCCATGGTGGCCAGGGTGTGTGCCTGCAGCTCATCTCCCGGAGAAAGGGCCAGTGGCCGTCTAACCTGGCCCCAGCCGTAGGGGGCATCACAGACAGCGGCTTCTCCTTGCACTCATTTATGTTTATTTGACGGTGTGGACCCGCCTGTTCAATCTCTAAAATATCTCAAATATGTATACACTGTGTTCTGATGAGCTCTCAAGGACACTCTTTATTAGTCACTTTGATCTAATCCATCACACACAAAAACCTAATATGAGCACCAAGTGTCCTTTTGGGGATGGGGGCGTGTTGGGGCAGGAAAAGTACATCATGCAAGTCCCGTTTCCCACGGCTTGGGCCGTTGGCGCCATGGGTTCAAAAATGTAATAAAAAGAAGACTGTCGATTTAACCGTTGTCAAAACGCACGTCACCGCCTGAAGGAGAGGCAGGCGCGTGCTAGTCAATTTCCCCATCCCTGCCAAAGTTTCGGAGAGACCCTTCACTTTATAAATCAACTCACAGCTTAGAACATCCTGGCAGCCCCTTCAAGGAACCGATCGGAATGACAGGGAAAGAGAGGATAGCCATCATAGCTTGACTGGATACAGGTGTTTGCGTTTACAGACGCACCACAAACGCCTGGCTCTTTGACAGGCGTTGATGCTATCAGTGAATCGCAGCTATTATTGGCTCTGGTCGCCAAGGGCTGGGGGGCCTTTCCCTTAGCAACATCTCTGAGGCTGATAACATTTGGCTGAACTTTTCAGATCTTAACCTCCCTTCTGACTTTCTGCAGTCAAACCCGCCTAAACTGATCAGAAGAAGAGACACGCAGTGGGAAGACAAGTAAAATATTATTGACTGGACTGTTTCATGTCTATTAGGAAGAAAGAGCAAAGAGGGGAGGGAGAGCCTTGCAGCTTGACAGGCTTCAAGATAATCAGGGGAGGAATCGGGCTGCACAGTAACCCTCAGTGAAGTGGGAAAGCACTGGCTCACGAGAGGTCATTGTTCTGAGCAGGGAAAAAAACAGGGCCCCGTGCAAACCGGGGCACGGCTGCATCCCGCCATCGGGCCCTGCTCCCCTTCCGCAGCTCCCGCTCCTAGCACAAGGCACAGGAGGGAAACAGAAACAGGGAGTCATGTGGCCAGAGCAGGAGGCACCTCCTCGTCCCTCATCTGCATCCTCAAGGCTTTTGATTAATGGATACGGCAGTGTGTGCTGGGCCTCTGCGCCAAGGCAGACGTGGGACCAGAGCACGGACGGGGACTGGTGATGCTGCCCTTGGGAAGTCGTCTTTGGCAACTGGCATTTCCAGTGTGCATTTCCCATCCCTGCTCCTCACCCCGCAGAGCCAGGCCTGAGCTTCTCACCTCCCCGAGTCCATGTCCTCAGCATTGCCCATGTGTGTGCATGTGCATGGGTGCGTTTGTTGGGGGATGGTGGCCAGAAGGGTGCCACTTGCTCTGAATGACCCAGAGGTCAGTCAACAAGACCTCCTGGGACTTGAGCTATCAGAGACGAAGTCATTCGCCCCATCCATGCTCCAGACGCCAGGGGTGGGAGGTCTGACCCATTCCCAGAGCAGGACTCCACCCAGCAGGAGCACTCACTTTCTCTCAAATACCAGGCCAGGCTCTGCTGGAGACCCTCAGTGGAGCCTAAACCAGAAACCCTGGGCCAAAGGCTCCCATCTCTGTAACACAGTCAGAGGGACCTGCAATTGCCCCTCCCCCACTCCACTCCTCTTCCTTGCTGCCTCGCACTTCCTCACTCCTAATTCAACCCTTGTTGATCTCAACTCCCAGTCCTTGCCACAGAGCCTTCTGGAATGCTGGTTCCATGACATGATGAGATGTTGATGCTGATGGAAACAGCAGCAATCATTTATTAAAGCATTGCAATATGCCAGGCTCTGGCCCAAGGGCTTCACCTGAACCATTTCACTCAAACTGATTGAATCATGTCCCCCACAAAGCCATGGTCAAGTCCTAATCCCCCATCCTGTACATGTGAACCCATTCGTAAATAGGATCTTCGAAGATGTTCCCAGCTAAGGTGAGGCCCAGCTCCAGTATGACTGCAGTTCTGATAAGCAGAGGAATTTGCCACAGTGCGTAGGAGATAGAAGGAGAAAGGCGGTCCTGTGACAGAGGTAGAGACTGACTTATGGAAACCACGAGACAGCACACTCCTGTTTCTAAGCCAACCAGCCTGTGGGGTTTGTTACAGCAGCTCTGACAGACCAAGCCACCCCTACACAACCGTAGCATTTAAGCTCCACCATAACTCCCACTTGCCAAGGAAACCCAGAAACGTTAAGTATCTTGCTCAAGCTCAGGCAGAGAGCCAGGACTCCTCCTGACAGTGGCTGTGGCCTCCATGGCCTCCACTTCACCCACATTCTCTCAGAATTGCCCCAGGATAGTGTTGTCATCACAGCAGCAGACTCTTCCTCAGAACCTTTAAATTCCTGTCTCCACCTCTCTGCCCATGGCTGCCCCTCATCCCTGTCTCCTGGAGACTTCCAGAAAAGTGATCCCAAATTTCCCCCATGTATCAGCCCCTCCCAGCCCACTCTTCCCACCAAGCCCAGAAGCCACAGTGGTTCATCAGAACTCATTGCTCTCAGCTGGACATTCAGTTCTCCCACCCCTCCCCCCATCTTTTGATTGTCCATTATCCAATAATGATTCACTCCTCCTCCTAAACCCAGGAGACTTAGCTTTACTGCTACAAATCACACCACAGTGCTGGGTGGGGCCCCGCACATTTGTGGTCCCCATCTTAGCTTCACCTTTGGTCCCCCATCAGGGCTTCCTGCCTCTGGTTTCCGCTCCCTCTTTCACTCCTCCCAATGGCTCTGCTGGCCCTACACCCTTGTGCTCAAGCCCACTCCTCCACCCCAAGCCCTTATTACTCCTTCTCAGTTACTCAAGGTAGTCGGGATCTGCCAAGCTCCCTTGCCCCACCCTTCACCTGCAAACTTAAAAACATTGCCAGGGACAGCTACTTCCTGCCAGTCTCACCAAACTGTCTTTCTGTTGATGACCAGCTTTCCTGCCCTCCTCTTTCCTGCCTCTGTACACCAGTATCTCCATCACCACTGGCTCAAGCCTCTTCCACCCTAGACAAAATACAAGCCACCTGGCCCCTCATTCCCTGCCATGTGCTCGAGTCATCAATGACTCCCACAGCCAGAGCTAAGGGGCACATTCCAGCCCTTACACTGCTGGACATATCCGCTGCATTTCCCACTGGCGACATCTCCTGCCATCTTGAAACTGTCTACCGCCATGGCCTCTGCTTTTCCTCCTACCTCCCTGACCCCTTGCCTGCCACTGGATGTTGGTATTGCCTAGGCTTTCCCAGACAAGCCACTGTGCATCCTCTACCCACTCTCCCCTCACACAGCTTCAGCTGCCACCTTGGGCTCCAGTCCAAACACTTCCCACAGACATTAGGCTTCTGTCCCAACTGGCTGGATATCTTCAGTTGCCTTTGTGCGCGTGATAAGGAGCACAGGTGTCTGTGGTTTGTTCCCATAGTGATTTGATAATGTAGTTTTGAATTACCGTCTGCTTTCTCAGGGTGACTGGCCATGGGGATAAAGTGCACCATCATGCCATTGGGTGCATTCCCAGGGTCATGATAGTTCTCATGGCAAAGTAATGATTAGTGCCCCAGCACCTGTGGGTGGTTAGAGTGGGTCTTGGCTCTGATAACGCAGGTGAGACCTTAGGCTTTTGAGGGAGGGTCAGAGTCAGCCTCCCTTCCCTCCCCTGATACCATGAGACCATGTCTGTCCTTGCTCTAAGTTGACCTCCGCTTGAGCCCGTTCTGAATCTGAGCCCTGATTCAGAGCAGAGCTGAGCCCTTATTCAGCGCTGGCCTCCAGCTCTTCTGTGCTCAGTGTTTCCAGGGCACTCATGAGTATATGTGAGCTATAGAGTGGCTCCACCCCAGGTGCATGAGGCAGGGCCCTCATTTGCATACACTACACTGGAAAGGGGGTGTCACCTGGAGTTGTGCAAAGTCACATGGCAATAAGGTAGCCGTGGCAAAGGGGCAGCATCCTTAAACAGGTAGGATGTTGCCCTGCTTCAGAATTGCTGCCCCTGGTTTACATAGCCATGAACATGGAGATGAGGTGCAGACATGACTTCTTACTGCCATGCCTCTCAGAAGGTCAGTCAGGCCTAAAAGCACAGAGGGGGCAATGGGAAGCTGTCTGAACCACAGAATCTGCATTCACATGCCCCCACTCCCATCACTCACTAAACATGTCTCAATCTCAGGATCCTCATCTATAGGACCTTTCTCGCAATCCCCGCCCACCTTCCTCACCAGGATAAATCAAGTTTCCAATATGGTTATCAATAGAATTATTTTGAGCAAGCCAGAGCAATGGAGGGCACAGCCAGGGGCGGGGGGGGATTATCATCACAATCCCTATCTCCACCCCCCTAAGGAGGTCCCTGTGCTGGTCACTCATCCATAGCCAGCTCCTTCTCATCTTTCAGGCTTTAGTTCATGAGTCACCTTCAGGGAGGACTTACTTGCCACCCACTCTACTGGAGCTGCCCTTCCCAGTCATGCTTTATTTCCTGGTGAAAATGTGAATAGCAGTTATCAAACACGGGGATTTTTATTCCATTTCTTCCTTGTTTATTATCTGCCATCTCACCTAGACTGTGAGGTCTAGTCGGTCTTAGTCAGTGACATAGGACTTCAACAAGGAGTCATTGACTAGAGAAAGAACGACTGAGGGAATGATTGAGTTGACATCCTTTGCTAGAAGCTGGAGCCTCAGGACTTTTGAGAGCCTGGTTTCCAGGTTTCGTCAGGCTCTGCTTCTTGCAATTTTCTCCCCCAACCTCTTCCTCACTGATCTAAAGACCAAGGCTTCCTCTTCTAGACACATGGCCACTTTAAATTTAGAAAACCAAAGCCAATATTGAATCCAGCATGGACCCTGAGTCCCTTCAGCAGAGCCCATGCTGGACACAGTCTCCCCATGAGTTTAGAAAATTAGAACGTCTCCCTTCTAGATCTGGACCAAAACTTACCCCTGGAAGATGTTTCTATTGGTGCCTTCTTGGAGCTGAGTGCTTGCCACCAAACAGACCGGCACCTTTTATATTCCCAAAAGCACCCTGACAGAGCAGAGCCTTGCATCCATGCCTTGACAAAGCCCAGCTTCCATCTGATTCTCTAAAACCTCATGAGGAAGCAGGGACCTAATATGTTACTTGACAAGTGCAACAAATCCTGTTTGCACCTAGTGCCATCACTCCTGTCTCTAAAGTTTCCAAACAAGTTTTGCCCAAACTTCCAGCTTGGCAAGAGCCCCTGGCTATCCATTTTCTGTGTGCCTGGTGATCCCGTCTCTTTACCTGGGCTGAAGCTCCCTGAGCTCTAAAATTTGGAGGCCTTGAGCTGACTTTGATCACTGCTGCCTTGTTTGGCTGAAATGTACATTCACTCTGCCTTTTGACCAACTAGGGGAAGGTGAAAAAGAAGAAAGACTGAAAAAGAGACAGAGAGACAGGAACAGGAGACACTCATCAAGGAAGAGAGAAAAGACAGGGAGAAAAGAAAAATGAAAATTTGTTTAAGAGAATAGAAAAAGGAGCCCTATATTGACGTTAAGAAAGATTACAGGAGAAAACTCATTAAGGTCTTTCAAAACTATTTGTTGTGTGTGAGGGACAGATGGCATATGCACCCAAGTTTGAAGAGCAAAACGTTGCTGTTCACGAAGGGTTTAAAGCTGTAACATTGTCCCCTCTCTGCCATCGCTCTAGGGCACAAACCATATGAGGCCCCCTTCCATTTTGGATAACCCAGCAGCCCAGCACTGGAAAAATTGTCATCTTAAATGCAATGGCAGTCATCAGAGAAAGGTCAACCCGAGTCTTGAGAAAACCCAGCCTGTGAGCTGTCCTGCTCCCTGGCTAGAGTTTTGCCAAGCACCCTCCGAAGACTTGCACTTCTCAGGGGGATAGAAGGCAAGCACCTTGCCCCTCCCCTCCTTCCTCATTGCTCCTGAGTCAGGAGTAGCACCCTTCACCCCACCACAGCCTCCTGAGCAGTTAGTGACTTGAATTCACATGAAGACACCCTATGCCTCGCCCCTGAAGGGTGGACTGGGGAGCAATGACGTGTCCACTTGAATCTACTCAGAACTCTGAGCAGGCAGGCCCTCAGGGACAACAGAATGGGGCTCCAAGGGTCCACTGCTATCTCTATGGACCACACTGGAATCCAAGTTTAGACCTTGGCTCCGACAGCCCAGAGGTCTCTGGGAGGTCTCCATGCACATCCCCTTTGGCACAGAGAGCCTGCCCTGTTTTCTGTATTTTGAAAGGGGCTTTCATAAACACGGATGCCTTCATCAGCGAGTCTGAATTCACAAACAGTAACTGTTACTCAGAAAAGCAGTGACGAGCAATTTTATATAAGACTTACATCTCCATTTAAGAAAGAATATATAATTCCACATTCCACTGTCCCTCGGACTTTATTCCCATTTATGTAGATCTTAATACAGTTATATAGTCGCAGGGCTAGCGTCCCCTCTGGATGGTAACAAGGTCCTCTAGAACCCTTTAGCTGCTATAAAGTATGCAGAAGTTAAATGCACAGATGGAAAAAAATTTGTCTCAATTTTATACTTCTGCAAAATGGTAATTTTGTACTTAAAATGTACAAGATGGATGTTCAGAAATATAGGCTGATAGCCTAAATTATATTTGGTCATAATTTATGTAGTACAGTCCCAAAGAGATACAAAAAGGCAGAGCATAATTTATCTGCTGGAATCAGCAATAGCTTTGCTAAAACTCCCATTTATTCCATCCCCCATAGTCTTAAGCAGCCTCCGTCCTCAGGGCTCACTCTATTTAAGTTCCCCGTACTGCTGTTTGATCACATATTGTAGTCTATAATTTGCCTATCATCTGGAGCAAATTTAGGTCCCAGAAGTTATGATCTCTACATAGCAACCACTTTATTTGGTAAATGCAAAATATTTATAGCAATATAAAGACCAGATGAAAATAAAATTCCTATAATCATTGGAACATACATACTTTATCACTGGGGCCCATAAAGACCACTAGAGGAGAACTAGCACGTTGCCTAATACAATTACCTTTGGACACGCACTCAAATTTGCTGATGTTGAGGAACAGAGAAACTTTTTCACCAGCATTCCTCCCATCTTTCCAGTGGAAGGAAACATCTGGGCATGGGGTCCAGCTAGAGTTTCCCTAAAGGAAGTTAGATGAGAGGCCATGGCCAGGTGAGTTGTCACTGAGTCTTAAATGTGGAGAAGAAACAAACTGCTTGGCAAGGACATTGTCCTGGACAGATTCACCCCTTACCTCCCAGAAACATTGACTTAACCAAGGAAGGTTGACCATCACCCTATCTTTGGGCCAAGATCAGTATATTCCTATGTTAACCAGATGACATGGTTCCTTCTTTGAGACTTCCTCCAATACCTCTAATTCCTTCTCATTTTGTTTCTAAAATGTTCAGCTGGAGATGCTCAGGCTAGAACCTACAATATAACTGAGACACAGTCCATTTACTACTCCTTTGAAAACAAGTAGTTCCTCAAAAAAAAAAGTGTAGGGAGAGGCAGACGAAGCAAGGAAAAGACAGACCCCCAACTGGAATGGACTCTTCAAAACCAGAAGAGATGACATGAATTTGAGTAACAACAATGCAATTGTTGAGTGCCAGCTCCATGGAAGCATTGAACAAATATTATTTCTATTCCTAGTGACAACCCTGCAAGATAGAGCTCATCATTCCCAGTTTATTGGTATGCAAATGAGGAAACCGAGACTCAGAGAGGTCAGGCAGCCAAGTCAGAGGTGGAGGTAAGGCTCCCATCCAGGACAGATGTTGCTTCAAGCCAGCTGTTTCCTGGTGCTATTTTTCCATAAGCCAATGCAACACACCAGATTTTCCAAGGTACTTCTGCAGGGATATTGCTTCTCTAGCCTCAGACCTCTCTCCGCCTACCTCAGCCCTTTCCATCCAGCCCTCAAGGTTGCCTTCAGCTTAGTGAAGATGAAATAGAGCCCCAGATGCATCTCTCCGATAAAAACTTCAACTGAAGCCTCATATATTTTGTAGATACTAAAGATATCATGGCTCTTTGAAGACGAGTGTTAGTATTAATCATTGTGGTTGTTCAGATTATTTCCTCGTTTTTAACATCGCCCCAGCCCTCCCACTGAAGAGCCGCCTTTTCTGTATCTTAGGCAGCCAGACCCTAAGGGATGTCCTGGATTTCTTTGGACATTTCCTTCCTTCTTGGCTACTCATCCCCAGCTCCAGTGCCCCAAGTTGAAGGGCATCTTCCCACTGCAAATTTTTCTTCTCCCTGAACACATGTTTGGATACAATTCTATTCAAATCCAAATATTATTCCACAAAGTCTATTTTAAACACTGTTTTAATTTTCAATACATCACACTGAAGAGAGAGGAAAAAGGAGGGAGAGATGACCTGGTATAACTGTGTAACCAGAAATTAAAAAGGACATAAGAGGGCAAAGCAAATGCCCTGGGTTAATTTATCCCCTGGTCCTATCTGAGGTAGGCTCAGAAAGATGAAGAGTGGGAAGGAGCCCTAAATCACAAAAGCTGTTCATTTTACAATTGGGGAAACTGAGGTTCAGAACAGAGAAGCAAGGATACTAGCTAGAATCAATATTCAAGTCATCTTTGGTGAAATGTAAATAATATTTACATTCTAAAAAGGCAAGAGCAGCTGCAGTCAGATACAACTTCAAAAATGCCTGACAGGTAGAACTGCCCATGAGCAGCCACTAAGCCCTCCCGGGGCCTGAAAGAGAAGGACATTAAGGCAAGCATGTGGGGAGGAACATGGATTTTATGTGTCTGCAGTCGGCCATTCTGCTCTGCACCCCATGCAGAGAGGGAAGGAGCAAGAAAGGATGCAGATTTGGTGCTCCCTCTTTTTCCTTCCAGCAATCCTGTGAGTGGCTCCACTGTACAGATGTGGCTCCGTAAAGGCAAGTTACTTCCCTAAGGATACACACAAACAGAGCAGGGTAAGACAAATGCTACCATAGAGTTATTTCAGTGGGAGGAACAACTGATGATACCTGGAGGAGTAGGAGACAACTTTCAAGTTGAATCTTGCAGGATAAAGGTGGTCTTTGTGGGCACAGGACCAATGCCTAGCACGTAAGACCCCAATACGTGTTTGCTCAATGAGCACATGAGTAAATGAAGGGGAAGGACAGTCCAAGGAGGGGACAGAGGTGCAAAGGAGCAGAAGAGAGAGGCTTTGGAACTCCACAAGAAGCTCCTCTCCAAGCATTGAGCAAAGAGTCTGGTCGTTGGTCACTTTATCAGCAAGCATTCAGACCAGCCTGCTTTACGCCATCCTGCAGCCAAAAGCTCTTGATGTGCAATATTATAGAGTGCTGGGATATGAAAGGCACCACATAAAATCAAATTCTCTTCTATTTTAAGTTGAGTGGTGCACCGGTTCAGCTTTAAAACCTAATTTCTTAAAAGTTTCAGAAGGAAAAAAATGCCCCTTTGCAATTGGAATCGAGTCCACATAAATTAACAGGCCAGCTATACATATCCATCTTTCAGAACTTTCTTTGATTGTTCATTTTAATCAAGCGGCCCACATTCTTTGACTTTTCATCCTTCACTGCCCAGGATGATGCACTGCGGCTACTGATGACACACAAATGTTAATTTTGTTCAAGTTCAAACATCATCCAAAGAGACCTATTTTAAAGACTGCTTTGCAAACACCAGCTGAAAATGAGGATGAACTGGATCAAACACTGCCAAGAAATTCAGAGGAGGGAAAGCTTTGGTCCAATGGAAACTCACAAGCTTTTCTAAATCCTCAGTCTCTCTAGGGTCAAGAGTAGAATTGTCAGTTTCTAGAGCTGGAAGGGACCCCAAGACATCAACCCAGCCCTGGCCAAGGTTATTCAGCCTAGTAGTGGGACTGGGCTAGTTAACCCATGTCTCCCTTGGTAAAGGAGCCTTTTGCAAAATGCAACTCAAGTCATTCTGTCATTTGACAGGCTTCAGGAATAGCAGGGCACATCAAACACACATCACACTTACAGGTTATATTAGATCCCAGGCCCACCCTTGAACATTACCTCTAGCCTGCCTCCTCCTGCATAAGATGTCACCATGGGCTGTGGAAGAGCATGAGTTCAGACGGGCTGCAATAGGGACCACACACTTGAATGGGAAGCCATCAGTCAGCCAGGCTCCTCCCCAGAACTTGTCAAAATCGTAACAGCGAGCAAATCAACAAGATTCAGATTCATATCTGGCAGTCATTTATTGTGCATCTACTATTTGCCAAGACACCCCATGCTAGGCGTTTGTGCAGATATTGCATCATTGCACACACCCACACAAATTACCCTGTGTAAAGGTTATAAGGGCTTCATATTAAAATAAAATGGAACAAACCAGCAGCAAGCAAGACTCTCCTTGGAATTCTGGAAAATTTGATAAAAACTTAGTCCCTTGTCTTCTCCCTACCAGTCATTTTCTATTGGATGAGTATACTTTATTTTCGTCATAGCTGAAATTATCTGAATCGTACCACATATATTTATTTGTTCATCTCTCCACCCCTCCCCATAAATAAAGCTACATCAGAAAAGGACCTTATCGTGTTTATCACTTCTGCAGCCTCAGAGCTTACACTGGGCCTTGGTCCCTAGTAGGCACACAAAGAGTATTTTTGAATGAATGAATGAATTCTGGCCCAGGATCCTCCAAAGAATTCTCTAAAAGCAGGCTTCTCCAAAGTGGGATCATGCTATGTAAAGCCCCTGAGCAGAGAGGCCAGAGGTCTTAGGGTCCCAAAGCCTCGGAGAACCAGCTCACAGCACTGTGGCTCAAGAGAATAAATTTCGCTGAATGCCGTGGACCTGGAAGTCTCGGTGGCCCTGCCTCTAGGACACCAGCATCATGTAAAGAAGCTGTCAGGTGGCAATTACCAGTTTCTATGGCCCAGCAGACTGAACCGCTCCCAGTGTCGGCCCATCTTCTGAAAGAACAGACTAGATACTTGCACAGAAACGTCAAAAAATATGACTTCAGCTATCCCCTGAGCTATAACAGCCAATCTTGAAATGCAGAACATGCTTCATTTGGCTGATAATAATTGTGCTCTGTCTTTTAACCCCGAAAGTGTTAAGTATTGTCATATCCTCTGAGGATGAAAAGATCTGGGGTTAACAACTTTCTCTTTTAAAAATTCATAAAGGTGCAGACAAACAGTATTGCATCAGGGGCTACACATCGGCAGAAGCCCAGGGAGAAAGCAGGGGGAAATCCACCACCACCACCACGTTACCCCCCACAGGATAGTTGGCAATTAACTCCAGCTATGTCAGCAATTTTTTGAAAAATTTCCTAAACATGGAGAAGGCTCATCCTCACCATATGAAAGACAAAGCTACTGCAGTGACTCTCCCATGCATTACAATGTGTGTGTCTTACTTCTTAACCAAGCCACTAATCACGCAAATTATTGCAACTAATTACATCTGAAGGTCTAATTAATTCTTTCAGTACCACATCATTTAGTACGCATTCACAACACAGCACCTGTTTTGAAAATCCTTGCAGTTAATTTGTTTATAAACAAACACTATTTGCATAAAATGTTTAATGAATGGTTTAACAGTTAGTACCATACTCCCGTTTTGTCTTAGTAGATGTGAGGTCATCAAAGGCCACGATAAATTAATTTTAAACTATACAAATTAATTTAAATCAAATGTGTGAATTTCTCATTAATAAAGAAAACATTTCCAACATGTTAATTAATATCTCTGTAACAGGCTAATTACAGCCTCCACAACAAGTGCATCTTGCAAGCAAACCTTAAAGATTTGGGGGACCAGGGGGCAGGGACTATTTTAAAGGCAAATTTTAAAAGTACAATTCAGAAAGAAAAAAAAAACACACCAGGCCCAACTGTACTGGGGGATTCACTGTTTAGGGCAAGCAAATCAAGAAAAGACGGCATCCTCTTATTTTATGGATACAACACATTTTAGTCATCAAGAACGAGACCATTGGAAAACATTTCTATCATGGATGCACTTACTCTGCAAAGAGAATGCCTGCTTTCTGGTAGAAACATGCAAACAATGAAAATATTAGTTCTCTTGAAAAGAAAGATGTCTCTTTTGAATTTAGGGCATATTAGCTATATTTGTGCCCCAATGGTAAATACGGATTTCATTAAACAAATCTGTATCTTAATACCAGAATCTGAGGCTCAACCATCATAATTCTCCCTGTGGCAAACCATGGAAAGACACTTCATGTAGAAACTAAAGAGGAACAGCATTATTGCTTAGCATCAAGCACAGCCCTTCCAAAACCCATCACTGAAATATGTTCATAGCCCTAAAGTTTGTTTCTGATTTGCAAGCATTTTCACATTTGATAAGCACCTGTTGTAAATTTACATCCACTCAGGAAGTATTCTTATGCTCGGAAGCTGAGAATTGTAAAGTATATTTATATTCTTACCCTTGTGTGGTGTTGCCCCTTAATGCACAGACTGATGAAATCACTGGCTACAGGACCCAAGGAGTGTGCTAGACCACCTGGTTCTCGCGGAATCGCCACTGAGGAGCTGCGAGTTCCTTCCTCGCGGAAAAGGGTTTATCAGCACCGATCAACCAGTGCTTGGTTTTTGTTTTAAGTCCATTAACATGAAGAATGCATGTGTGCATATGTGTGTATGTATGCAGAGCGTGGAGGTAGAACAACAGAGGGACAAAGAGAGGCACAAATGAAAAGACTTCCACGGGGAGCAGGTGTAGCTCAGTGGCTGAGAGCCTGCTTTGCTTGTACAAGGTCCAGGGTTCAATGTCCAGTACCTCCTAAAAAAAAAAAATGACTTCCATAACCCTTCCCTGCCACCTGCCAACATACCTTGAGGAAAACAAAGGGGAAAATAAGTAGGAGTCCCATCCTGACAGCTCCAGGGACAGACAGGCACTTGCCTAGCCTCTGGTTGGACCCAGATCTCCAGTTTGGTGCTCCTGCCTGGCCCCCTTGCCCCTGGGTCCTGATACTTGTGACGGGGCGTGAAAAATGAGGCCATGCCAGGCATCCCACCGCCAAGCTGCCCTGGCAAGCCCAGTGGGGTGTGAAAACCTCCTGGCTTTGCTCTTTTGCCAGGATAAATGCCAGCCAGCATCACTGTCCCTGGGGAACTAGAGAGACCTTCAACAGACCCGATCTCACTGCCCCTTGGCTCCACCGATGAGGCTGAGCATTTCCTATAAACACCAGGCATCGAGGGTAAAGCAGTGGAATGACAGATTTCAGAAAGGGCAGCCACTTCCCACTGTTTTAAAACTCTTTTGCTCCCTTCCAAGTTTCCCATCAACAGTCCTGCAGTAAAATTCAGTGCCTGAGAGACAAACGTTTCATGAGTACAGGCTGCGAAGAAGAGAAACAAACTTATCTTCCCTCTACCTGTCAGGACACAGGTAGAAGCTGCTTTACACCTAAAATGCAATCACAAAATAAAATAAAATAAAATAAGAGCAATGACTCGACACAGCACTCAGGACTACAGGCCCATTTCCATGCCTACTTCTCTTTGTGCAAAATATACTCGGGAAAGTCACATGAGGAATCACTCAAAGTCCCAGCCCCATAGCCTACTAGGAGAATGGAGGCACAGGGTGCAGAAGTGTGGCCTTGGGAGCAGTCGCCCTGGCAACCCAAGCTTTCACGGGGGCTGTCAGAGACAAGGCGTCCATCCCGGAACCAGCAGGGATCTTCCGCCCCCCACGCGTCACTTAAATAGCATCCTGAGGTCTAGTGGGAACCCAGAGAATCCCTGAGGCCGGTTGCCAAAGCAGCTGCTAGATACAGTGAGGCCCTGTTTAAGCCCAACTCGGTCCCTAACTTTTCTCTTAAGTAGTCTGCAGGGGTCCCACCTAAAGTGCCCAGATCACACCCTCCTGCCCCCCTTCTCGTGGGAAACCACTCCCGGATCTGGAGCCCAGCCTTTGCCTCCCCATTAAAAATCACCAGCATTTCGCAAATAAAGGCGATCACCATGTGAAAAATTATCTTTTAAAATGGAGTTTAATTTGCATATAAGGAACGAGAGATTTATGACGAGAAACATCGCCCAGTACTGCATCTGCCTAGTATCAGTCGTAATTTAGATTGTTTGTGACTGATCTTAAATTCTAAAGCTTGGAGAAGATGAAGTACTCTGTTGCTGTATTATTGTCAGGAGTCTAAGACTTACCAGAGATTTATTAGTAATCTTATCACAAACATGTCTCAAGTTTTTGCTTTTAATATGTGCCAAGCTCCTCTGAGGAATTTTCCTCACTGCAATTATATTCCTCAATGCATGCATTCTGAAGCTGAGTTGATTTCCTTCCCAAAATAAAGCGACCTATCATTACACCATAGCAGCCCGGGTACATTTTTCCTCTGCTACTTAATAATCAATGTATTCATCATTAAAATCTGAGCCCTGAAGCAATGGTTTTTAGCATATTCTAATGACTAGCGACTTGCAAATTACAATGACCTTTCATGTACATTCTGTAAGCACCTTGTTCTAATGTGTACTGTATTTATAGTTTGCCAATACAAACTAGCCAAAGATTGGATAATTACTGTAATCTATTAGCTCGATTGCTTTCCCTGCTCATTTATAGCATGTGCCACGCAGGCCATTTTCAAAAGCTGGTCTATCTTTCATCTCCCGCAAGCTCAGAAAGTAAGGGATACTTCATCTTTACAATATCCCACTTACTAATGTCTGAAGAGCAGCCCATCTCAGCTCAAGGAGGTTTCAAAAATAAAGAATCTTCTTTCCTATTAGTGTCATAATGCTATTTGTGACTGACAAAAAACATCGCTCCAAGAGTGTAAACTTGCGTTGAAGAATGTCAAGGCCAGTTCCATTTTCTGCCCATTACTCTGACCTCCAAATAGCATTTAATAAGATCTGCTTGTTTCTTCGCTTTGAAAGAAAAAGATAAAGGCACTTCTTTTAAACAAGAAACAATTTTTTTTTTTTTTTTTTTGGCCGTAAGTAAATGTTTCAAGTGAAGCATTCAACTTTTTTCTTTTTTCTTTTCTTTTCTTTTCTTTTTTTTTTTTTTTTTTTTTGTAAGTACACTGCTGTGACTCGCAAACCGATAAGAGAGATGTGAGGGAGGAAGCCTTAGCTGGGGTCGCCTTCTGACCCTCTGTGACCGGTCTAGTTCAGGCAGTTATGGATAGATAACATTACAGACACTGGTAATTAAAACAACACTAATTTTGTCTCTGTGGCCAGGCTTTGTTTGTTAGAAGCCATCTATCATGGCCTTCACGCATCACACAATGAGGAGACATTTGTCTAAGTACAATGTGCTTCCGTCAACGGTTTTACGAATCTCCCCGTGTACCTGGACGCAGAGGCACTTTTAAAGACGTAGTGCTTTCATTTCTACTCTATTGCTCTGATTAATAAAACATTTTGCATGCTTAGTCAAAACACACAGCAATCTTTTCACCACATATATTCATGGGGGGAAAACCATGGTAATTTCCTTCCGTTTGGAAAGAAGATAACAACAACAAAAAAAAATTGTCTTTTGGATGGGAAGAGAAAGAAAAAAATCAAGTATGGCAATAGTCCCCTTCTCATTCAAACAGACCAGCCTGAAGGAAAGCACATCATTAGAAGACACACAACAATGCAAGACGAATGCCAACTTAGGGATATCGTTGATTCTTTTTTGTGCATCCATTTGTTTGATTTGGGGACACTCAATCTCATCTTTTATTGCAAAATCTACAGTTACGTTAAGAGTGATAGCATGCAAAGGTGTTTGTGTGTGTGTGTGTTTTGTTTTTTTTTAAAGAATAAAGAAAAGATCAATGTGATCGGCCCATGCAGGAAATTAGGGGTAGCCGAAATACGTGCTGAAGAGTGTAGTTCTGTCACAGTAAACTAAAACGAAACTGTAATGGTGCATTTTATGGGATCTTTAACAAGTGACACAAACAAGAGAAGAAACAGACAAGACCATTTAACTTCAAATCCACCAGACAGCCGAAATGTAGACTTCCTTCAGCCAGCTCGGCTGCTGCCGAGTGGCAGTCTTCATTTCTCAGGGGAAAAACCAGCCCCTTGAGACCCTCCAGGCACCCCAACTGCATTTTTATCAAGTGTTTAAAAGGTAGGAACTGTTAGAATTCTTTTCTCTGTTCACAGGTCATCACAGCCCTTTTTCCCCCTTTATCTGCAGACGTGCATGTAGTTTCAAATATTAGCTAGAACTTCCGCGGCCACCAGCCCTAATTGCTCTCTAAGGGAAGGTATCATAAACGCAGGTATGGATGACACAGCTGTAGCTTCAACTTTATGCAGGCAGAAAATCCTACATCAAAGCTATTTGCAAAGTAACATAACTAGTTATTAAAAAGCACATTTTTATTAGATTCCTCAGAATTTGCATTCTTCAGAAACCAGGTGTGTGCGCGATTTTCATGCGGCCCCAGAACCGTGGGGTCATTGTCCATTATTGGCATCTGCCAGGGAAAGACACCTAAATATTTTTCAAGCCAGTTTGATAAACTCGAGTGTTTCTGCTGCGAAAAGCAAGCTGATAATTTAAATAAGTGAATATTAGCAGTCTCTCCCAGTGGCTGCCACCAACAGTCCAACTGTTGTCCCTAAGCAAAAAGGCCAAGACTGTGAGTTTACCTGGTCCTACCTGCATTTCTACTCCTGATTCTAACAAATGGGAAAGAAAAACGTACTGACTTTTGGCAAACTACAAAGGTTAACTCTATTTATCATGGAGGAACTGATACTAAGTGCTTTCTGTCTGTCCATATATTTTAAAGATTTAGAAGGCAGCTGCTAGTGAGCTCAGGATAGAGAGGCTGGGAGTGTTCATCTGTGACATATGCAGAGTATCTCTTGCAGTTTTCTCTCTACATTTCTGGTACCACTGAAACACTTTTTGGGCTATGGGATTTTGGAAACAAGGTTATTTTTCTATGCTATAAAAAGTCAAAACTTTTCCTTTGGAGGACCCTGACTTGGCCTTTTAAGGGTAAATGATAGGGCTTGAAGGTGCCATTAACCCTCTAAGGAGAAGTAGCACAGTAGTTGCAACGATAGGAATATAATACTCATCACCCTTGTTATAATAAAACGTGTCTCTCCTGATGCCAATAAAACCAAACCTGGAGAGGAGTTCCAGAGACTACTGGAAGCAAATGAAACATAAACCCAGAAGAAACACAGGTGGAAGGAGCCAGGTGGCCTGAAACTGCCAAGGGCTCCATATTCCTCCGTTGACAGATCTTCAAGAAGCAGTTCCGAAGTTTAGAACGCAAACTGCCCTCTCACGGCACGGCCTGACTGCAGCAGAGCCTGGCAGCTGCCCAGCATCGGATCCCACCGCATGCCGCCCACAACAGCCAATCTTTTCACTTTCTATAACTCATTTGCATGGATTTACTTTTTTTTGCCTTAAGAGGTTGTTGTAATGTGTGTTAAAACACACCGTGCCATTTTATCTCCATAATATCACAAAAGAAATATTATGTTAGTATAAAGTAGGAAAAAAAAAAAAAAAGGGAACACTGCGAAATCACAGCAGGGCTCCGGCAGCATAGCATTGCTCAAAAGCACCACCCAAAGGCAGGAGGGGTGTAAAAGCATTCAGGAAATGATCTCTTTTTTGTTGTTGTTAATTTCAGCAATCCAAATGTAAAAAAATGACAGCGCCACGCAAGTTGACGGAGGCTTTTGATTGAAGTGACTGATTGCCTCAGCTGCACCTGCGGAAAATTGATGACAATGCTGTCTAAACCATTCATTAGGACTTGGAACTTCCCGCAGATGAATGCCGGATTCATAAATTTGCTAGACATGTGTTGTAGATAATATGACAAAGCACTGTTTTCAAATGAACGTTTCTTTGACCTAATTTTATAGAAATCATGCAAAGGAATGAAAGAACATTTGTGCCTGAACTCTTCTGAAACAGCTGCAACTGAGGTCACTCTCTCTCTCTCTTTTTCTTTCAAATGAATTTAAGTGAAATAGATTATTTGGAAGATAGCTGCTAGTTTGGTCTAAAATATTTGTTAGAATGACAAAGCATTTATTTTACCTATTACAGACAATGTCACTCTCTGCTAGATGAAGGGAAATTATTTCAGGGGTTTTCAAGCCCCAGATTTGCTCAACTGAACACAAGTGGAAAATAAATTTTAAAAATATTAATAATTTCATCGCCTCAGACATCCTAGGAGGAACCATCTCAGTGCCAACTGGACATGCTTTTTGTGAGAACAACACTGCCTGCAGGCTATCATGGGAGATGCGATCCCTTTAAAATACTGACTCTTCTAGCCAAAAAGGTGAAAACAGAAAGGGAAAAAAAAAAACCAATGCCGTCTGTACACATTTTTTATAAAATGTCTGACTTGCTCTTGATTTTAATGTATCAAAACACTATTAATATTGAATGAAGCTTTTGCTGTGCGTCCAAAAAAGAAGGTGGCTGCAAAGGGGAGAGCACGCAGCTTTCATACCTGCCTCGGCTTGGCTGCACCCGGGAAGAAAAAGCCTTAGCTGAATCCGTCTCCTGGAGCAGATAGCCCAGTGGAGGTTTGAATTGTTAGGAAAGAGTTACATTTTGAGAAAAGAATACCTGGTACTTAAGAATCCAAAACTCTTGCTATAGAAATAGATCTTACTTCTACAACAAGGACCCTCTGCCTAGTACTTGGAATACCCCCAGAAAAACAAGATGAATATTTATTAACGTAAGAAGAACCTGGCGCAGGTTGGCCCTGTGCATCCCAATCTGCCAAAACGCTTCCAAATCTCTTCTTTAGCATTTGAAAAAAGGAATCTATTTTTATAAATTCTCATGAATTTAGGTTTTACTACCAGTAAGGTAATTTCTGATTAGGCATCTTGGTTTTCTCTCTTTTTATCCTGCCCCCACCCCCCCACCCCACCCCCAAAAAATCTCTGCAAATACTTGAGGTGCTTCTGTTAACCCCACACCTGGATGGAGAGAAAGTACAGGTGCAAACAAGGCTAATAGATCCACGTTTTGCCAACCATTTTTCTTAGTACTCTAGCAGTTACTCTGAGCTGGAAAACATTATCCAGACAGATCTACACAAGGTTCTTTCAGGATGCTATACCCAAGCTGCTCCACATAAGAAATTACCAAGTAGATATGTGAAAACCCCTAAATGCAGGGCAAGCCGGGTAGTCTTCTAATCACCTTGTTTCATTTTCTAAAAGGGAAAAATGTGTAAAATAAATAACTGGGTATTGGGGACTCTGAGCAGTAAAAGCAGAACATTTTGCATTGCAGAGAATCCCTTAACTCTGCAGCAGGATTTGGAAAGCCTGAAGCTCCCACCACCTCCAGACTATTTGGATTCAGCATTTGCTTCGAATTCTGGGCTGTTTAAAACAAGTGCCTAGTTCTGCTTGGACGGCTGTCGCAATGCAAACCCCAGGCCTGTGGTCAAATGTTTAATGAGCCAGCTCCTTGTACTGCCCAGCCATAAGGTGATCCCTCAGCTTCACCCCAGAAGATGTTACAGTCTGGTCAATTTTTGTGTGTGGGGTGGAGAGGGCAGGGAGAGCAGCGCAGGGCGATAAAACATACATAAAATCCTGAGCGCATGAGGGAAGAAAACACAGATGCCCAGAATGGCACCAACTCTCAGTTAAATAGTAGCTCTTTGAACAGGGGAACAGGGTAATTTGGGCACTATTAAGTGATCAAGGCGTTGGGGAGTAGCAGGGATGGGTATGGTGGAGATAAACCTGAATGTGTCTCCAAGGACATGTACGCACTGAACTTGTGCCTGGTCCTTCCTCCGTTAATTGTTACCTTTCTGACTCTTCCGGGAGGGTCCAGCCAGGAGAGTGTCCCAAGGACCTCCCAGCTTGCATTCCCCATCCATGTCCACTGCCTGGCTGAGTAGGCACCAAATGTGTAAACCCTGCAGCCTTCTATTCCGACCCCTTTTCAGGAAGCCTTTAGAGTCAACAACAATCAAAAGGATGTCCTTCCTCCAAGACCTTGAGCTAAGAATCATTCCATCTATCCCATTGTGCCTATGGCAATTTCCTTTGTCCGATTCTCTGTTCTCAGTAGCCTTGCAATAAGACTTACTTAAGGAATCTGCACTTCTTCAGTGGAAAGCACCTTGGCCAGAGGGGCTGTGGCCCTCAGGTCGTCCTCATCCCTGATACTGTTCACGCCCTCAAAACCCTCTCCAAATCCTCCTCCTTTGTAGCCTGAATGGGGTTCCCTTTGGAGACCGAAATGAGATAGCCCCTGTGCCTATTGAGGTCCCAAGTGCCAAATTAGTCTCTACTCCTCTTTAGATACAATGAGCAGAAACCAAAGCTTTTGAAAACAGATTCCCAGCAAAACCAAACTCACCTTGGGCCAGATGCTACTCTCAAGTGACTGCCAGCATGGAAAAGAAGAAGGAAGGAAGGAAGGAAGAGAGGGAGGGAGGGAAGGGAGGGAGGGAGGAAGGGAGGAAAAGAAAGAAAGAAAATTGCTAGCTGTGGACTGCACAAGGGTGCCTTGAGGTCCAGCTCAAGGAGGAGCTTCAGCCCCCTTCAATGGGAAACAGGATCCTAGAACCAGGAAACCAGCAGCAGGGTTCAGGTACAGTTGCTACATGGAAAATGCAGGAAAAAAAAGATTAGATCCAGCTTTAGGATAGCAAGTCCTCGTTGCTAGTGAAGGTTCTCTAGCACCCATCCCAAACTACTAGGTACTTGATGTTACCTCCAACTCAGAACAGTGTGAGGTCCTGGAGGTCCCTAAGGAAACCGTGGTGCAAGTTCAGGTCTAGCAGAGGTGTTGGGCAGACAACACAGGGAAGGCGTGGGGGACTAGTGAGGTCCAAGAGGCTGGGTATCCTTAAAATTCTGACCAGCCCCTCCTCCTTTGAGATAAAGAAATAGTCAAAATGTGGCAGGGTTGAGGCTATGACTAGGCCCCGTGGGCCTGCCAGTGCCCCTCCTCCAGCCCACACTTGCTCCTCCAACAACCTTCCTGACCTGCAGCAACTCTCCCACCCAGCTGGATGGAGAAGACAACACCAAATCCCCGTACATCTCTCCATCCCGGGATTATTCAACACTAGGCTCCGAGTACTGTGGAGATACAAAGATGGAAGCAACACGGACCCCACAGAGCTCCCTGTCCAGTGGGGGGGGGGAGTGTCAGGAAACAGGATCTTTAGTTGTATCCCAGCGGTGGGGAGGGGTCTGCATAGAGCCATGCACACTCTCGCAGCTCCTCCCTTTGGGCCAGACCAGGGCAGTGTTGACTGGGTCTCCTGGCACTGAGACCCCCACCTGGGTTTGCTCGGCGTAGCCTCCAGTCTGCTGTGCAAGAAGACACACACACACTCGTAGACACACGCTCACACACTAATATAGATTCACATCTCATCACCACTAGGAGAGAAAGGAAGAATAAATCACTGGACACGACAGCTTTGCGGGACCCCAGACCTCACCAAGTCCCAGTTTCAGAGTGTTACAGCATCTTTAAATGCTGCAGGAATGCGTTCCTAGCTGAGGCAGGTACAAGGAGCTAGCTTTCCACCCCCCGCTGTCAGGACCGGGAGGGAGCCGCGCTGACCCCTTGCGCATCAGCCTCACACCTGGTGGTCCTTCCAGAAGGCTGGGAGGGTGGTGTTCTCAGAAGCCTGGCTGTGTCTGAGAGGAAAGAACCTAGTCTCAGCAGACAATATGAAAGTGGCCAACAATGAGCCACGCGGCTGACACTCTTTAGCCCGGTTGTCGCTGTCACAGATCCCAAGAACCACACAGTGAGGTGAGGCAGGATTGTCCGAGGCAGTGGCTGAGCTGTCCCAGAGAGCAAGGAGCGCTGTCCCCAAACAGACACCAATGTTTTATCAGCTATCAGATGTCTATCAGGGCCGGGAAGACAACCCAGGTGAGGAAGCATGCCAGGGTGAGACCACGGGGAGCCCAGGCAGCTGCTCTCCACCTAAGGGGCAGAGAGTGGGGAGCATTGGAGGCCTGGGCAGCTCCGCTCCATCTGGGGGCAGAGTCAGCTCTGATTAATTGATCCACATGGACGTAAAGACCCCGTGCTCCCAGTTCTTCCAAATATCCAATAGGATCCAGAAATCCTGTAATTATGTAAAAAATCTCTAATTATTAAATGTTGACAATAAATTCGTAGTTTAAAAAAATAATCTAAGATGCTCTCTCTGCCTAAAGGGGCCCGCCCCAAATCTTGGTGTATATTTCTTTCTCTCCTATTTCTCAGCAAGCTCTGTTCTTTCCCCCATTTCCAAAATATGTTCTTTTTACTGGCCTAACTAAAATAATAATAATAATCTGAGAACCAAACAGAACACATGTGTACCCACACTCGTAGACGGAGCCCCCAGATTCCCACTTCATGACTCTGATGCAGCCCTTGTTCCAACCCTCTTACTCCATCCCACCTCCACCCCCCAGCAAGATGTCACTCTTTCATCAGACAGGACCAGCATGCTGGTGGGGTCCCCGTGGTCCCCGGCAGGGCCAGGCCGGGGGGCATTCTGAAGGAATAGGTCTTTGGGCAGAGTTCAAAGGCTCTCCCTGAGCTTATACATCAGGCGTGCATCTTCCAGTTGCCAGAGGAGGTGCTGGCATTGCTTTCCGTAACCTCTCAGGGGAGAAATGGTTTGCGGGAGATTTGCTTAAAGGCAAATGATTTCTGCTTGTTGTTTCTCAGTGGAAAAAGGAAGAATTTTCCCCTGATCACAAGGGAATCACATTTTCACCGCAGGCACGATAGGTATGGTTGCTGGGTGATTTAAATTTCAGTTTTTGTCAACATTTGTTTGCTTCAGATTGTCCTTTTAATATTTTTGTCTCTTTTTTCTCACTAGCATCTACAAATTGAGCCCAATACAGTAGTTAAAATATCACATTTTTCCAAATGGACATTTATATATTGTAACATGATAGCTGAGGCTCGATGAGAATCAGCTGCTCTCAAGTTCCCTCTGATTTCAAGCAGAAATCCCATTCAGAGGTGGCCACCAAAGTACCCACAAATCCTTCACAAATGGGGACGTGGAACAGATTCTTTTTTATATTTTTGCATGGATCCATTTGTGTGCATATCCATGTGTGTTGCATCTTGTGTATTTTTAAAATCCTATTTAATAATGCAAAGGTCCATATAGTGTCATTAAAACAGATGAGTATAACCCTTGGTCATCTAGGTAAAAGCGTTTTGTTGTTTGTTGTTTTTTTTTTTTTTTCAAATTGCTATTGCTATATATAAATGTAACATATAGCAATAACCATAGAGAGATACTGTGCCCTTGTGTATGGATAATTAAAATAGGAACATCTCTGGACTAAATTAAAATGTGTAAAAACCAAATCCTTATAGCATCCATGAAATTACAGAAGCTACAAGTGAATCACTCACCCAGAGACGAAGCATTTCTCTCATTACTTCAGGAACCTCTTCCATGATCACAGCCCTACATTTTCACAAATCTACATGGTTCTTTTTATGTCACTAAATATCTCAGTTCACTTTTACTGCCCTCCTTATATATACGCGAGTTGGTAACAGCGGGCAAACAGTCTCCAATCATTTAAGAGAAACCAACACTTTTAGTGCTTTCAATGGCACTTATTACTACAAATTATGAAGAAAAAATCAGAACAGGATCTATGAAGATAAATTATACCTTTATGAACATAAAGAAAAAGAGGGCATGTTTTCCAGAATCAGAAAATCAACACCCACAGGTTCTAGTGCACGAATTAAGAAGACTCGAATACCTGAGATACAGAGATCTCTGCCTTAACCCATGACCCTGACAATCCGTGCCATTCCTTTCGACAGAAAGCTTCTGCTATGCCCTTTTCTCCTCTGTACTTTGAACATAAGAGGTGTTATTACCCATAACTTTTTATTTAAAGGAATTGTGCAGCTGGGAAAATGAATGAATTTAATTATCAATGCAGTGTGAAAAAAATCATTAGAGCAAGGGCCTGGAACACCACATATTAAAAATAAACAAAGGCTATTAAAAAACAGTTCCAAAAAAGAATGTCAGTTTTTCTTCAATTCTTAAAATGTAAATACCAAAAAGAAAACCATATGTAAACATCCATAGTTACAGAAGAAATTACTCTATAAGAAAATGTTAAATGACTGACTGGATCATTTAACTTTAAATCTATACTTTATGTGGCAATATAGGAAGGTCATTTGATTGCTATGCATAGAAAAATGAGAATTCTAATATGTTCTCAAAGTTTCACCTTCATAAGACAAAATTTTCATTATAAAATTTTATTTAATGGTTAGCACACAGAACTTCTCCCTCAGTTGTACAAGATGACACATCTCTAACCAGAGAGGAAGCTCATCTTTGCCTTAAGACAGCAAAATTATATCTTTTAACTAAATTGTAAAAAGCAGTTCTGTACTAATATTTCCTTCATGACTGACTAGTGAAAGCATTTATTTAGATGGAGCTCTGGGGATAAATGCTAAGCAAAGATGTCTCTGAAAGGCCTGTCTGGTTGACAAAGGTTGTAGAGAAGTATCTTTTCTAGGCAAGCAGGGATGTTGAACTATGCATGTAGGTTCAGGATTTCTCAGTTGGGACCACATTTGACCTGACGCTCCCATGGGGTATTTCCAGCAGGTTCACTTACAGATTCCCATCTGGAGGAGCCCAGCTCAGAGTGACAGACCTACCCCAGGACAGAGAGGGTGGCCTGGCAGCCAGAGCCCAATAACACAGAGAGCAGAGGGACACTGCCAGCTTTGTGAGGCAGAATCAAATGGTGTGGGATGAAGCCAAGGGAAGGCAAGATGATTCAGCCTGGAGGGGAGGAGCAGGGGACCTTCTCTTCTGTTGACTTAAGGAAGAACTCTTACTCGCCATGGCCACAAGAGCCGGGACATAGAAAAGCTCAAGGAAGATGTCTATTGCCACAGAGACTATTTTGTTTCCAGACAGTGAAGAATCAAGTCGCCAGCTAGAGGGAGAATGGCTCAGGGGCCACCGCTTGTCCTCAGCTGTGTTGTAGCCACCTGGTGGACCAGAGCCACAATTATATAGCCGGGAGGCAGGTGCGAAGGCCAAAAGCCACACCAGACATTGGTCGCTAACCAATACCACTTGCCTCATTACAGTCGCTGGAAGCTTTGGTTTGTATGGGGCTCCCATTTTTCACTGTTTTTCACATCTTGCTTTTCCCCCAGGCTTCACGATGCCCTTCTGGAAGGCAGGTTCTAGCAGAGTCCAGCAGGGCTTAGCTGGCTCTCCCAACCTCTCTCCTGCCTGGAGCCGTCTTTCCAAGTGTCACCACCAGAGCCAGGCCCGGTGTCCCTGCTCGTCCTCTCTCTGGGCCTCAGTCGTGCCATATTTAAACCGGGGGCTTGGACAAATGCACCTGGAGGCCCATGGAGCCCTGGATGCTGGATGAGAGCCCTGCCTCCCGCCCCCAACCTGCTCCAAGGTCTGGAACCTCCTGTGCCAAAGGTGCCACTGAGGTTTTCTGGAGGGAAGCAGAGGAGGAGAAGACCACATACAGCAAAGAGAGAAGGGTGGCAGGCCATGGGATAAGGGACCAGGCAGAACCTTCAGAAATACCTAGAACCGTGTGTGTGTTTTCACTGAAAAGCCAATGAAAGCTATGGAATTTCTCCCACAGGAAAAAAAAAGCCATGTCACTTACAATTTCAGGGAATTCATGGGCCCTGCCCCCAAAGCTCAAGCATCGACCCCAGGCTAAGAAACTCTGAACTGCTACAAAAACACCACCCCCACCATCACGAGCTTTAATATCAAGGAAACTGGGACCCAGAGAAGAGGACAGATTTTCCCAAAGTCACCCAGAAAGTTAGGGCCCAACTGGGGTGAGAGCTGGTTTCCCACCTCCCAGGCAAAGTCCTTCTGTGCTCCCTTCTTCCTCATGAGCAGTTTTCCAATTCCCAGGTGTTACCAATTTTTTTTTATTCTCAGGAAGGATTACCAGACAACCTTGGCCTATCAAGCCCAGCCCCGGATTGGCAGTTTGATATCTGGGCTCCTCCAGATCACTCCAAGTCCAGAGTTCACTTCCCAGCAAAGGAGCCTGGCAGGGATGTGGGGGAGGGGTGGGGAAGGTGGAACATGGAGCCAGGAAAGGCACGATGTCACCCAAGAAGCTGCCACCTGGGTGACCACTCCTGGGAAAGGCGAGCAGGTAGAGATGATGGTCAGGAAGGAGTCACTTGTCCCTCCCATTCAGAATAGGTGGCCCTAGGCTGTGTGGTCTCAAAAAGCACATTTGCTTTCTTTTTTAAAAAAAAAAGAAGTGGCGGAGGAGGAGAAAAAAAAGGATGCTCAGACTAGATAAATCCAGAATGATTTGAATACATTACTGTAGTTAAGTTTAGTACATAAAGTACTGGGGATGGTTCTGCCATGCATTTCAATGAAGCCCAAAATAATGAGACTCTGGCTGGGCTGTTCCTGCTTTGCCAGAGTGATTCTGCCCTAATAAGTGGGAAGGAGACGTCCACGGCCCCATGCCTATGAATTGTCCTCCTGGGATTTGATCTGGCCTCTGAAGGGAGATGGACTGTGAAGAGAAGGAAGACTGGCATTTGGAATGAGCCACTGAACACCTGGAGTGAAGTAAAGTGCTATGCAGGTCATTTCCAGGCCTGAACCAGCCAATGAGTCCTTCCAGTTACAGTCAAACTTCATTCCCTGAACTTTCCAGGTATCCCCAGCATGGGCCGAGGCGGAGCTGTGGAGTCTGAGTACCAGGCCTCTGGCATGGATCTCCCAGCTTTCTCTTCTCCAGCTGCCACCCCAGCTTATGACCGCCTAGAGAAAATGGGACAATGATATTATCCAAGGGACAAAGAAGGTACCAGTCTTTCCCTCCAGGACATATCATAAGGAGGAGTTTAAGGAGAGAAGGAGGGAAGAGTTGAGATATAAGGGAATGAGGGAAGGGGAAAGAGTTGGGGATAGGAGGAGAAAGAAGGAGAGGGAGAGACAGAAAGACAGAGAGACAGGGCCTCCCAGCTGTAGCCTTCTCATCCCTTGAACAGAGAGATGTGATGTGTGGCTTTCACTAGCATTTCCAGGACCCAAATGGCAAAATCTTCAAGAGTTATAGGAGAAAGGACTGACTCAGTTGCCACCCGATGAGTCACATGTTCCAGGAAACCTCCAAGGAGCCAAAATTCCGGGACATGAGAATGGGCGCATGCAGCCATACCCCAGAAAAAGAATGCTTGAAACAATGGTGCCATCTGGGAGGGCTCTTCATAAAACCTGGTCTCTGACTCCAAGATCAACCATTTGACACTCAGAAAGTTGGAGAGGAAAGATCCCATGATGGCACCGGACCTACCTCCAGCCAACAACAGAGCAAGGCTTTGTGTCCAGCCTGTCACCAGCCAGAGGAGCTTGGAGATTGCAGGTGAGCCCAACAGATGCTAAATGCTTGCAAATAAGGGGTGAATGTTACTAGCCTCCTTATGAAAGGAAACCCACAGACCGCCAGGAAAATATAAATAGTTAAATCAGTAGAATCAGCCCCCTTTTCTGTTCTCTGGATATAACTTGCTCCTGGACTTCTGTGAATAGCTAACTAAAAAGCTGTTGGGGTGGACATCTGTTGTTTTTGCCTGCCCAGCCGCTTCCCTCCTTTTACTGGAAATAGCATCCTGATTTTCCTTGAGGAATCACTCCTCCCCCATGCTTCATCCATGCAGTCTTGGGTGGAGCTGAGCCTGTCCGCAGCTCCACGGGTAGGTGAGTGACACGGGCCAATGAGGGCATCACGTCACGCCGGCCACCACAATTGACTTATAGTGGCTGAAGGCCTAATCAGAGCCAGCCTGACTCAATAGCTCACCATCTATGGAGTGAGAGATTCTTTCCACTGGAGTTCCTGAGAGATAGATGAGAGCTTGAAGCTGCTGGCAGCCATCTTCCCACCACAAGGGGAGAGGCAGCTGTCTGAAAATGGAGTCAAGGCAGAGGAAATCATGCTGCCCTGTTTGACAGTATTCTTGCCCTTGGATCCAGCCACACCTGAAGCTCTACCCCCGGGATTTGAAGTAACATGAGCCAAGGTGATCCGTGGCTGATAAGTCCATGTGAGGTGGGCTTTTCTGGAGCAGTCTTGACTAAGCTAATTGTTCACAGGGGAGTCACTGGATGGTTCCTATAAAGTCACAGGACCAAAGTATGGCAGTTAAGTTTCTTCTCCAAGGTAACATGATGCCCATCAGGCTCCCAAGGTCTCCCAAAAAATAAAAACCCACCTACTGGCCTAGTTGCGTTTGGGGATGCACTGAGACTGAAGGACTCCTTCCCCAGGAATACATCAAGCTGTGAAGTATTCACAGTTTTAAAATTACTCATCAAGAGCTGGATTTTCCCCCCTCTGCTACCTTAGTTACTGATTATTTCCAGATCCATCAGATAAACAAACTCTTGTTTTTAAAATGCAATCAGCACACCCGTGCACCCATCTATAGATAGTAAAGAATAGGTAGCTGAAGCCCCTGGAATGTGATTCTATCGCACAGGACAAAATAGATAGCATTACAAATGTACACTCAGCAGGAAAATACTATTTGGCTGGTAATTCAAGCTGGGGATGAATAATCAGTTCATTTTGAATAATGAACCAAGAAAACACTGTCATTTGGAAAACTTGGGGTCCATTCTTGTCTCTGAAAGCCTGGCATGGCTGCGTCTCTCTGAGACAGGTCACCACCCCTTCCAGAGGGCCCAGGCCATGGTCTCCAGTCAGCCAGGCAGCCGGGTTGGAGACCACCCAGGCAGACACCCTGGGCTCCAGTTTCATGTCTGGCTCCAGTGCTTTGGGAACCCACACCAAGGCCTCTCATTTCTGCAGAAGGGCAGACAGTGCACAACTCTGTCTGTGGTCTCTGCACAGGTTTAAAAGCCTCATTTGTGGATTTCGTCTCTTCTGTGCACTAGGTGCCATCACTAGACTGCTCACAGCAAAAGACGTCCTCGATAGGAGGGACCCTTCCATTTATCCTGACATGGCACCACTGAATGCTCAGATCAATTATGGACAATGCATTCTTAAGGCTTGGGACCAGCTCCTTGAAGCTTATGCCCAAGCAGCAGCAATACAGGGAGATACGGAGGAGAAGGAAAATTCACAGAGAGCCCTGATCATAGCTGATTTCCAGCTATTTTGCAGGAAGCTGCTCCCTTTGAATTGTGAAAGTGATCTGGTGCCTGTGGTGTAGGCTTTGACCTCTTTCCCGGGCATGGAGATGAACGTACTTGGCACCATCCACACTCTCCTGCCCTACTAGCTGGGTCACCAGCCTCCTCGGGTATAGGGCTGCAACCTGCCTCATGGTCGGTTCCATCTCTTAAGCCAGGAGCACAGACCACAGACCCCATCGTGGACCTAAGGCCTTCCAGTTCAGGGAGTCTGTTGACCTGTTGGCTTAAGCCATGCCCATTCATAAGCCAGATTCTCAGCCTCCACCAGAAGCTTTGGAACTTTATTCTCATGAAACACTGACCTCCTCCTTGCATGGAGACTGCTATTTACATTAAAATTGGTCACATAATGAAAAAAACAAGTAGTTCATTAATATGCTAGGAAGTGCTAATTTGAACATTGCTGAAAAGCAATTGCAAATTCCATTTTGCCACTTGCAAATGTGATGCAGTGCAAATTAGGGCTGATGGACCCATCTTTAGACATTCCAACTTCATCCAGATGCTCCTGAGCTTCCCAAGCCCCAGCTGCAGGCACTGGCTTCCAGACCTGCGACGACGACTTCTCCTTCATTTGGAAAATAATGAAGGGGTCCCACTATCTGCCATTTCCACACTGATGCCAAGTGAACTAGAGTAAGCACCATGAGGGCTGCTGCTGGAATGACCCAAAGTGAAAGGACAGAAATGACTCCACATTTTCACTACCCCATATCTTCACTAAGAGGAGATGTACCAGATCCACACCTACCCCAAGCCACCAGCCTCTGTACCCCTCTTCCAATGCCCTGTGATGTTCTGTTGACCCATCTTGGCTTGAGAAATAACCTGAGGTGACCTCTCAGCTGGAAAAACCCATGGGAACCGGAGCCAGCTTTGGCCATTGTCTGGCCAGTAGCCCCTCAGGGGCACAGTGGGGGCAGTTCTGTCTGTGGAAAGCAAAGCCTTGGGGACAGTGGTGTGCCCAGAAGTCCCTTCCATCTTCCCACCATCCTCCTGCTGTCTTCACAGTCAATGGAGTCAAACTTTATATGCAGTTGGGTTCGAAAGTCAGTACTTAAAGGGAAATGCATGTGGAGGCAGTCCAGCATTGGGGACCAATATACCTTCTCCTGGTGACAACAGCACAGTCAGCGTTTCCACCATCTTTAGACTTGGACAGGTCTCTTCTTCTTCAGTTGCATACCACATGAAGTAATTGGCTTGCCTTTGGGGCCATACTGAATTTTTTTAAAGGTGTGTATCTTTAAATGTAATACAATCCACTATGCACAGCAAGATGCCCCAGCTCTGAGAGACACCTGACCAGCCCCACCTGTACCCACAGCCAAGGGCTGCCAGCTGCAGAGCCAGCACAAGCAACAGCTCTCCCCATATTTCACCTCTCTGCAGTCAATGGACCAGTGCCCCCATCTGGCTTCTACCTGCAGGGCAGAAACATCTTGCTCATGTCTTTATCCTCAGCTATTTGGTCCTTCCTTTCTTTGCTCCTCAGTCCTTTCTCAAAGGGATGCCTACAGAGCAAAAGGAGGAAGTAAATGGAGGAAGGAATCTAGCCGATATGAAAACAAGAGTAGGAAAGCCAATACTAGAGCCAGAACTAAAGCTAATGCATCATCACATAGACCCGCAGTGCCTAGAGGGATACTGGAAACGTGGCTCTGAGCTTCCCAGAGGGCCAAAGCAAAGAGGGAAACAGGTCCATTAAGGAGTGCTTTGTCCATGAAACAAAAAAGCAGCAGAACTGCCTTTTCTGCTCCTGAGGCTTAAGAGAAATTTCTCTGGCAGATTCCCTCAAAGAGACTGCCATGTGGGGAATGACAGTATCCTCACCCCAGAACTGCACTAGATCTAAAATAAAGCTCTCGGCAGCTCAGTTTCCTGAGACATCACTCAATAGCAGCCCCAGCAATTTGGAAAGGCGATTTTATGAATGGCTGTGGCTCAGGGCCAGTCTGTACTCACCTCTCAAAAAGCATTTGGGGGTGGCGGATGTGGCTCAAATGGTTGGGCGTCCGTCTGCCATATTAGAGGGACCTGAGTTCGATCCCCAGGACCTCCCAGTAAAATTATATATATATATATAGAAGGCGCACGTGCTGCCAGGCCCCAGGCATGGGCTTGGCCCTAGGCCCCGCCGAGCCATGCAGCAAGATGATGATGTGACAGGAGAGAGACACAGGGGAGAGCCAAGATGAGACACACCGAAAAACCAGGAACTGAAGTGGCGCAGATGGCAGAACGCTTCTCTCCCACATCGGAGGTCCCCAGGATCGAATCCCAGTGAAGACTGGAGGAGAAGAATGAGAAGAGAGGGCAGGAAACAGACACAGAGAATTGCCCAGCAAATGGACACAAAACAGCAAAACGGGGGCGGGGGGAGATTTAAAATGGATAAAATAAATAAATAAATCTTTTTTTAAAAAAAGAACATTTGCTTGCTTAGGGGAGAGGGGTGTTTCTACTCAGAGATTAAACGGAAAGAGGGAAACACAGGAGTGTCCCCACATGCTCTTCACATGTTCCCGCTGGCCCCTTGGGACCCTCCAACATGGTACGCGATGCTCCCCCACCCCAACCTTCCACCACCCCTCAGACTCACCACACTCATCGCCCATGGGGCTCTGGCACACAGTTCCTCTCCCTAACCTCACAGTCTGACTCCTTCCAAACTTCACCTCCCAGGGATGCTGGCATGACCTCTCTGTCTAAAGCTGAGATTCTTTCATGGTGCTGATTACAATCTGAAATTACCTCTTTCTTATCATTCCCACTGAAATATAAGCACCACACGAGCAAGAACTTTGTCTTGTTCATGCAGAATCCCAAGCACTAGAATATTGCCTGGCACGTGGAAGATAGTAAATAAATATTTGTGGAACAAATGAATTTGCATAACATACCCTTTTATAGCACATTCTGTGTGTCAATCACTTGTAAGCCCTGGAAATATTAACTCAGTCAATTCTCCTAGGAGCTCTTGCTTGTAGCTTCTATCAATAGCCCCACTTCAGAGATGAGGAAACTGAGGCACAGAGAGGCTAAGTAACTAGCTTGGAGTCACACAGCAAGTGAATGGTTCGTCCAGGAGATCTGGCTACGGAGTCGGAACACCTGACCCCCATGGCTGATGTTTAATGGGGGCAGGGTGCCCCATCCTGGCAGGCAAAATTTCCATCTCCTCCAGGAGCCCAGAAACTCCACCTGAGCACATGGCTTGATGCAGGTGATAAGCAGCCTAATCCATTTAAATTCATCTTTCTTTAACATTGTTGATTTTAGCTGAAATGTAAAGTACAGGGTAGAGGAGCCCAGACAACCTCCACTGGAGAGTCTGGGATTAGTTCATTAATAGGTTCGGCTGCTGCCCATGCAGCGGCATGACATTAGGAGCTAACTGCTCCCGACCACGCGCCACTTAGAACTACGCATTTGCAAATCAGCTCAAGATGCATGCCACCGTGAGCGATGACAGTGTTAAAGCAATGCATTTTTCATTTATTCTATTAGTAATACTTATTACTGAAAGCGATTGGTGTAGACAATGGGAAAGGTAGTTGTTCTCATTCGTTTTCTAAACCAGCCAACATGCCCCATTCATACCAGCCTTACTCGGAGGCCAGCTGCTGGCTGTGGGCATCTCAAATGGGGACCCACCAGGAAGGAGTTTAGACCCATGGAACCCAGACTCCCCTGACCTGGCCTCTTCTCCTTCAGCCCTGCCCATAGCCTCCACTCACACCCACATCCAGAACAGGGATTGTTGAAAACATTTACAGTCCATGAGAAACTCCTTAGAACTGAGGCAGATCTCTGGGCAAAGAGCTCCCTCCGTAACAGAGGGAGGTCCTGACACCTGGGTGAGGCTCTATAAAGCAGCCCTCTTGTCCCTGAGATGCAAGCCCTGCTGTGGTCGTGTTGTGTTTGTCAATGAACAAACACCCAGGGCGAAGCTCATGATGCAGCAACACATTGGCAGGTGGACCCTGAAGCAGTCTCCATCCATGGCCCGGCATGGATGCTCTGTGACACACGTGGCACTCTGAACATTAACTATGTTACCACGAAAACCTCCCTCTCTCTTCACCGCTGCTTTCTGGACATTTTCTTTGTATCATAGCTTTGGCTTCTCCTAAGTTTCTGCCTCCTTGTGACTTCATCTGCCATCTCAGCTTATGGCTCTAGTCACCATGTAGCTTCTTTGCTGCTTTTAGCTTCAAATTCAAGTGTGGCTTCCCACACCGTGAAAGAACAATGCCTAGGGAAAAATCCACAAAAGCCAAGATCTACAATGCTCCCTGCCCTACTTCCCCTTCTCCTTTCTCTGCTGCTGATTCAAAGAGATATTGGTGAGGCATTAAGTATCCCAGGATCCAGGAAGGCCAAGGAAGCCAACACAGCCAATTTCCCCTGTGAAAATATTAGTTTACCAAGCCTGCAGGAAGTCAGAGCCCTCCAAAAGTTAAACTTCTTTGAGAGGCCCTGCCTGGGTGAATCATCCTTCTTTGGAAGGATAAACTGGCCTGTTTCACCTACTTGTACCACTATTTGCTTAGAGGGTGCATAGAAAAATGCCATTGCAATAAAATAGTGTGGTCCAGAGAGAGGCCAGCTCATATCAAGGCAAGAAGTCCAGTTTTTATACCATAAGGCACTGGGTTTCTGAGTCTATACATCAGTCTCATGACCTTGCCTAATGTGAGTCCATACCTAAAGACACCTTAAGACACCTAAGACAGATCCACTCTCAGAACCAAGACAAAATCCAGTGACTGGATTTGTGAGGTTAGGACTCAAACCTCAAGCTGTGAAAAGTGCACCAATTTACAAATGCTATCCTGCAGAGGTGGCCACTGGTAAGTGCCCCTCGCCCCCACCTCTCACCAAAAGGCATATCCTTGAGAGGAAAATTAGGCAAGAGTATGCATCAGTCCCAACTGGAGCAGTGATTCTCAATACTGGCTGCATGGTAGAATCACCTGGGTCTCATCCCCAGAGATTTTAATTTAATTGTGGCCTGGGCATTGGGATTATCTAAAGCTCTCCAGATGGTTCTAATGTGCAGCCAAGGCTGAGAACCACTAACTAGAGCTTGGAAGCCAGAGGCCATGCACGAGTAGTTCTGCAGCAATATCAGATCTGAATGAGGACCAGAGGATGGCAGGGAGAAGCAACCCATGAAGGCCTGAGCCGAAGCCTCTAGATTCAGGGAAATGACTTTCACCAAGGGCATAACCCCCTTGTCTTTCCCTACCATTTCCTCCACCCGCGTTAGCGGCCAAGAGTGACTGCTTGCCCTCTCCCAAGTTCCTAACTGCCTTCGGATGCCTGTTAGGGCTGATAATTAGAATTCACTGCAACTCTGGTAACACATGGCCCATCCACAGCCCAGGCCTTCAGCGGCATCAGCTTTAGCCCAGTGATTTAAAACCTCAGTGGACAGATTCACCACACCTAATGGACATCTCTTGGTGGGCTGCCCCCTCTGATGTCCACTGAGGAGGAAATTGAATTATGGCCTCAGACGCAAGACTGAGAAGTTGCAGGAGGAACTCTCAATTATGCACAGACCTGGATGGGCAATTTGAGGAAAAGGCAGCAAGGAAAGCTAAATCTGTCTCCCCTTCGTCCTTCAAGTCTCCTTCCAGAAACTCAGCCCAGCACCCAGCCCATCAGAGACGCAGCCTGCAGTGCTGGAAACAATGCGAGGAGGGGGTGAGCTCACTCATGAACCTCTCTCATAATGCCGGAATCGAGACAGCATAATTAGTCTTCACTTTCACAAGTAATAAATACACTCAAATTAAAAATACATTTGTACCACTCATTTTACCCCTGCATATATCATAACATGTAAATACACATTCCACTTGTCTTTTGCTAATCATTTACATTATATTCTCATGTTGGTCAGCAGGGTAAATAACCATCTCCTATACCTCAATATCATTAATATTCTTTAAAATTTATAGGTTCTCATTTAAGACTGAACAAGGACTACTGCCTATGGTAGTGAAAACAACGGGAGAATTTGTGAATTACGTGCCTGCTTGCCCTCTATTTGCCAAGCTAAATACATAAGTAAGCCCTCCTTGTCGTGAACACCCAAAAGGTTTTGGCCAGCTGAACTATTCAGTGAGAAGAATTGTGAAAATAGTACCAAATTTGGAATTAGAAGATTTTGACTCAAATCCCAACCTGTGTACAAAATTGTTCCTTGACTTTGTCCGTCACCAACTCCCTGGTTTTAGTTTTCTCAGGGAACTGGGAGCATGCTTACCTGCCCTGCCAACTTCACAGCAGGATCAGGAGGACAAGGTGAGAGGGGCCACATGAGGCAGGCAGCAGCAGGGCACGGAAATCCTCCCCGATGGGGACCACCAAGGAGAGAGAGACACACAGGTGAGCTCTCTTGAGGGACAGGAAGGCACTAGGGACTAGGGAGCAAGCAGTGTGCCCAAGCCCAGTGAGCATACAAACCTCAGAGGAAGAGACTCCTGACAAGAGCTATAGATGTGGGGGTGCAGGTACTGCCAGGGACCTGGCCCCCAAGCAGGGAGGAAGAGCACGCCCAGCCTTTTCTCCTTTCTTGGACGTTGGGAGCCAGCCATCAAGTGCATGCTGGCAATGCAGACCATGGAGTCAGCCTGTTGGGCATGGGAGGGGCAGCAGATGCTGGAATATCATGGGGAAGGGGGGCAATCACCAGCACAGAGGCCTGTGAGGGGTCCAACCTCCATTCAGCCCCAAGGAGTTTTCAAAATGTCTAAGCATTCAGCTACTTGCAACTAACAAAGGTCCTGATGCAGAGTAAAATAGGGCACACAGCTTTGTCAGGGTGTTGATTAATAAACCCCACTTTGAGAAAGTTCAATGCCCAAGTTTAACATTAGATTACAGAAGGATGATTTGCCTTTGAAGCATTCTCCAAGTAAGTACTTTGCACAAGGATCCCTCTCACCCACCCACAGCTCATTAAGCAGCCCCATCCCAGGAGCTGAGTCAGAGGCCAGTATGGGCTGGAGGACAGAAAGGCCTGCAGGACAGGCGAGGGAGGGCACATGCCCACAGGAGGCTAGTCACTGGTCCCAGCAAGCATTTGCAGTACTTACTACTCACCTGTACTCAGTGCTTGCTCACTCCTCACCTGCACTAAGTGCTTACTCACTATTCACCTGTACTCAGTACTTACTACTCACCTGTACTCAGTGCTTGCTCACTACTCACCTGTACTCAGTACTTACTACTCACCTGTACTCAGTGCTTGCTCACTACTCACCTGTACTCAGTGCTTGCTGACTACTCACCTGTACTCAGTGCTTACTCACTATTTACCTGTTGGTTTGGACTCTTACTTTTCCATGCCAATGAAGAATGTGACATCTGCATGCAGTTCTGCAGCACCCAAGTGAACAAGACACCCCCAGATGCTTGTTCACTCCTGGAAGTCCTCAGGGAATGCCTTAGTCATGTCCTGGAATGTCATCTTAGAAGAACATTCTGATTTGGAAGCTGGGTTTAACTTGGAGGGTTAATCTAGTCCAAGTCTCTTTAACATATAAGGAAATTGAGACCCAAAGTGAGGCTGTGACTTCCTCAAGCGCACACAGCAACTCAGGGATGGAAGAGCCCAAGCTTCCTGGCTCCAAGTCCAGTGCTCCTTCTCCCCAACGGAGCAAGGTCCATGTTAAAATGCAGGAGGGTGATGTCTTTGTCAGATACAGAGAAGTGAGGAGCACAGCCTCTAGTTAGATGGCCTCAGTTCAAACCCCTGCTCCACCACTTACTAGCTTTATGAATGTGGGCAAGACAGCTAATCCTGCTCAGTCTCAGTTTTTTCACCTGTAAAATGGGTACTAAATAAAGGACCACTTCAGGGAGTTGCTAAAAGAATGAGATGGAGCATGTAAAGTGCTTGGTACCTAGAAAACAATAAGAAAATTTCAGTTGCCAGCTCATCACAATATAAGCTTTAATGATACATAGCTTGATGTTCTGTGTTTTCTCAATCCGAGCATCCGTCCCTTGCTGGGACTTGGGATCCAGCTTGCTTAGAGAACTCAGTAAGCCAGCTGAGAGCAATGTTCCTTCCATCACTTCTTATAGGGTAAAAGCTTGTTTTGGTGCCATCCTGGGGGTCTGTGGACCATGCCCACAGGAGCAGCAACAGGGAGAAAAGGGTGTGTAGGCTGCTCCAGCCTGGACTTGGGCATGGCTATGAAACCATTATGTCCACATGCCACCTGCGTCCAGGAGGCTGAAATGGGCTCACATTTACTTTAAATACCCAAATCACGATGACCTGAGCCCCAATGTCTTGTTCTGGGACCCAGCTCTCTTATCCCACCCTGTGCAAAACCCCTAGTTATACCTAGGCATCCTCGATGGGTGCCTTTCCCATGCTCACAGCTCACTCTATCGATCCACCCACTACAGACACCACTCAGCAGCCTCCTTGTACTTTCCCCTCTCCCTGGCTCCCCTGGTCCAGGTCTGTTTCTATGGAGACTGCCTGCTGGTGCCCTGGACCAAGAAGTTGTCTTCCAAACCCCAGGGGACTCCATAGCAGTACCTGGTAGGCACCAGCCCCCACCCCTCCAGCCCTACACCAATGTCTCCCTTCTGAGTCCTCCACGGTGCAGGTACACTGTGGGACCCATTCCTACACCTAACAGATCCCAGCATCGTTTAGGAAGGAGGCAGCCCATCATTCACTGAGGCCCTGAAGAGGGAGCCCCCACTGGCCGGAAGACTCAGAGTGCAAAAATCAAAACACAAGGAATAAAAGTGCTCTTTCTTCTGGATGAAATATCCTGATAATCATAGGGAAAAAAAGAGCTTGTAAACATCATCATCATCATCATCTCTGGTCTTTGCCTGTGTAGACCTGGCCTAAGGCTTCAATTTAAACCCACAGTGACTCTACAAGCTGCACCAACAGTTCATTTCCCAACAAAACTGCCATACAGGGAAACAAATAATTTAAGCAGGGACAATGCTTTACCAGTATGCACATATTAAAAGTTTAAAATTACAACCCAGGGAAAGCCAAACGGAGAGAGAAAGTGGGGGAAAATAAACTTTTATTTCATTTCTGCTAGCCGGAAAAACCAGTCCATTCGGAAGCAGCCGGAGCCCTCTTCTCTGTCTTGCTCAGAGCTTCTCCAGGAAAGAGAGAGGGAAGGAGCTGAGAGGGGGTCGCTGCCACAGGTGAAGTGTTGTGGTGGGGGCCCCTCCTCAGAGGGGCAGAGGGGGAAACAGATAAAGAGAGAAAGAGAGAGAGAGAGAGAGAGAGAGAGAGAGCACCATAAATTCATAACTGGAAATTTACTCTACAGTGGCTGTGCTCCAGAAAAGCAATCAAATGCTTATTGTCGTCAGGTTCGTGTAAATGAGGTCTCATTTCTAACCCCAGGAGCACTCAACCCTTTGACATGACATGATATTTTCTAAGCATTTCACCAACCTTCCCCCCAGAATCAATGTATGGGCTATAGATTATTGATCACCAAGGACCCAGACCGCAGCCTCTCTTTCAATGTCAGAAAGAGAGCTATTGTTCTCTTTCCCAGGCTTTTAACCATGAGTCATCATACATTTTTCAGACACAGAGCAATTATTCACAGTCAAGTTATCCTACCCAAGCTTATCAAGGATTTAAACTGAAAAATATGTATATGTGCCTCCCTGTGGCAGCGCTCTAGATACATGAGAAAAGTCAGAAAAACATCATTGGTCTAAGAAAAAACTCAGAGCCTTTGGCTTTTTTTGATTCTTTTTCTAATATATAGCAATTTCAACATAGACTAATATCACAATTCTGTAAACCTGCCAGCAGATAGAAGTTACCACATTATTGTGGTCTGTTTCTGAGGACAAATAAAGCATGCCGTCTCCAGTGTTCTGCAGAGCACGCCATGCTATAGACAGAAGTGTTTCAAGTCAACACAATATGAAAAAATTCAAAATAAAATGAAAAGTGTCTGAAAACAAACCAACATAAATATACAGCAGTCCTGTTAATTATGATTATTTATGATCATAAGAACTGGCATCATTACCGTGCTTTCCTTTCCAAACTCTCACAAACTTGTTACTATACAGCAGTTTCTGAGTTCTATAGGCTTAAAAAGGTGGCATGCCAGAGGCAAAAGTCATTTTGGGCACGGAGAACGTGTGTCCCAGGTGTGAGGGCCACTGGCACGCGTGCACACGCTCACGTGTGTCGGTGCTGACACACAGGGAAACCTGCTTGGACCTCCCAGCTTCCGCCGGCATTAAACCTCTGGTTGCATTGCAGATGTCTTCAATGAGCCCTTCCAATCTATTATACAAAGTGTTCCGCTGGCCTGCGAGGGACCTGAAGAATGAACCAGAAACCCGCCCCTTGGGGACCCCGGTCTATGTAACATCGCCGCCAACACTGAATATTTCATCAGAGATGGCAGGATTTTTCTCTTCGCAGCGCCCCCCACTCCCACTCTGCCTGCCGCTCCCCCCCCCGACCCCCGGACCTTCTCCCCTCACTTGACAACTAGTCACAACCACATCACTGTCGTCCGCTGTCCTTGCAAACTGACCTCCGTAGTGCACGGTGCCCAGCGATCATGCTGTCCTCGTCTCTCGCCAACCACATCTGACAGGAGACGCGGCGATCACAGCAGCGGCTCCTGGCACCTGAGACGCCCTGGGACCACACAGGTAGGCCGGGGGAGTCCGTGTTGTCTCTGGACGAACAACAGAGGGAAAGACATGACATCTCCAACCAGGCGCCCACATCCGAATATTCAAAAGGTCCCCCATGCGGGTGATGAAGGGGCCTCTCGGCCTTCCCAGGCGAGGCGTGAGGCAGGCAGGGAGGGGGTCGGGAAAGAGCACCTGGCCCTGTCCTCAGTCAGGGAAGAAGAGGAGTGCACCTTGGCAACTCAGGTTGGGGGCAGAGGGGTGTCCACCCCCCACCCACCCACCCACTCCAGGCAGACTCCAGACCCCAAAGATGTGTGAGGCCATGCGGGCAGCTGAGAGCCCAGCTCTTCCCCTGGGTCACACCTGCCCACCAGCAAAAAAAAAAGACAAAGAAGGTTTATGAGTCGAAAAGGAAATAGCGCCTTTAAAAATGACATGGTGGTTTTGCATTGTTATAGTCTCTCGCAACTCCTTTCTGGTGCAGTGTTGGAGTGGAGAAAAACATGAAGTACTTTGATGGAAATAAATGCTTTCATGGAAAACAGAGAGCCCTAGAGAGTATTCGAAGGCTTGAAGAACGTCATACAATTTTAAGCAGGTGACAGTTATGCCACTGTCTGAGGGGTTAGGGTTTTTCTCTAAACTTACAAGAGGAAAAAGTAAGTTTGCTTCAAAAAGAGAAAGTTAAGTAAAGAAGAAAAATCCCTTCCCAGTTGCATGGATAATCCATAGACTTCAGTGGCACTTTTCCCTGCTCTTGGGCTTTAACAAAACTAACCAGGATTATTGGAATTCAGTGTTTGTCAGCTCCAAGCAGAAAACTAAACAAAGTACAAACATACTCCTCAAATCACTCTGATTTTTCCAACTTTCATTGCACTGCCCACTTCAACATGGCTGTGATTCATGCATTCAAAAACCTATCCCAGCCATCCCCTCTGGTCACTGTGGATTCAGGAGACAGGGACAAACCCAGGTGGCCCACTTTATCTAACCTTGAGCTTAAAGTTTATTCCGGGCTACCCCTCCTCCTTCTTTTCCTTTTCTTCCTTGGTAGTACTGAATAGTCAAAAAAGCCTGGACAGTACCTTGAAGCTACCTTCCAGCCCCAGAGCATTGACAGAAAGCCTTCCTTTTTATAAGTACACAGCAGTCAAATCTATTAAAAGGTGTCCTGCAGACGCCCCCCCACCCCAGCACCACCTCTGCTTGCTGGCATCCTCTCATCCCACACTGCTTGCTTCCCTGTGCCATTGGCACCCCTGTTTGATAATGGGTCCTGCAAGGTGGGATCAGTCATGCAACCCGCCTACTTCTCTCTCAGATTCCTTGTCAATAGCAGACAGACCTCCTTCTGCAGGAGCTGGAGCAGAGAAGGTTGCCTGCTCACCAGGGCCCTGCAGGCTGTTCCCATCCACATCACCTCCGCTCCTCACTTCCCCACGTCCAGGTCCCCAGGCTAAGACTTCAGCCTGCAGAATCTCTCACCAGGACTTTAGGAGGGTCCCCCCTCTCCCCACCCAGTCCCTCCCCACCTCCTCCCCCATGCTCAGGTTAGGCCATCAGCTCTGGGGAGTCTAAGTGCCCCAGTTACCCAAAGAATGTCCTGTTCCCAGCCCAGAGCACCAACCTCAGGGTTTCTCTCTGTGCCTGTCCAGCTGCCAGGTTAGGTTTCATCCCCATTACTTGGAGTATCTGCTTGGTGCATATTCCAGCCTCAGCAAACACTTTCATTTAGGAGGCAGATGTTAGGCGCAGTGTTTCTGGTGGCTTGTGCTGGAAGGAGAGAGCAACATCCCAATATCCTGAGCCCACCAAGGCCCTCTGGGGAGGAGACATTTGGGCAGAGATGACATTGACAAGGAGGTGAAAATGACACGTGCAAAATCCCTGAGGCAGGACTGAGATTTATTTGCTCCCAAGTACAGAAATATCTTTGTGGCTGGAGCAGAGTGAGTAAAGGGCAAAAATCAGATCACACGGGGCCTTGTAGGGCACAGTCAAGAGGTGATGTGATATTTTAAATTAATCAAAAATCATTGCAAGTTGTTGAGCAGGTAGGCCATATGCTGTTACCCAAAAGTCCATTTGGACTACAGTGAGCAAATGGACTGTGAGTGGGAAAGAATGGAAGCAGGAAGACCAGTCGGGGGTCCCTGCAGTCATCTCAGGTGGGCAATGACAACAGCTTGGGCAAGGGTGGGAGCAGGGACAGTGGAGAGAAGTGGACATAAGTGGGGTGTTTGTGCAATGTGGAGCCAACAAGATATCTTGTGGAATTGGTTGCACATGGAGTGGGGACAGGGGCTTTGCAAGGAAGGGAAGACTCAAGTACGGTGCTTCAGTCATCCATCTGTCTACCACGATAACACTGCATGAAAAAGTCCCAACCTCAGAGACTGCAAACAGGAAGCATTTATTCAGCTCACAAGTCTGAGCTTGACTATCTAGGCTGAGCTTGGCTGGATAGTTCTGGTCCGGATGGGGCTTGCAAGGACCTGGCGGTCAGTTCATTGTTGGCTGGCAGGATGGGGAGGTGGAACCCCTTGGCTCCCATCCTCCAGCAGGTAGCCCGGGCATGTTCTATGGCGCAAGCCAAAGTGGAGGAGAAAACGAGCCCAAGTGTTGTTGTCCTGCTTCTTAAAAGCAAGTTGGTGAGAGCAAGTCATGGGATGGTCCCAGGTCACAGCACCGCAAAGAAACGTGGCAAAGGCGCCTGCCGTCGGTCTGCCATGGATGGCTCCCAGGTGTTTGAGTGCATAACTGGAGAGAGGGGGGTGCTTCTTATTGCTGTGGGAAAGACTCGGGGACGAAGGAGTCGGACATTCTAGAATCAGGAATTCTGTTTCAGCTTTGGGATAGGTAAGGCAATTCAACTTCCCCACAGCCCCAGCCTTATGGATAGTTTTCTTTTCTAATTTTAAACAAAATTGCACCACACTGGAGCTCCAGAGTCCCAAGACCACAAATCCTTTTGATGATGAAGCCAATGAGACCACATTCAGGACACAATACAGCCAAGAACGGTTCTTGTCTGATGCCAAACTGACACCAGTCGGCTGAACTGCCATGGATATTTGCTACTTAATAAACGGGCTTCCTCCAACCACTCCGTCGACCATTCTGTCTCCACTGCCACATGAGCTGGAGCTTCCATTCACTCTGAAAGATTCAGTCTCTCTAATTTTATGCTGACCATTCACTAAAAATATTTCTCTCCAGAGATTTATTACATTCACAAGCTCCGAAATTACTCATAGCAATTAAGAATATTGTTTTTAAAACTCTTCAAAAATCATCAAAATACTTGGGATATTTTTCAGGGAAGCATAAATAAGGGGTACAACTCATCACCCAAACAAATCCAGCAGCCAGCCCTCGGGGCTGGGCTTGTGCATCTCTGTTTCCTGTCTCCAGGATGGACGTGTGCCTGCCCAACTGAGAGATGCCCCAAGTCTTCTCAGAGAGTGAAATTGTCTTCCTCAAGGGAACACTGGACTCTGGGTCTGGGTGGCCAGGCACTGGACAGCTCGGTGTCTGGGGCTATTGTGAGGGTTAGAGGCAAACCCCATACACACACACACACACACACACACTGCCCCAAAAAGTGGGGCACGAGCAACCACAGGCCAAAGTTCTCGACGTCCTAGTTTAAAAAGCCACTCCTTCCCAATAGCGTCACTACCTCCCTGCCCTCCCCCCACCACACACACACACCCTGCATCTCTTGTACATCTCATCCCCAGGGCACAGCCCACCTAATGCAGGCCTGTGTGAGCTGCTGCCCCCAGCTCCCCACAGCCAAATACTATCACTGCTCGGCTCTCCAGACGGGGTCCCTGAATCTTGCCCAGGGCTCACTCGTCCCTCACAGTCACCATCCGGACACATTCCCTCACAAGCACCGGGTTCACTTACCTGCTAGCGTAAGGACAGGCGTTCAGAGCAAGTTCTTGGGGCATCCAGCTGCCTGCATTCAAGTCCAGAAGGTGATGCTAACTAGCTGTCGCGGCAGGGGCAGGAAGGAGTGGGAAATAAAGAAAGCACATTGCACAAAGCACAGAACTGGGGTCCTCCTAGATAAGTACTAACCCTTACTTATTTCACCGAGGGTCAATCTGCCAGCATTTTCTCATTTAGATTTCACAGTTCTGAGATGGAACCTATTATTGTTCCCCATTTTACAAATAAGGAGACTGAGACACACAGAGGTAAGGGATTGCCCAAGTCAGGTGTGGGCAGGGGTTTATGCCCCTCCGGGTTCTCGCTCCTCCTGCTCCGTGCCCAGGAGCCATGGTCCCTTGGCTTCCGATGGGGTCCGGCCGATGCAAGTACCTGTAAGAGGTCTGAGAGAGAGAGGAGAGAGAGATCGGGGGATTCCTTCTCTCAGCTCCATCGCTGTAGGACCCAGTCCCTCTCTGTCTCCAGGCTCCAGAGGGGTCAGTCCTGCCCCGACCCTGCGGACTCCTGAACCCAGCTTGCTCCTCTGAAGTGGTCCAATCATTTTACACCGTTTGAGCTTGAGTGTGCCATCTGTTTCCTGCTGGACCCCAAACTCCCAGATCCTACCCTTACCGCTATCTATATTGCCTGTGTCCTGGGCACCAGAAAATAAGAGGCTTGATGGAGAGGAAAAGGAAACTTTGGTGTCCTTTTTTTTTTTTTTTTTTTTTTCATTTTTGAAGCTACAAACAAAGACTTGCAAGATCCACATGTTCTAAGCCCCTGGCCGGGCTTTGTTCAGTTTGTTGATGGGAGGGGAAGAAGACCAGAGACAGGTCGCAGCAGTGATTCCAGTATGGATCTGGTGACACGAGTAAGTCCTGGCTCCTTGCACACAACTGGAGGACACAGTAGCAGAAGCTCTTCCCGGCACCACTGTAAGCTGTGCGTTCCAGGAAGAGAGCTGACTGTGCATGGGAGGGGAAGGGAGACCCGGAACCCCGGGGGTGGGCACCAGCTGGCCAGCACACCCTCCCTGGAAAGCTTCGTGCGAGGAAACCCGCTTATGTTCAGCAGGAGCCTTCAAGACCCAAACCCAGTTGAGTGTGGCCTGGGTGTTCCAGGCCCAAGAGCGGCTGGAGGGAGCTGGGCTTGGGCAGAAGCGGCCTCTCCCGATACCCCCAACTCTGCAAACCCCCGCCCCGGGGTGAAGGCTCTGCTCTGAAACTCCTGGGGACAGCATGTCCTGAGAAAGTTCACTGAGGCCACTGAGGGCAAGGGGAAATGACATGGGAGTGACTCCAGCTAATGTCCTTGTACCTTCCCTTTCCCACCAGGAACTGCAGGCTGTCTGCAGAGTCTCCCCACCCCCGCACCAACCACCCCCACCTTCACATGGTCAGAAAATGCCTGGCTGCATGCACTTTAGTTTCTGGCACCCTTAAGGGACCAGATCAAATCTTTTCCTCTGAGGAGCAGGCCTATGGCTAAGTCCTCACTGAGGTCTGCTTAGACTACATCTGGGCCTTGTGCTCAGCAACGCTTCAGAGGCCACCTCACATCACATGCTAAGATGTCAACTTACCACATGGTCCACCAATGGCAGCTGCACAAAGGTGGGGACTAAGCCTCCAGACCCCCCACGTCAACCCACCCACCTCCCCATGCTCACAGGACTACGCACATAGGCTCTGTCCAGAGAAAACCATCGAAACAGAAAGTCACAGATTATTGGGGCCATAAGGGAACACAGGGACCATTTGACAGGTGGAAAAACTGATGCACTGAGAGGAACTGGACTTAGCCAGGGAATGATGTTGGTCCAAAAGCTGGGATGAGAAGCCAAGAGGTCAGAGCCTGGGGCCCTCTGCACTGTGGCAGGCCTGTCACAGCTTTGGGGCAGAGGGGGAGTTGGCTTCCATCACTTTTATTTCTAAACTGCCCTGAGGCCCTGCCCCAACCCCTGGGAATAGCCAAGGAAGGTCAACACCTGCAGGCTTCACGGAGCCTGCAGGACACACTCTCTAGTGCTGGATGCATATATATGCATATATTCAAATATATTCAAATTTTTCTTTTTTAGGAAAGTAATAATCAATGTTTGCTGCCACTATTGTTTTCAAGAACTATAACCCAGGGCCCAGGGCCCATTGCAAGTATGGGACTGTGTGCCACCTGACCACATTGGAAGGGTGGAAAATTTAAGAGGCTGCTTCCATTAAAAAGTGTCATTTAAAAATGCCAGCCCCTTAGGAGCTTAATGCCAAACGTGCAGATTTCATCTCCCCCCACCCCCCACCCCCCGCCAAGCATTCTGTGACAATAAAGTGTAATGGTTTTAATATCCCTTCAGATTAACATCAAATAAGGCAACTGCATTAAAGTAGCATTGAACCCTGCCTACCCACCCTCAGGAAGCTAAGAGGAGGGGGAACTGAGGTTTGTTTGGTGGAGCAAGTCCTGAGGGCAGGACTATTGGTTACTACAGCGTGTCCCTAAGTCCTGGAAGTGGGAAGGGATGTTTGAGCTGCTCTTGGAGGGGTAAGAGCGGGGTTGTTTTCCAAAATTAAAATGAGACCTTCATTTTCAGAGTATGGCAAAAACCAACCCCGCCAGGGAAGCTTTACTGTGCCCATTCAGAGAGCTCCCACAGCATCCCAAACCGAGCTGCTCTGCAGAGCCATTGAAATTAGTCTATGAATAGCGTCCAATGAGGCAAGGTCAGGAAGAGGAGCTACTGAAGGAAAAGGAGCTTCATCCAGCCTCAGGCTCAGCCCTGGCCCCTCCGCCCAGTTCTCTCAAGACACAAAACCCAAAATGCTGAGCTGCATCCATCCACTCACCCCCACCTCACAGCACACGGTGTCCTCTGTTGAGACAATCCTCTGATGGATGCAAACAGCTAAAACCGAGCAAGGCAAAAGATCAAAGTCGGGGCAGTTCAGACCCAGATGATTGGAGTTTGCCAAGGTGCAGCGTCCAACGGAGCCCCACGCTGAGGAGAGCTACCAATGGCGCCACTGACAGACCCTTAGCCATGGCCGGGCTCACGGGCACCATGATACGACAGAAATAAAACTAAATTACATCACTTGTCATCATTAAGACAAATTCCCATCTCAGTTCTCCATTTGAAAAGCACTATATTTAATGAATGAGTACTGAGTCATGACACGTAAATGACTAAAATATAGGAATTATACTGAGGTCAACTAACGTATATTTAAACCATGAAATTAAGGAACCTATTCATGCCTGACGACGATGCCCTGACTGGTCATTACAATCCTCTGCGAGGCTGGCTGCCTGTGAGCACTGGAAAATGGGGGACAGTCCTACAGGGCATACACCAAGCTTCCATGCAAACTCTCACTCCATCAAGGGGAAGACGTTTTCCTGACCTGTTCACCTACATCCTGCAAGTCTGCGAACTCTTAGAGGGTATCTAATGAAGCTATCACTGGTTTCATGCAAGGCCATCCCTATTCCAAAGGAGCATCTTGTGAATTTGTTGCTAATGGAGGATGGGGCATGAGATCCTCCTGTGTTTTCAAAATGGCAGCCCACACAAGCTATGCAGCTCCTTCTCAACTGCACTCATCTTTAATTTCTCCCAGTAAAGTAAGATTCCTCCAGTTTCAAGGCCTGAATTCTGAAAAAGTTTGGGTGAAAGGTGGCAAAAAATAAATAAACAAAGATACCAAGTTTTATCAGGAAAACTGAGATGTAAAGTTCCTTCCAAAGAGCCCACAATTTCAGGTTGAAGGGGGCAAGGTTTCTTTTTCTCACTCTGCACCCAAAAACTCCTTTCTAGTAAAGCAGTACTCCAAATTTCTTTTGGCGAAGAGCCATCCTCTATTCTCAGACATGAAGTTTGGATGAGCCCGGCCCTAGCCCAGCACCAAGGTCAGGCATTCTTATCACGAGTCAATCCATATATGCCCCTTCCTGGCCACAGAGATTAATGACCCAATTCTGGCCAAGTAGTTGGTGATTGTTTATAGATACAAAGCTTACAAATGCCAGAGGTGTACGCATTCATGATAGGAGAGCTTAGAGCTACTGGGGGGAGGAGGTAATATCATATAGAGGTTGATGATAAAGTCAAAACCAAGAGGGAGTGAGTCTGGGCATTTGATGGCATCATTTAATTCCCTGGATCAAACCTTACCTGAAGCAGCTAGAACTGCCTTAGAACATTTTGCTTACAAAAGTCAAAAAGTTTTCCTCCTGCTTCATCCAGGAGAAGTTGAATGATTTTCATCATACGAAGTATTTCCAGAATGTGGAAGTCCTCGCTGGAATCTTTCTGAGCTCTTCCCTCAACACACATCAAGACTACTAGGCTCAAAGCAAGTGCTCGACAAGACCTGATAATGGCAAAGAGAGGAAGCTGTATTGGTCCCATGAGCAGGGAGCCATACCTTCCTGAGTGCCTGGGTGATCTAGGACTTCCCAATACCCCCAAGAGCTGCACCCCTTGTTTGTCCCTGGCATGTGTTTTAATTTCACCAGATCTCAGGCATAGCAGTCTTTAATGCTTGGAAATTACCCCTGCCTTGAACGTCTGAAGCCTGTCACTGCTTCACTGCCCATGCCAGCCAGACTTCTCGGAGTCTGCTGAGGGCATGCAAGGAAGAAAACTGTTTAAAAATCCCTACCCAAGTTCTCCATAAAGAGATTGCCTCCCTCCCTCTGAATTTGTTCACATGTTGTGAGACCACTGCAGTGTCTTAAAGCTGGAGACTTACAAAACAAGGAAGGAGAAAGACATGGTAGAGCAGCCCCATATCCTTGGGTGAAGCTACAACTCAGCAGCAGGAAAGAGAGACTGAGGAAGACACGCGCTACTGTTACCTCTCTCCAGAATTCATATCCAGGATGCAGATATGGAATTCCAAGCTCTGCATTGGTAGAAAGAAACTTCAATGTCATCTACTCCAGCCTGCAGTTTAATTTTCTCCCCTCCTTCTCCTATAAGTGGTCACATAGCCTGTGTTGAATACCTCTGGTGATGGGGAACTCACTCCCCACTTTGCTCAGAAGCCATTCCATCTTTGGTCTGTACTGAAAGTCTCAAGTTTTCCCTTGTTCTGGTCTCATACCCAAACCTCCAAAGTTTCCACCCCTTGGGGCTGCTTAGAACACACTGTCCTCTCTTGTAGAAGCTCTTAAAATATGAAAAGCCAGAAATCACAGTGTCCCTGGACATTCATGCCTGGGTTGAGTGATCCATGTTCATTCCTTACAGAGCCTTGGTCCTATGTACCTCACCTTGCTCCAATCTGTTCTGACCACAGTACTTTCTAGTGTGGTCTGGTCAGCATGGCAGGATAGAGCTCCTTCCCATCACCTCCATTATTCTTTACACTCTACTCCCATTAATTGCATTGTGGTTGGAGAGACCAATGAGGGAGTCAAATCAATGGCATTTCTTCTCATTTTTCAACAAAGGTAACATTGGCCTTGCTTATAAGAAATCTTCCTTTAAAATGCCGTCACTGAAAATAAGGCCCTGCTCTTTGCTTTATTCTACATTTTTGATGTTCCCCACCCCCTGCATCCTGGCCTGGTGAGAAAGCACATTTCCTCGTGGTGAGTTAAGAATGTGCCAGGATCCATGTAGTGAAAAAAAAATTTTTTAAGTGTTTCTTAGGTTTGGAGATGAATGTATAAGTAGAGGTGAAGGCTACCGAGTTGGAACTGATCAATGTAGACCACCCGTCGCTGATGGTCACGTGGTGGGTGACAGCCGCAGACGTTGATGGATCCTGACCAGGACTAGAAAACTGGTTTTTAGCAATGAAAGAGAGGAAAGGGAGAAAGAGGCAATGAAGTAAGTGGCCCAGCGTGAGGAGAACGGAATGGGAGCAAGGGGGCGCCTCTGACAGCTCAAGCTGAGGAGGAAAATTAGAAAAGAAAGCTGACTTCCCCGCCATATGTGTCGAAGCTGGCCAGGACAGCTGGAAGAAATATCGCCCAACTCCAAACCCCGGCCAGGGTTGTGATACATTCCTGCATACGGCTATCAATAACCTGGCATGATTAATGCTAATGATTTATGTTAATTTTGCCATACGCTTTATTTGTGCCCAGTGTTGAACTTAAGGATGTCAAATCATTCCTTGGGAGGCTGTTAGAGATTTTTAAAAGCAAAGTCTAAAATATAACATCTGACATTCCATATATCACGGCCCCAGCCTCCCCAACATTCTCCCTGAGACGAGGGTCAACATCCCCCATGTAATTGCCTCTCATTTGATATTAAGTCCTTGGAAAGGGATCTGGCATCTCAAGAAAGATAGCTCCACAGGGGCTGCCAGGTTCCTTCTGGGGAGGGGGCGCCGATTTCAGGGCAGCTAAAGAAGGCAAAGTCCTTCTGCAGCACCTACCCTGCCATCCACGAGCCACAATTCCAGGGGGAGCTAAGGTGGCCAAGGAGGGAAGAGCTGTGGAGCAATGAGTTTTCATTCTGGAGCCTCTGTTTCTCTTCTGTTAAGTGCGGAAGGAGGACTGCTCGGCCCATCACAGGACAGCTGTGAGGTGCAAACATGGCAACCCCCGAAAGTGCTTTGTCCTATATAGCATCCCAAATGCACAATCCACTGCTTTCTCCAAGATTGCTTTGAGGTTCCAGCTGCTGGCCCAAGACCAAGACATGGGGTAGGGGTAGAGAGCAGATGTGCCCCCCACCCCCATGTCCTCACCTACCCGTTGTTCCTGTCCAGGCATCAGCAGCTGAGCCAGGTGACTCCTTTGAGGCCTCCTTCATTCACTCCCCACAAACTGGCTTAACACTGTCAGGTCGGCTGGTCTATGCAAGATGCTGAGGCATCCTGGTGAACAAGAAAGGTTCTTGGACAGGTCTAAACCTACACCCCAAAGCCCAACAAAATGACAGCACAAAATACACAGCGGGATGGGAGCAAAGCGTGTGCTCCCTGCACAGGGGGCAAAGAGAGAGCAGATCAGTTGGATGCAGTAGAAATGGACGTGGGCTGAAAAATGCTGGCCCAGTGCACAGTCACTGGATATGACAACCACCCAACATCAGTGCAGCTTGCTCAGGATGTCAGAGGCCCCAAGAGCTCCAGTCTCACACCGCTGCATTGTCTGTCCCTTGTTCCTCTCCTGAAATCCCATCCAGAACTGGTGCCATCCCCTGCAGGCCCTGGCTTCCTCAGCTTTCCCTTTGGCTCTAGCAATCAGGATTCCTTCAAGAGCCCACTGGGGGCCAAGGGCCCAGTGTCCTTTTCCACCTGGAAACCAGCCACCCCATCAGCAGCTGCCCTGCCTTGTATAGCAAAGCCATCACATTCCCCCCTATCAGAGCCCATATCCAAGCCAGGACCCAGTCAGAATCCCAAACCACAAGGAGTAATGTGTGGGGAGGTAAAACCCAGATCCTTCTCATCCTCCCACCCTTGCTTGCTAGAAATTCATTATCTATAGCTTAAAAGAAACCATTTCTATATGGGTTTGTACCCAAAAGGAAATATTCTATTTGCTCCCTTGGCTTCCTGTGATGGGACTCCGCTAAACCAGCGTGGTCTGGGCTGCTCGGCGCACACCTGTCAAAACACATGGACCATGCCATTTATCAAATAATCTGCTCCAAGAACAGATAGGCACTATCAGCAATCTGGTATTGATCTGTACAGGCCCCTGCTATTGTTCATTCCTGCATCCCGAATGGCAGCAGAAATTAATGAAAGAAACAAAACAATGCATACCAATCACTCAGTCCCACAACTTTGTTTGCTGCTCTCATTAAGTTGAGCAAAGTTTCCCTGGTGAACCCAAAAGGGTCCACCTCTCCCATCCTCTAGCAGATCCTTTGGCTGTGGTCTCCTGCTTCCCGATGGTTCCCACTTGGCTCAGATTCATCCACAGAGCCCTCCTGGTGGGTGCTTCTGCACTGTGGAAGCCTCTGCAGACACGCTAATGGCATGCACAGGAAACCAGCCTGGGCACGGAAGCAGCTCTCCCAGAGCCTGGGGCAGGGATGGCCTTTCTTCTCACAGCCCCATTGTGGTTGTGCTTAAGCCACACTTGACCGCACAAACCTTGTTTGCCTTCCATGAGCCCATACTCAGCCTGGAGAGGGGCATAACACCATTAGGGCACTAAGAGGATGCTGAGCACTGCTGGGGGGCAGGGCTCAAGGCCCAGCCTATGGCCCCAAGATAGGTCCTGCAGAGAAACATCCTCCAAGCCCCATGTCTAGGCTTCCCACCAAATAGTGAGAACTGTACCCACTCCTGCCTCACCATGACTGTGCCCATGTCCCAAGCAGACATCAAGTCTCAGCTTGAAGGGCTCCTCCTAAAGCCCTTTAGGAGAGCTCACCATGCTTTACCTGGGCTATAACAAATCATCAGCTTTGTTTCTTGTCACTCCTACAGGACTCAGAAGGAATACAGAGCCAGGTAAAACAGGCACATAATTAATTATGTATGCAGGCCTCTGAGGGCAGGGACAGTGTTGTAGTCATCTTTGCAGCCCCACACAATGCCTCACACTATTAACAATGGAGGGATGGATAGACCAATGGGTGGATGGAGGGATGGACGAACAAATGGACAGACTAATGTGTGGGTGGGTGGGTGGGTGGGTGGATGGATGGATGATGGATGAACAGATGGATGGATGGATCTGAACCAACTAGGACAAGAATTCAAAAGTATACTTGATGGTGTTTTGATGGTAGAGAGAACTGTGAATTTCACTTCCTTCTCCAATTCACAAAAGTATCTCCTCATTCTCTACCCAAAGTGCCAGGGAGCCTTTTCATCCCAGTGGAGCAAAGGGGAGATGCTGAGGCCCAGAAAGAGCAAGCACCTTGCCTTGGACCACACAGCCAGGCCTCGCAGAGCAGACCTTCTGAAAGAAAAGAAACTTACTCGTCTGGTCTAAACCAGACCCACAGTCCCTGACATCCCCAGACAAACACCCTAACCCCACCCCCTGGAAGTTTCAAGGCAGCCATGGGACCAAACCACCCACCCCAGCCTTGCCAAGTCAGCAAGTGCAGCTGAGCTCACGCCACAGTGGAGTGCCCCAAGTCCTGTTCTCCTTGGAAAGGACCCTGGCAGGGCCTGCCTTGCTGTTTGCATGGGGTGGAGAATGCTCCTCTGTGGCTCTGACCTGTGGACAATGGCCGTTTCTCTTCTAAGGCTTTCTCTCAAGCTTGGCAAAGCCCACAGCAGAAACACAGCCAGCAATGAATGTTCCTCTCAGCTCAGGACTTTTCAAGAAAGGCAGTTTGCCTGCCCACTACCACAGCCTCTCTCAGGAGCAGGGCCTCCTGATGAAAGGCCCAGCCCAGACCAAGGGACAGGGCTGGGCCAGCCAAGCATGCAACAGGCAGATTTTCAGAGGACACGCAGCAAATCTTCACCACTGAGGGGTCCGCAAAGCTCAGCCCAGATGTGGAGACCCTGCCCTGAGAGGTCCCTCAACATCATCTGGGTCCCCCTCCAGCGCCACAACATATGTCCATCTTGCCAGGAAAGGAAGAGCACCTGCAGCTTCTCTTTCCAGCCCAAGAAGATAAGTGAGGTTGATGAAGGTGGGTGGGCAGCCAGGTGGAAAAGAGAAAGGAAGGAAGAGAAAATCAGGGAGGCATGGGTGTCAGGAGGGTTTCTGGAGGACAGGGCAGGATTTGGGGACAGAAGTTTGTCCTCTTGAGTTCCTGCAGGTAAATGCCACAAGGACCAAAGGCAAAGCCCACCCACTGCCCAAATGACTTCAGTAAAGGACTGGTCCGTGAAGGCTGGCCGTGCCCTACCCTCGGTGCCACCTCCATTAGGCAGAAACTAAGGCATCCCTGAGCATACCGGCCCCGCTCGGACCTGAGGATCTAGGAAGGAAGGACAGATGCTTCTTCACAGACCCCTGCCCCATCAAGGATGCTGTAGAGTGGACAGGATCCAGAAGGCAGGGAGGAGCCTTGCAAGAGAGGATGCGATACACAGACAGAAGCAGAGAAAGGTGTATGGGAAGAAGGCAATGACCATTTCCCAGGAATCCCACCCTCTGCCAAGGAAGTGCAGACAGGAAAGCCCCGGGCCTGGGCACCTGGCCCCGGGAAGGACCAGCCCGTGTCCTAGTTAAGGTCAGAGCACCACTGCTCTCGATATGAAGACCCACCCCATGGGCGGGGGGAAGCACGTCCTCCTCTGATTGCACTGGGACCTGGAAATGGAGAAGCCGACCCACAGCAATGTTGCTTAGTGTTCCAGAGAAAGCCATTAGGCCCGTTCCCCCGTGCTGTCGTCAGCCACCAAGGGGTGAGCCCCGTGCTGAGCCCGGAGAGCCAATCGGCATGCCCCAGCTGCACAGAGGCACATGTCATCTTTGGAAGCAAAGGCCGTGGAAATGGGGCAGGCCGCCGCGCTCTGGGACTCCATCAGGACTTTGCTAGGACATGAGCAGCTGGGGACAGAGCACAGTGTGAGCTCAGCATTTGGCCTCTCCCATCTGCTCAGCTGATGGCTCTGCCCAGGCACACCCGGCCCCTGCCTTGGACATGGGCTCTCTGGCCTCGGAGCAGTGGCTATGGTTCCCCAGAGGCCCACACTCCCAGTACTCTCAGCCTCGATACTTGATGCACCCAGACCCTCTTGCGCTAGGCCCATTCCAAGAAAGCTGATGGAGCGGCAGAATCGGACTTGGTGGCACCCGAGTGGTGGTGCCAGGTTGCACCGAGACCAGCTCTGGTGAACTCAGTGGCTGCCAGGCAGGCACACTACAGTGGTCTCTCTGCAGGAAGATATTGCTTTTAAAATTGGTGATGTGTTCTGCCAGCAGCCCCACGGACCAAAAGGGATGGCTGCTCGGTAGGTTTTTCTCAGGATCTTGAATGCCAACGTCTCAGTGGTGCTCTCCTGAGCACAGGCGGCCATTGCCTTTCACTTTTTTTTTTTTATTTTATTATGGGTAAAAATCAAAATTCTCACAATACATACAAACATTTGTAAAATGATATATAAATATATATGCATATATGTGTATTTGTTGCCTTTCACTTTGGACAGTGAGCTGCCAGGCTGCTTGGCAGGCTGGCTCAGGAGGGGCTGAGCTCTTTCACTCTCTTTCTTTCTAGTGCCAGCAGCTCAGCAGTGAGGACCTCCCTGGGAAAATAGTGGTTTAAATGGAATGTCTGCTGGTGTGGAGCTTGGAGCAAGACATTGAACAAAGAGAAAAGAATAAAGAAAGGCCCAGCTCCCACCCTTAAAGATCTCAGAATATAGTGGGGAGGGGGGAAAGGCCAAAGCTGGCCCCAAGGTCACATACGCAAGCAAAGACAAGGAACAAAGCCAAAGTCCCCATGCCCAGGATTGTCTCTTCTTCAGGAATTCCAAGAGTATGCAGAATGTCAGATGAGAGCCCCCCAATCCTTCCTTTCTGAAATTCCAAATACCTCTTGCCCGGTGCTTACCCAGACACTGATCACTCCCTGAAGTACCCAGCAAAGTCTGGGTCTAGGAAGCTACCATGAGCTGGACTCTGATCCAGCGTCCAGGAAAGGGTACCCAGGCAGGACCTGCTCGTTCCATCACGTGCCACTGCCGTCGTGGAAATGGGGTCACCCTTCCGCAGCTGAGATGTTTCCGGCTGCTCAACCACAGACCGCTCCAAGGCCCATGAGAGCCCGTCTGAGGAGGACCGGACAAGATGGTATCCAAACAGTGTCACCCCCGTCCACCTCCCTGCAGCCTTGACTGAGGACGCCCAGCACAAGTGGCATGCAGAAGGGGTCAGAGGGCAGGGAGGGTCTGCCTGGCCATCCCCAGCATGATTTGGCAAGCATGGATGATTTTTGAAATTAAATTAACGACCAACGTGAAAATCGGAACATTTTTACATTTTTGTAAAGTCTGTGCTACTGCTCCTTTTCAGATAACAGAGGACCTGACAATCCCCAGATCACATTCCCACGTGCCTACCACTGGCTGGGGCTGGGCGGTCACCCTCTTTAGCCCACTGAACTGATGTGAGCTCTCTGCCTGGTCCCCAGAGGTGTCTGGTCTATGACCCTGCTGTGGAGTTTGGCTGCAGAGCTCAGCCCCAGGACCCCTGGGGTGATATTTGGCCCTCGCAGTCCCCACAGCCCCATATAGCTCTAAGGGTGACCTTGGAGACCCCATTGCCCTTCAAAGGAGGTTCCCCTGGACCTCGCCATATCACCTTGGAGCAGGTAAAACTTTCCTGGCTGGGAGAGTAAATGCTCAGAGAGGCCAGGCCAGGTCTTGATGAGTCTCTTTAGAATGAGACTGGCCGGCTCCGGGTCTCCTCTGCAAGTGCGTCCTCAGCTGGTGGCTGTTCCCCGGAGGCCAGCGGGCTGGCTGTAAATGCCAGGAGGGCTTGTGATTGACTGCCGAGAACCAGTAAACAAAGAGGTTAAAAACATAAAGCCTGGCTTCCTGTCTGCCCTCTGCACACTAACAGCCACTGTTTGCTGGGCTCTCACATGAGTAGCAACGGGCACACTAGTTTCTATTGCACAGAACATTAATAAGAAGATGCACTGACCCCCGATTGCCGAGAACCAGGTAAATGACGGGGAGGGAAAGAGGCCGAGGCACACGAGGCATTTCACTCCGCACGACTTGAAGGGGAATGCGTTGACTATAAAGATGACGGGTGCTGTAGCACCGAGGGAAAAAACATAATTTTTCATTGATGTACGGCAGCAGGGCTGGGAGGAACACAAATACTACAGTAGATCCATTAACTGGATGACAAGAAACAGTGTTCACATCCACTGACTAAACTGTTTTTGATTCTTTAGTACCAACATGCAGAATGATCCTTACATTATGTTGCCAGGGAAAAACCTTAAAATGCATTTATTTCATAATGTAACTTTTTTGTATTATCATAATAGAGCTATAATGGTTGTTGCAAGCACTATGAGGTCTAAAAAACACCTAAGTACAGATATTAAATTGGAAATTTTTTAAAAAGGGGAAATTTGGAGTGTCTACAAGATCATGGCTGCCTGTGGGGACGGGGGAGGCAGCCGGCAACTTCTCACCCTTGGCCTCTCCTTCTGGCCTTCCCAGCTCTGGACCCTCAGCTCTGTACCTGTCACAGCCAAACAGGACTGGAAAACACCTAGGAGAGGCCAGGGGGAGACACAAAGTAGCTCGCCCAATGACTCTGTTAAAAAGGAGATTTGCAAGAAAGAGCGGTCGTGGCTTCTCTCAGCGGTACCCTTCCCTCCCTCCTATCTGTCCCTTCTTCCTTGTCCATGACTGGTATTCCCCACTTGTAAAGTGGGGGCCAAAATGGCGACTTCATGTAAGGCGCCTGGCGCAGTGCTTGGACGTGTGCTGGGCACTAAACGGATGGCAATTGGAGCACAACTGTTATTTGTCTGACCCTCGGCAACCACAATGCAGAGATCCCAGGTGAGGTTCACCCACACTTGGAATGAGCCATTTCCAGGCTGGCAGCTTCACTCTGCTATGACCTCAGGATCTCAAAAATAGTAATATCGTTATTATCCCCACTATCACCGACACACTCTATTCCACCCACTGTGTCTAAGCACCCCCCACCTTGAAGGCCCTCGCATGCTGCCAGTGCAGGCAACCAGGAGAGCACAAGCACAAACTGAAACAAAGTGGTGGAAGGAAGAGGAGGTCAAGAAGAGGTCAGATCAGGGAAGGCTTCTCGATGAGGCAGCAAGATTCAATCAATGGGGTACAACAGACAAAGAAGGTGGCAAAGGCTTAGCTCATGAAGGTAGGTGGCATGTGCTGGTGGCATGGGGAGCTGTCTGGGGCATCTAGAGCCCAGGGCATATTTGGACCAGGGTAGCAGGTCCCAAAACCAGAGAGAGGGAAGGCTGGGGCAACAGGTGGGGACAGCCTGTTTCTAAAGCCACCCTTGTCATCACGCCTCAACTGCCTCCATGACTGACAGGAAGGAAGTAGCAGGAGGAGGACCCCTCCATGTAGTTCCTTCCTGTGATGCCTGGGAGGTTGGCAACAGCATGGGGAACAGGACCCAGTTTGGGGGCAGTGGTGAGAACAGGTCATGAGACTGAGGGGCATGGGAACAAAAGTGCCGCATTTGGTCTTTCAGGTGCAAGAAGGGAAATACAAAGGGGTCTGCGCCAACTGCAGCAACTAACACGCACTGAGCTCTCACCTCTGAGCCAGTATTGGGGTACCCACTTTGTGTTACGCCACGCAGGCTTCACCTCAGCCTGGGGAAGGGGTATTCTCCCCATTCCACGGATAAGGAGGCCAATGCTCAGAGAGGGTGGTTAATGATCTTGGCTACTCAGCTGTTTAGTAGTGGAGCTTGGATACAAACCCAGACGCTTGTGGCTCCAAAGTGCATTCCCATGTCTTTGAATCTTGGCTTTCCTTTTTGGCCACATGGACAGAGGTGTCTGCCAGGGGGGAGCCGTGAAGCTCACAATCCAGCAGGACCACTGGTGTCATCAGTACAGACTGGCATTTGGAAAAAATAAAATGCATCTTGTCTTGCCCATACTTTATGCCACCATTGAAAAAAAAATGCCAGACAGATTCAAGATCTACATGTGGCGAAAAAAAGACCATAAAACTCCAGATGAATATTTTTACAATCTTGGGATGGAGGTAGATTTACCAACTCTCTCTCCAAAGCCAAACCTGCTGCCCCTCCCTTTGGCTAAGAAGAGCTGGGTCTTCACAGCTCCTTTTAGAAGAAGAGGGACCACCTTCTGGGGAAGTAGCTTATCAGTCATCTTTCCAGCTCCAAGGCATACTAGGCCTTGGGCAAATATGCCTTGACTGGGGCGGGGGAGGAGAGGAGCGGGAGAGGAGAAAGCATCACCTCTGGAACCCTGGAGAGGGAGTGCAGCCTGTGTGATTTCCAGGTTGTAGCGGGGATTTCCCTGCAGCCCCTACCCACCAGCCACCTAGAGCTTGGAGCTCAGGCAGCTGAATTCAAACTCTACAAGTCTTTAAATGTGCTTGCCCACAGCGCCCTGAGTCTGGAGTGCAGGGGTGGAGGTGAGGGAAGCAGCAAGGGGAGGGAAACACAGACTTAAACTCCTCAGAACCAGAATCAAATACACCCTCATGCGGACAGTGCCGTGACCTTCCAGGGGACACAGAAGCCCCTCCGCTGCCAGCCTTCCTCTTCCTCCAGTCTTCACAGAAGTTCCCCATCAATACTTACTATTCCATCTTCTAATTCCATCAGCTTACCTAGCCTCACACAAAATGGAATCACACCACCAACCTATGGGCCTGGACAATTATCCTCAGTCTGCTTTGCTGCCATGGTTTGGTGCTGGCGCATCCACAAAGGTGATGGTGTGACTATGGCAGCCGGACGTCAGCTGAAAATCCCTAATGGCTGCGGGTAGGAAGACCTGGAAATCTAAGGGCCAATATGCATCCCTTGGAGCAGAAAATGCCTTGTGCCTGTTTTTTTGTTTTAAATTTTCCAGCAAACATGGATTGCACTAATGTGATGTTTGCAGTGAATATATATAACTAACATTACACTGTTTCTTGGTGTAAATTCCATGAATAATTCAATATGAGAGGTGCGCCTTGGAAAATCATCGCACAATCCACAGTGAGGAGCTAGAGCAAAGTTGGAGGGTCAGCTGTCCGACATCTTGTTATCTGTCCAGAACAGTGGTGAAATCGCTGCAAAAGGTGAGATCTCCCTTTCCTGGGAGCCGCGGGGTCGCCTAAGGCAAGTCGAGGGGACATTGCTATATTTAACTGAGAATTAAATATCATCCAAGATTGTTTTTCTCCCTCCAGAGGAAGGTCACTCTGCCGTACGGGCACGTTAACGCCTCCTCGGTGGCCTTGTCCGCTGATTAAACCCAGGTTCCCTCTCTGCATTGCTGGTCCCCACTTCTGTATGACAGAGATACAACCTGCCACACCAATATTTGGATTTCCAGCATATCTCCCCAAGCCCTCCAGCCCATGGTTCCTCCTTCTCCCTCTCAGTCAGGTGCTCAGAGGAACAGAGGCCCCCACTCATTAGATACAGAGTCACAGAGACTCGCTCGGTATTAAGATGGCAATATCACCTTATTGGCTATTAACACAAATGTGCCAATAAACATAGTACATAAAAATTATACATATTCCCTCAGAGTCTATAATCCTGAACTGATATGGCATAATGCAAAACACACTTCCCCAAAAGTAGTGCTTAAAGTCACGATGTACAAATTGAATTTTAAATAAATTTCCTGAAACATCACCCGTGGTTCTAGCCACATTAGCTATACACATTTGCTAAAAATAAAGAGCAGAATGCCCGTGCCCACCCCAAGCCCAGAAGGATGGAACCGGTACTCATTTATCTGCCCTGCTCTCCTGTTGTTTCCGAGGTGGACTCGCTACACACGAGTGTGGGTGCAATTGTTAAAACAACCCAACATATTCCCCTCAAGAGTTTCCCTTAATTATCAGTGATCATCAGGTTCCAAAAAGTCAGCTTGTCTTCACCTCATTCTCTATCAAAGAGATGTTAATTGCATTATCGCCTTGCCAACACCCTCTGAAATGATGGTAATTATCATTAGCAGCTTATCATGGAGCCAATCAGAGTCTGCCCAAATTCGGAACCAGCCAGTGAAGGGCTTTCCAATCCCACGTGTGTGTAAACACTAAATGTACAGGGCAGCCATCATAGGAAAAGAGGTGTTGGAGGTGCTTAAGACAAGACCTGTCCTCAACACCCCCCTAAAATCTCCAGCTGGATGGGCTCTGGGCTACAACACACACACACACACACACACACACAGGCAGCAAAGCAGTGAAATGTTGCAAGTCCCCAAAGCCCTGTCCATTGTTTTCCCAGTCCTCCCTGGCCAAGCTTATCTCAGGAAAGAAAATCCAAGTGAAGCCAAGTTGTCTAGTCTTGTTTAATGAAGAATCTCTGCATGCAGCTTGTCAGCAAGCCTTCTTTCACAGATAAGTACTTATGGTTATTTACTGGTTGTCTTCAGCAGAGATCAGGACCAAAAATAATTTGCCCTTGCCCTTGCTCACTCAATTTATTTTCTTAAATGTACAAAGTGATATTGTGGTTGTCCCAAGAGTGTTCCACGAGGGACTCACTCAAGCAGGTAACTTTTGGACTGGTAGAAGATCCAATGATCAGAATCTCCCAATTCCTCAAGTCTTGTGGAGGTTCAGAGCATGTAAAGACATAGCAATCTGTTTTGACACTAGAGAAAAGCAGGCTGTGTTAGATTGAGGGTCGTGCTCTACCGCAGGACCTTCCCAGCAGGCAGGCAAGGGAATTGTGGCGTTTTTCTAATTGTAAATTTGGAGCTAACCCCTGAGTAACATGAGAAGGTGCCATATTGTTCTGGCCTTCAAGTGCACACATCCCTTATCCTGCCAGGTCGCTGGGAAGACTCTCAGAGCCCTGGATACTATGCCCTTCCCTCACACCCTTCCTTCCATCCCTCCCCCTGCCAGCAGTGGGTGGCCGCTGTCCTAGATGACAGCACAGTATGGCACCAAACCACAGGAGGGTCCCGCCCCAATATCATTGGCCTAAAATGGTACGTGCCATTGTGGAAGGGAGAGGATGATCTCCCTCTAACCTGTCACACATGTTCCCCCATTGACCTTACCATGCACTAAAGCATGGCCATTTGCTACATTATGAATACCCTCAATACCCATTGGTTATTCCTCCAAATGGCCATTAAAATTCAGCCACCAGGAGGTCCCGGATCAGAACAGGCTTCTGGCCAGGCTCCATCCCTGGCTGAATGGATCAGAGGAACAAATCACCCACTCTTTGGCTACAAAATGCCAAGGAAACTCATCCAAGCAGGTGAGTGCCCACCAGGCATGAAAGATCACAGGCAGTGGGTACGGGGAGATGGCCTTTCATCCTCCACCCCTCCCAAGCCAAGCACTCCTGCCAAAGAACTAGGAGATAACAAATCCCCACCAATAGCTTGTGATAATTCACAACAACTCTGCTCTTAAAAAGGGTTGGCCCCAGCAAGCCCTTCCCATCAAAGGAAGCTCACCCTGAAAGATGGCTATCCACACCCAAGGTGAGACCAGAACTGATTTTTACTTCTTCCCAGCGGTTTCTGACATGATGTCACTGTCTTTGAACTTTCTCTGCACACAAGGTCAGGCTGCTGAGTGGCCTCAAGTGCAGTTTCCTGACATGACTTGGAGCCTCACAACAAATTAAATGGGGTGGGGAGGCCCTGTGGTGACCATTCCATTATGTCCTCTGGTTCCCTGTCCCCCATGACTCACACTTCATTTTAGAAGGTGTGGCATCTTACTGAATCAACACTTAATCTCCTCCGGTCTTGCCATGGAGGAGGGGCGAGGGACAGTGGGTCCATCTCTCTGGACCATTTTATTTGCAGAGGGCCTGGCTGGAGATGTTCTCAGTGAGAGAGGATGAATTGTGGGAAACTCTGACCCTGTTTCAGGTAAGCTTCTGATTTACAGTTCATTGTGCTTTCTAACAGATACTTTTTATATAATAATTCCACCAGTAAGCACCAAACCTTCTTCTTGGGAATGCAATTAAGGGAAAAATTAGCAATAAATTGTTTTCAGTACTTAACCCAGCTTCAAATTTATGGCTGCTGGAATTTATTGTTTCAGAGGCCTGAAAAATGGCAATTAATTTTATCCCATATCCTGTCATTCACCCTCAAAACTGAAATGTAAATAAAGAACTGTCCACAGCCTTGGTTTTTCCTGCTTGTTCCAAGCCTCAGACCAAAACCCCTCTGCCACTCACCTCTGACGGCTCCTAAAGTTTAGAGTGGGAAACACTGCCTTAATCTCCATGTGTCTCCTTTTTCTCTGCTTCCCGCTATTGCATGCAGCTCTGTGAGCTGCCCCCAGCAACGCCTTGGGCTTTACAAAGTGAGTGTAAATGAGAAAACACTAAGTTAGGCTCTGACAGCCAATGCTGGATGTATCAGTTTGTCCTATAAATAAGCACTGATCACCTCCATTTTATTGAACTCATTTTCCAGGCAAGCAAAGACCACAAGATTCTTCTGCACATTTTCTCTTTACACCCTCTAGTACTGCTGCTAGTGTCAACCCCGACAGATTTATAGCCCATTCATTCATGGGAACAAAAACCCTGCCATGGCTGGTCATGGGACACGCAATAGCAGTTAGTTCAAAAGATAACAGCTGCAATACCTCACCTCTCCATTCACACTACAGTGCCAGCACTACTTTAGAGGTAATAAATGCCTCTTGTTTGTGTGCATCGGAGTCATAATCCAGGAATGACTGGTCTGCTTACCCCACACCCCACCTCTCAGGGAGCCGCCTCTCCCCACCCCCACCCCTCCTTAACTCCAGCCCCTCTCTGCCTGACAAACAGGCCTGGAGGGAGCTGAAGGCAGCCTCTGGTGCAACCCAGAAGAAAATCCAGCCTCTTCCTTCCAGTCTACCAAACACGGGCTGGGGACGATTTGCTGAACTTTGGCAACCCAAGCAATCATGCCAAGCTGTGAAGCAGGGCTTCCTTGTGGCGAGTGGCAGAGTGGGCACGTGCCATTCCCTCCGCTTGGGCAGATGAGCCTGTGAGCCTCGTCGCAGTCATACATTTCCTCCAAGCACCCTGTCTCAAAGCAGTAAATGAGTTCACAAGGGCCCACACTTTCTTAGCAGACCCACAGTGGCCATACTTGCTCCTGAATGGAGCCCATGAGCCAGATGGAGATTCAAAGGAGGATTGGCCCTTAACCTGCAAATGGGATGGAAACAGTCAGAGCTGGGGCACAAGCCCCGTCCCCATGAGAGGAGGGAGCTCACCTGACTAGTCCACCACTGTCCCCAGAGTCTGGAACAAATCCAGGCACGAGGCAGGTGCACCCCAAGCATGTGCCGAATAAATCAGTGGATATAACATGAACGAACTGTCAAGGAGCAGAGGGGATCTGTCCCAAACTTCTCTTTAATAGATAAGGAAGCTAAAGCTCGGAGCAGGGAGAGGTTTGGACCAAGACGCAATATAGTGGTTAAGCGTTCAACCTCATTTTGAATTCAGCTCTACTATTTACAAGATTCAGTTTCCCCACCCATAAAAATAGGGAAAATAACTGTATTGTTTCTAAAATAAAATGTTACATATATAATTAAAAGTTTAGCATGGTGCCAACCAAATAACATGCACATATTACCAAATAGATTTAGCTTTGTTGGAGAAACAAGATATTCACCCAAGAAAGTTTAAGAAAAAAGATGATTGAGGATGAGGTAATGCTTTAAGGTAAATGCCTTCAATCGGTCGCTGAAACCCGCCAACAGGAGGCAGACCTCAGCCTGTGTCCTTTGTGAATGTGTTATTGTTATTGGTATTCTAACAATTCTGACAATTAAACACCAGAGGAAGAGGTCATTAAGCCAGGTATCCTTTAGCCTTCCCTCTGGGACCTAGCGCCTTAGCCTGTAGGTCCCCCTTTTTAGGGTCTAGGTGGGAGATGGCTGAGAGGGAAGATTGGGCAGTTGAGATGGAAGTTGAAAGCCCCCAGGGTATAGAAGGTGCCAGAAAGAGAACCAAGGTTATATTCCGCATGAAAACACAAAATTCAGGGGGAAGGGAAGCGAAAGTGGCTCAAGCGATTGGGCTCCCATCTACCATATGGGAGGTCCAGGGTTCGATTCCCGGGGCCTCCTGGTGAAAAGCAAGCTGGCCCTCGTGGCAAGCTGGCCCATGCAAGAGTGCTGGCCCGTGCAGAGAGGTGGCACAGCAAGATGATGCAACAAAAAGAGATACAGAAGAGAGACAATAAGAGATGCAGCAGATCAGGTAGCTGAGGTGGCACAAGAGATTGAGCAGCCTCTTTTCCACTTCAGAAGGTCCCAGGATTGGTTCCCGGTGCCACCTAAAAAGAAGACAAGCAGACATAGAAGAACACAGAGAACAGACAGCAAGTGCAAAACAGCAGGGGGTGGGGGGTGGGATAAATAAATAAATCTTTTTTTTAAATTTCAGGGGAAAGGGGTGGCTGTGAAAGGCATATAGAATGACACTAGGCATCAGTTGCTGTAAGTCCATTCTTTGCTGATCAATCAGCTTTCATTGTGATGCCTCTAGCTCAGCTCATAACACCGGAAAGCAGCTCCGGCAGCAGTTTAAAACGTTTCCAGTTTAATAATCCCTGCTAATTAAAAGCAGCTCAGGGACTGGGGTCAGCTGAGGGTTTGGGGGCACACCCAGCACAGTTTATGGCAACAGAGCTGCTCCTCTGGGGCAAAAAAAAATAACCTCTGATGCTGAAAGGGAAATCTGCTTTCCCATCCCAAACAACTAATTCTTGCAACTGTCTGCTTTGGCGCTGGAACCTTTTCTTCTTATATTTTAATTGTGGGACGTTATAGCAGGAGAATTGCTGTGAAACCTGTTTTTATCTGTGGAAAATTAACCACCCCCTGCTGCAAAAACTGGATTTTTTTTTCCTTCAACAGAGAATTACATTCATTTTTATAATTGTTCTTTCCTTTCAAATCACCTAATATGACAAATGCCTGGCGACGTTATAGTTCATCGGCTAAAGAGTGTCTTTACGAGTTGAGGCTTCAATGCTTTAATGGAGAAATTGCCTGATTTAAGTAAATCATGTCACCTTCACCCTCGCAATCATATTTGTTGCAGACGTCTGCTGACCTAACCTGCAGAGCAAAAACAAAAACACATTTACATTTCCAGGCTGAGATATTTGGTTCAAATGATGTACAAATAGGTCAGGGTGAAAAGTAATTTTAGCACACGGCAAAGGTACGATTTAAGTATATTTTTGACAGTTTTTACACATACATAATTATTCCATATTGTAATTTAAGCAGGTAAAAGACAGATTTGAGCACAAAAGCTGCCGATTCCTCAGCCCTGGTTTCTTTGACTTCCCAGGCAGAGTACAATCATGGATGCAGATCAGCAGAGAGGCAGCAGCATTTTAAAGCTGGGCTTGTCCTTCTCCCCTCAGAGACATGCAAACCTATCTCAGAAAATGGATCCAGGCTCCCAGGTGTGGGTTCTGTGACTTCTTATTCATATTAAGCCTCCCAGGCCATTTTTAAAATCGCATCACCAGGAAAGAACAAAAAAGCAGTTTAATGGAGTTCACTCAAGGATGGGAATGGATGAGCGTGAGGGTGGTCCAGTGGGGGGAGGTGGGGAGAGGACAATGGGCAAGTGTCTAAGGCTGTGACTCCTACCACCGAGGTCAGACATGCTCCTCTCCATTGCCCAGAGCAATGGGGCACAGCTCCGGTCTTTCCCTCCCAGGCTTGCCTCAACTTGGATAATATAATCAGAAGACACTGGTAGGTGAGGAAGTGGAAGATGGCGGCAATGGCCAGTTGCCAAGAATCGGTTCTTAGGTAAAAGCAGCTCATGCCTTGGGTCAAAACTTTTTCTTCTAATCTGAGGTATCCTAAAGAATCCTTTGGATTCAGAGAAACCGCGGTAGTAGTTCTCAATCCTAAAATGGATAGGAAGTAGGAAGAACGGCAGTGAGATCGTGCTATTCAATGAGTCTCCGAGCTGGATAAGGGAAGAGGCTGACTGAATGATGAGGGAGAGACAGACAGACAGAGAGAAGGAACCATGTGGTGGACACATCCTGCATTATCAAATAAACATGACCTGGGCATAAACCCATGGCCACCAGAGGCTGTCTCTGTAATGGCAATGTAATTTGCCAAAATACAAACAATTCCTCCCTCCCCTCCAGAAAGACTTGGAAAACTGAAACAGGAGGGCACTGAACTTTTTAGGGTGATGATAAGATGTGTTGATTAGTGAATCAAACATTGGCTGACTCACAGGATCACAAATGCCCAGCATTGGGAGGTGCCCTCCCTTCTGTGCCGGCTAAGCATCCTCGAGGGTGTTCTGTCTGGGGGGAAACAAACCAACTGGAGTCTGCCTGGAGAAGAGTAAACAGGATGGTGAGAGGGTTCGACAGTGTGACAGCTGAACAACAGATGAAGAAATTGGGGGAGAGAAAACTCCAGGGAAATAGGCTTGCTGTGTACACATCCCCGTGATTAACCATCCCTGACTCTCCCTACCTGCTGGGAGCTCACCCTAATCTCCACAGCATCCCTTTGAGATAAGCAGGGCTGTGAACTCCATGTTATAGGTGAGAAACTGAGGCACAGGGAGGGCTGCTGACTTTTCCAGGATCATGCAGCTGCCACACAGTGGAGCCAGGATTCAAACGCACCCCTTGTTCTGACTCTCCAGAAGTCAGATGCGGCCTGGAGGGGCACGGGACCACGTAGCAGCAGATTTCAGCTCAACATATACCCTTCTTTGTGACCTTTTGAGCACGGGGAGTCTCAAAGCAGAGCTGGATGCCTGCCTGCTTAGGATTTTGTAGAGGACTGAACAAGAAGCTACTCTCCAATCCCATGATTCTGAGTTAAGACAATATGCTACTCTGCCTTCCTTCCCTCAAAAATTATGTCTCAAGATCACTTAAAGAGATTTTTAAAATTTTCAACAGTGTTCTTACATATGTACCAGAGAGTGCACTTCTGCCAGCTTCTTCTCATTACATAGCTGATATTTACTCAATTCATTCATTCATTCAACAAATATTCCTTTCATTCATTCATCCATCCACTCATTCAAAACCAATACTCCTTGAGGGCCTTGGGGATGCTTGACTCTCTTGGCCTTAACAATGGGGACAGCTTTTCCAGGGCCATAAGCAAGGTCCATCTTCCCAGAACTCTGAAGCAGGAGATTCCAAAAAGCTTGCCTTTCCCAGGACCCTGGGGACTTGTTCTTCCAAAGTCAGCCTCTGACTTGCCATATTTCTCCCCTGGCTCCTACTCCTCCAGCTCCTGCTCTCCCTAACACCAATTGTTCCTATTACGTGGTAGGGAATCAACATTTAGGGAACGGAAGGAATAAAAATAGCCAAACTTTGGAAAACTCTAAAAAGTCAGCAAATGTGAAAGTTTTGCTCTAAATGAAGGCAGTTAACAATTCAATAAGCAGACAGTCCTGCCATTGTTAGAACCTTATTAAATCTGGTGCTACTCAGCAAACATTTACTCAATGGGTTTGCTAGGCCAGGTAGGAAGAAAGGTTCCCTTCCCCTTCCCTCAGCTCTTTTCCAACTGAACTTTAGACGGTTCTGAGTAGTAAAAAGTATAACCATACTCTTTGCTTTCCTCTGATACCAACTGGGCCTTCTCAAGTATATTTCTCATGACTGCCAGAAATCTAGAAAAGACTAGAGTCTTTATCTGGCACAAAGCTTAGCTCTTTCAATAACAAAACTTAAAAGATATGCATAGATTTAATTGGTAAAATCTTAAGTATTGCCTGAATTATCTAGACCTTTATATTTCACTGGGTTTTGCCATAAACAAAAGCACTCCATCTATAAGGCACCATAAAAATATAAGGCATTGTGACTACTATATTCCTTATTCTAAACAATGTGATTTTGAGTTTTTAGCCAATGCCTTTAACCTATTACACACACTTCATTTTTTCTCAAACTTCCATCTCCCATCACCATTACCCAAGAAAATATGAAGTTTGGGGCCGGGGGGGGGGGGGGAAGGTATATGTTTCTTTTGATTTAAAAACTTTTGGAATATTTACATTTTTTGCTAGGCCAAGGTCATTGCTTAGAGAATTAGATTTCCTTCCTAGTGAAACAGCTTTTATTCTTTGGGAAAATGGTGCTGGCACCATGACTCCTGTCACCAGTTGGAGTTCTCCTCAGAATCCTGGTAAGAAGTGGGCTGGCTGGGCCAAGAGTCAGAGAGGCCCTAAAATCAGAGAGTCTTCAGCGCTCAAGGTGAGGTCAGCAAAGAAGAACAGTGCCCAGTCCCATCTCTCAGCCACGAACAGTCCCTTAGAATCAGTCCATCCTCTTCAGGATGGAGAGAAGATGCTGGTTCTGGAAAGCAACTCACTGTTATGGAGCAAGGGCCAAGAAGAAGAACATCCATTTCCATAGCAATAAGCCATGCGTGTATTGGTTCACGCACCCTGGGAGACCCCCATTACTCCTAATCTGTCCCCAGATACAGAGGGACATCAGTTCCCTCCCTGATCATCACAGCCACCAAAAGACTAAATTGCACATGACTAGGGCATGTTGAATGATGCTTCTAATCTTCTGGTTGCAGAGTTTTAAGGAGCTTTCCCTGATTCATCTTGAAAATGCAGCATAAAAGAAGAGCTCTCAGAGTTGGGGCAGAAAAACTTCTGGTAATGCCAGAAAGTAAGTAAAGGCTCAAGAAAATATGGGAGCATGTTGAAAAGACCCAGGAGTCAGCCGAAGGTGTTCCCAGTGATCAAATCTAGGACAATTAGATCAACAAAATAAATAATGTTATGGATTGTACCCCCTAGAATATAACAAATATCTGCAAGTCCATACTGATATACATAAATGTCTGAATACGTAAATAAATGGGTACAAGAGACAGCTCTTCCTTACTATCAAATCTCAAAAAGTATAAAAGGAATGATGGAAATAGAAAATCACCATCAGGCAAACACCACAGTGATAATAGGTGAAAGCAAGAATCATCAATGGATGCTGAAATTAGTGGGCAAAAGTATGATAAGAAACACGATATCTGCATAGTCTCAAAATATCTCCCAACAAGATGCTTATTAATTACAAAGGGAAAAGCAAACCTGGCAGATAACACTTTAACCAAGTGATAGAACTTGACATTGCTAGTAATGAGAAATACCTTCATCATGTACCACCTGATATGGTGCACTGAGGTCTTAAAATACAAATCTTTTTCCTTTAAAACATGTTATTCCTTATAAGATGTAAAAGGGTAATAGTGATATATGAGTAGCAAAATGACTTACAAATTGCAAAAAATATTTTGGTGTCATTTTATATAATACAATATTAATACTTTATTAAGGTGATATTTAAATTGATTATAATATGTTTCTGGTTTGCTTTTCTGAAAACTTGCGTAAATTTATTTATTAGAGAATCAAATAACTTTTAGTAACTTCATTTTCGACCAATACAATTGAAAATGATGTCAATCAATCTTGGCAAATGCAAGATGACAAATAATATAATTTTTCATTTGAGAAGTATCTTTTTTCTGATCAAACTGTTACTAGGGTTATTGAGAGTATTTAATGGGCTATGAAAACATTGGGGTAAATTTCTGATAAATTATTTTGAAATACAAATTTTAATATACCTAGAGCTGATGGTTCTCACGGAATGATTTTTCTAAAAATATTTAACTCTTCCTACAAATCAGTTTCCTGTAAGTCTGAATTTAATTTTAAATGTAAATTTGCACAATGGCATTTTAATATTTCCTCTGACATTTCCTATAAGTTGTGGAGGTCAGACAAAGAACTCAAACATGGCTTCATGATTTGCAAATAATTCAAAATGCCTGTTTATGCCTTCTGTCTGTTTCTTCAATTAAAAGGAGTAAATAATTTTTAAATTGTCTTCTTCATTAATAGTTGGTTCATGCAAAGCTTCATATGAAAATAATGTTCTTTTCCATAGCATGTGACAATCTTTAAATCTAAGTCTGTGGCTATTTGCTTTGCAATGTGGCAGCAGTTTTCATAACAAGAGATTGTAAACTCTCTGAAGAATTCTGGTAACTCCCTGATACACTTTATTGCAATGTCCATGTGTATACTTTTATTTTGTAATAATTTCCCAACCAAGCTTACTAACTGAACGCCAGCAGTTCCAGTCCTGCTCCTGTGCATGCTCCATTGTCCTATCAGACTTCACTTTCAAAATACAGTTCAAAGATAAAATCATTAAGAATTTCAAGACAGTGACAGCAGAGCATGCTTGTGGCCATCATTCATAGGTCACACACCCACGAAGTCCGCGCTGCGTGTAAATTCACTTTATGGAGGATTTTTACATAATGGTATTATACTAAACGTGTCGTTCCACGACTTTACTTTCACTTAACAATAGGTCTTGGAGCTCTGTCCCCTATTAGTATGTACAGAGCTGCCTCATTCTTCTAAGTTGCTAGCTAGTATTCTTTAGGAAGATATACCTTCTTCTCTTTATCCATTGTCCTACTGATGAACATTTAGGTTGTTGCAATCAACATCCATGTGTGCTTGTACTAGTTCTTGTCTGGGATGGATACCAAGAAGTAGAAGTGCTAGGACTTTTAAAATTTAAAATGGATAACTTTTATTGAGTTGCTATTATGTGCCATATAGTACATTGGGTGTTTTACATACATGTCTCATTTAATGTTCTTACCAGATCCATCAGGTAGGAAGTATTTTAACCACATTTTATAAAGGAGAAACTTGAGACTCTCAGAGAGGCTAAATAAATTTCACAGGATATGCAACCAGTAGGGAACAAACCAGGATTTTTATACCAGGCAGTTCAACTCCAGAACATGTATTCCTAATTACCTGCTATTCTACCTCCCTTGTGTACATTTGTGAATGGAGAACCCAGGACATGCCATTATTGTGCAGCAAATGTTTGATGATGCTGTATCACTGAATCACCCCACAACAATTCAATGAACTAGAAATGTTGGTTCCCACCTATCAGAGACAAAACTGAGGCTCAAAACTTGACCAGATCCCACTACTGATAAGCAGCAGAGACATGATCTGCTCCAGAACCTCAGAATATGAGGATGCATATCTAGGATGTCTGGCAAGGCAGGTTTCAAGCTCAGAAAGCAACGTCTGCGCAGCCAGGTGTTGGGGCTGGCGGAACTGGGGCCCCTGGAGCATCCTCCCCAGCCAAGTCTGGCCTAAAGTCATTGGCCTCCACCATGCACATCCAGCATTTGTCCATACCTCCTGGGTCCTATTTCTAGAGGCAAAAGGCCCCAAGTCCAAGGAATCCCTCCCCTTTTGAGAAGGCTTCAGGAGAGAGCAGTTCATCTTTGGCGTATCTCAGGCAATTGTTCCCCACCACCCAATCTCAAAATTAGGGAGGTCAGGGTCCCAGAAAGGATCATAATGCTTTGAGAATTCAGTTTCGGTAGGTCAGCTTCCTAAGATCCAAAATAAAGTCAACCAAACTTCATGCTTTAGCCTTGGTACCTTGCAATGCCAGAGCTTTCCAAAATTTGAACTTCAGGCACAAATAGAAGAGAGCAAAGGAGAAAACACTTGGGTAGAGTCAGTTTGCCTCTGGTCCCTACAGAGAAGTAATCTGGGGTGATAAATTGGTGGTCAGACAGGATAGAAGGTGGTCCCCAATTCTCAGTGCAGAATCACCCACAGCATCAGTGAAATTGGTCTTACACTCTTTAAACGTGGTTTCTCTTTTACATATGACCAAAATACTACAAGCACCCATGCTCTGGAAGGCTGAGATCAGCAAACACCTCTCCCCCTCTCTTATCTGTGACAGATGGAAAAGGGGGACATTATTCCCATTAGTATGGGGCTGCTACAAACAAATAAGAAACAGAAACTCTTCAGCACAGAGATGAAACCCTCTGTCTGGGGGGCCTCTGGCTGGGGCTCATCAAAGCTAATTTGGCAAAGGAAAACCACAGTAAATCTAAATGTTTCCATCCTCCCATTGACAGGGGCTGAAAGATTTAAACAGGAGCCCTGGCACCCTCTCGGAACCCCCTACTCGATAACCCTCTGACCTCCCCTGGTATGGGAGAGAAAACAGAAAAATTATGAGGCATGTGGAAATATTTAGCCATTCAAGACACAGACATAAATCTAAGCAATTAGAGAAAATGTCACATTAGATGGCAGAGTTAGTGCAAGAAATAGGAGAAAAGTGTAAAGGTTCTCTAGGTGGCTTCCCAGAGAACACTTCAACTATGAAATTCTGGGAGGCAATGGGAAGAAGAAAATCCTGAAAAGACTGCTTTGGGGATGAAAAATAGGACTGACAAAATTTTTCATGGAGGTAACAAACTGCAAATTGAAAATGGCAGAAAACCAAATCTGAAAATTAGAAGATAAGCACAAAAGATACTACCAGAATGCAAAAACTGTTAATAAATGAAAATAAGAACAAAATAAGAAACAGAGAGCTCTCAGTCTGTATATAAAGGTATTTCCAACTTTTCCCAAGTGCCAACTGGCAACACAACTGGAAAAA